>JAOANR010000014.1:4095176-4583911 GCA_030278955.1 Hygrophila difformis | reverse complement strand
TGATGCATTCATTGCTGCTGATTGGTATTTTGCTGAATGCTGATGGTGATGGATGATGATGATTCAAGTGATTCTTGTTCTGGAAGGGAGAAGTTAGGGTGCAACTAAGGGATTTGATATGATGTACTTAGGCGTTTTCCAACCGTTGATTAACTTTTTAAATCAACGGTTGAGATGAATTGGAAGGGTAAAAAGGTAATTATGTCATATTACTCCAAAATATATTTTAATGAAGTATATTTCAGCGATAAGATATGTACATTTCAGCGATTGTGTTGATTAATATATTATTTTCAGCGACATAATTGTTTTCAGCGCGCCTTCCATGTATTTTCAGCGATGGAGTATAGTATATTTCAGCGACGCTCCGTAGTATATTTCAGCGACAAGCTATAGTATTTTTCAGCGATATTTGGTGCATTTCAGCGACTTCGTACGTAAAAGTTGAAACCTAATTCTTTGGTTTAATATATTTCAGCGACGCACTATAGTAGTATATTTCAGCGATAAACTGTAGTATATTTCAGCGACATACATAGTGTTCTTCAGCAATGAACTTATGTGTATTTTTCAGCGACGACATTAAAAATATTTTGGACAATTTTACCCTTTCACATTTTGGACCTTTGGATCTTAAACGAACGGTTGGGATTGGTGCCTTGATGTGCTGCGGGATTTGGTGATTGCACCGTAACCAATCTCGTTCTGGAATATCATTCTGGAGATCAGAATTACATGGCTCTCATCATAATATCAAGAATCAACATGTTTGGTGATCGAATTTCTTGGCAAGAGATGGCGCGGAGGATTTCCGGGAGGCCTGGAATACTGATTTCGATTCCCTACCCTTCCCCAACCCCAAGAGTGCTTATGAATTTCGAATATTCTGGGCGTGGCCATCCAAAGAATGGTCCTTGCTTTTCATTGTTAATTTCATTGTACTACTCTCGAGTCTCAAATTCGAAATTAAATACTTCTATACTAATTTATCATATTGAGCTTCAAACACCTATTCAAGTGGTAGTACTATCTATGCATTGGAAGCATAAATATGTTGGTACAAATCCAAGCCTTACAAAGCAAAATAACCTGTACAAATTCTTGAATCTTGATAGATGTTATACTCGACTAGTGCTCCTGCAAAGCTATTAGTTTTGTGATAGTAGAAGATTCCTTGCCATTGAAATTCCATAGGAAACATTACACAATCTGAGTGCAGAACTACGAAACCAAACGAATAATTTATTTCCATAAGGGTTCCTATAGATATGTATATATAACAATAAAAAAGAGTGCATTTATTTCCATTTATGTGTATAATAAAGGGGAAGACGTTGGGACAAAATGAGGCTCATTTCAACATATGAGCAAGAATGAGGCTACCAACAAAGCGTATCAGCCGCAATAATAGTACCATTGTAAGCCAACATCCCCTCAAAACTCATGCTTCCCCCTTCTTTTTACTTTTCTATATATTAAAGGAGTCTTAATAATCTCCAAAAAAAAATGAAAAGAAAAGAAAAAACACACAGAGAGAGAGGTAAAAAGAGAAAAACTAATATTGAACGCATCTTAAGTATATACACCTTTCGGTTTACCCCGGCCGCCTATTCTGTTATTCGCCTTGTTATTATTCTTACATTCATCACAATGGGTGGTCCCTCGCTCCCTGTCAAGTGAATTTGCTGATTCGATGTTTGGGCTTGCCCAGAAACCATCCGGATCAGTGTTGGAACTAGAATTGGTGCTGGTCTCTGTCTCTGAAGAGTACCGGTTCATGTTTGCTAGGGGGGAGTTCCGAGCATGTAGGGAGGACCAAACAGATGACGGCGATGAGGAGGATGAGGATGAGGATGAGGATGTTGTGTCAGAATCTGAGATGTTTCTGGAATGTGTGCTCCAGCAGTTGCCTGTCTCGTTCAACATTTGGTCAAAGTTATCGTTGGTGCTTGTGGATTCCCCGTTGCTGCTATCCGTGCTGTAGGATCTTACTTCGGAGAAGAAAGATGAATCACTGTCTTCCCCTGAATTGGGTTTGGTGTGGCTCTGGGGCACATAGCCAAGGCAGGCGTTGCAGTGGCAGTGGCAGCTCGATCCCCCCCTGGAAGCATTCCATTGTTCGTCAAGACAAGATTTGGATATACAAGGCTGGTGCTCTCTCGCTCTTTTGGAATCCCGGCTAGTTATTAAACTTCTCACTGATCGAGGGGCACGAGGCGAGCACCTAATGGGTATTCAACGAGAGTTTTCAAGCTGAATTGGTGGAGTATGGTAATAACACAACCAAGATGCTTGGAAAGATGCCATACCTTGAATAAAAAAGCATATATGCATCTTGAGACAAGACCTTTTCCTGATCCACCTTTTGCACCTATGACAAGACAGCATATCATGAACAATGTGATTCAGTACAATTTCTACTTTTGGTTCTTCGGACTTAGCTCCGTATTTTAAGAAATACCAGTCAGTAGTCAGAGGAAGTACAGAATTGCATCAAATGTGGTGTCAGGTGTAGAAAAAAGTTTCATTTCCAAAAATTAGCCATGTTACGAAAAATGAATAAGTAAAAGATTTTGGATTGCATAAGGTTGAGTTAAAACTCAAAACAAATACTATTGCAGTGCAACAGAAACGAGTAGCCAGAACGTACCATGCTGTCATCAGCTTTGTACCACCATCCCTGATTGTTTCTCACATAAGATACGTAATGACCAGAAAATGTCGCATTCATAATATCCAAGTGAACCACTACTCCATAAAGCTGGTATATTGGGGATTTGTCGCTCGCTTCACTCATGTACTTAGTCAGATTTAAAATCACTGGAAATTTGACTGCCTTGTTCAGCTTCCCATATTTCCCAGACTGTAAAGTCTTAACAGTAAGAAGCTGATACAGATATAGAAATGATAGAAACAGAAAGAAATATGTATGCACTCAACAGTGTCACCTGAAATCTTTTAAGAGCAATTGTGAGGACGTTAGGAGCCTCCAATACTCTCAGCTTCTTTTTGGCCTTTTGATAGGAACCACATCTATATATACATATAAAAAAGAAAGGAGGATTTAGTTAACCCAACTATTCATTTCTTGAATGTGGATATTAACCTACATCAACTACTAAAACCAGGAAATTAAGAGATATTATCACGTCCCATACTCTAAAGACTCTTTGCAAAACACTCTATAGTTTGATCATGCTTCTCCTGATGCAAGTGAAAATTCAATGGATCCGAGTTCAAGCTGTATTATTATTTAATAGACATCAAAGTTATAGTAGTAATCTGAAGGAGAAAATATTTTGCAGTCAAGTCTTCAAAGCAATGTCTACAAGGTGGGGTTGAATTATTATGAGTCAACATTTATATCAAATGAGAACTGCATCACATATCGAGCAGCAAATGGTAATATGACACAGAATGACAGAAGTGCCATCCCCATATTGTTCTTCTTGTCCAACCCATTAACATTACCAATTAGAATAAAAGATTTAGGATAAACATCAAGATACCAAGGAATTAAAAGAAAAAGCAAACAAAAACATTTCATGACCATCACAGTCGAAGACAAAATAAATATAGAAGTATCATGAAATAGCTAAAAATGTACATTGAACATGGAAACAACAAAGCAAAAACTGCAGCATGGATTGGAACCAAGAACTTGATATAACTGAAACACATACCTGCTACAATTGTACTTATTTTCACCATCCAAAATCTCGGAGCGAGTGAACTGGCGTAGGGCCTCTTCCAGACTACCTATATCTCCACCTATTTCAACAGTGAGATCCATTATTCTATCATGCTGCTTGGATTTGCCCCCACAACCGATGCACTTAATCTGTATTGATTTCAAATATAATAAGAAAACCACATTATTACATGCCAAATAAAATGCTTCGCATCTCCTTATGATCAAGTATATTTCCATAAAATGACCTTTGACTGGAGGTAGCCCCCAAATGTGAGCCCAAAAAGAGTAGTGTCTTCATCAAAAGAGCTAGGTGTATCAACTCCAGTTTCCTTCAAGGAAACCAATTGCATGGTTTCGATCGTGTATCTGTAAATTCGACACAAAATCATATGAATACCACTCAAGAAATGTCGAGCCCTCAAAGCTTACATTCACTGAATGGTAATTCCAAGTATGAAGATGCCAACTCACCTGAGAAATTCATGAGCATCTTCTTCCCTACCATTAGCCAGATGACGTCCTATACTCTCCATTCGAGACATTATCCCAACTGGGGACAAAGGAGTATTACCCTCCTTGGCCTTCTTAACAAGCGATTCAAACTCACAGGTAAAGCACCATTCTTCAACTTTCTTACCTGATTTTATAAAAATACAAAGAAGATAAGGGAACTGAAACATGGAGAAAATGTAAAAAAAAATAAAATAAAAAAAATAAAATAAAATATTAAAAAATGAATATATAAATAAATAAATAAATGCAGAATATTCACAGATAATTTGAGCAGTAGGGAATGCTAGTGTCACTCACAAGTTTTGCTATGTAGTCCTTGAAGGAAATAGGCAGTCAGCGGAGGAGTAAATGCTAAACACTGGAGTACAGAATTTGCATAACAGCTGCAAGAAATTTGAGCAACCAAGCAATTAACAGGAATTAACAAATTCTAGATTATAAGAGCTTATTAACAAATACAGGTTAGCACCATCTGTAAATTGTTTTACTCAGATTTATATCCCAAATAAAAGAAATAACTAGCTTACATAAATGACCACATGTAAAATTTATCTAAGTTATGTTTGTATTATATAAGCACCAATAAAGGTGATAAAAAGTACAAACAACATGATTCCAATAGAAATTTTTGTGTTTGGTCCACTTAATGCAGCAGTAAACCAAATGCTAAAGTTATATAACAATGCAAGAGCACAAACATCAGGATCCAGTTAGAGATGCACTATAGCACTATGCAAAGCACAGACATGAAAAAAAGTCCTGCAATGGTCAAACTCAAACCATATTGGCATTTGGCAAAAGATGAACATGACGAGATTACTCAGTTCCCACAGAAAGGTTTGTTAGATTTACCTATTCCCACAATTTATGAGTCCACATGGAAAGAATTCAATCTTCTTGTTATTGTAAAGCTTCAGAAACAGCTCATAAGAAAATGAACCAGCCTGTAAAACAAGACCAGGTTAGCAGCTCTCACCTTCAACAATATAGAGATGAGAACAGGAAAGAGAGAATCATGCACACCTCAAGCTGTCCCCTGATTTCACTTTCAGCACCCAAAGATCCATTCCTAATAATGCTAGATGCTCTGAGCTGACCCGCAACTCTCCTTGCTGGTGCATGGGATCCGCTTTTAGAACTTCTGCTGCTGTGTGAATCAAAAGCAGCATCCATTGCATTCTGCACATGTGCATCTGGAATAGAGGTGCAGCTACTAGAAGATAAATGGGTTTTGGAGTCTCTTAGTCTTGAAGAATCTTTTTCTTTCACAGCATCCAATGTGCCATTTGTTCCATGAGCTCCACGGTCTGACGCTTTAGGTGGTATCAATGGTTGCAAAACACCATCTGGTTTACCTGGTATGTTCCCTTCCAATATAGGCCTCTGACAAGCATTAGAGGTGACCATTTTACCTTCTTCTGTCAAACCACATCTAATGAAAATATTGTTAACAGTGTCTTTGTGAGGCATTTTGCAGCTCATACGTAGCGATTCTCTGGAGTCCAAATCCTCTTCACTCAGTTCTGAGGATCTTGCTGACTTATGTGGTACTGACATAGATGGACAAGGATCATCTCTAGCAACTCTGTTTGTGTCGGAAGTAAATGTTTCGACACTGACATTCACTCTAGAAGAAGATTGAAAACGTGGAGACTCGTCTTCATCTGATAATTCTCTTGACTTGTTCTTGTGAATCATTGATGTAGATGGAGCTGAGGTATCAACAATAAGATTAATTCTTGCTGAAGGTTGAAGGCCTGCAGAACGGCCATTCATTATGTAGAAATCACCAGCTTCATCAGATTCATTGATCTTGGATTTTAAGGGTTTCACAGATCCACCCCAAAAGCCAGAGGAGAGTACTGTAGAAGGTCTGGAAAACAAATGCACTTCCGAACCTGTAGCACCAGAGTCTGAAGAGGTTGAAGAGTCCGACATATCATCCATATTAATGCAACCCGATTTGAGCTTCTTCGAGTCAATAGAACCAGCAGGTGGTTTTGTTAAAAGTGGCTTCACTGACTCACCATTCGGCGTCTTCCTGTTATCTCTTCTGTAATCAGAAGTAATAACTGCATCTTCTGAACATGGAGATGAATATGATGCAACAGATTGTACCGATTCTTTCACATTTAGACCAGTTTTCTTCAAATCATCGCTGGTTGGAGTTCCAGTATCATTATTCTCATTAAGCGCATGAGCAACAGGATCACTGAGCAAGTGTGCCTCAGAATGTGATTCATCTGGTTTGGCAGTATCTGTCATATCACTCCCAACAACATTTTCACTGATTCGGATTTCATCTTGCTTGACCCCCTTGATACAGGACTGGGGACCCTCATCAACACTCCGATGAAAACCAAAGGAACGGCATTCATCCTTATGGCCTTCTCGCCAATGAGTAACTTGACATCTTTTGGAGCTGCAGGATTTTGAGATGTGAAATTCAACAAGTAACACAAAGCAACCATTTTCCACAAGCAAATAAAAAACTAATACTGTTTAGAAGAAACTCCATATTCATAAAATATGATTTACAGAAGGAAACAAAGAACCAGAAAACTCAAATTAAAAACAAAAATGAACTTAGAAAGTTTGAATCGATACACACACTCACACACAAACATATGAATGCATCTATCTAAATAAACTATAAATGTAAAACTAGTTTGAAAACAAATTTCTCTTCTAGTCTAGTTCGAAAATAACTCCATCATCATCCCAACGACTACTTGTTCCAAGGCCAAATAATGAGGAATATAGCATTAGGTTGGCATCTAGCATAAAATTTTGTCACTCATAAGTCATAATATGGTTTATAGTATAGTTGGCAGGTTATCTACATGATCAATCTCAATATGCTTCAGATAATAATGAAGAATCTAGTATGAACTTGCGCCAAATTACAAACATATTCATGTTTTTTTTTCCTGATTCATGTATGGCTTGATTTAACTATATTTAAAATGGCACACTGAATATATCTGCCAAATTGTAACTTAAGAATATATTGTACACCCATGCGATAATTATGGTATATCCAGTTCTAACTATCTCTAACAGTCGGATTCAAATTTTAAGTTTCCCATCCACAGAGCGCAATATATCCCCATGAGATTATCCAAGATCATTACGATAGCACAATAAAACTTTATATGCATAATTAGTGTAAGAGCAAGAAACACAAATACAGATTAAATCTTTATTTTTACAGAACTATTATAAAAGAATTGCAGCAATAGCCATGTCGTTCCAATCCTACAAGTTCACACTTTCATAGGTCCCCAGAGATCTAAACCCCTCAATGCAATTTTGTTCTTTAAATTTAATACTATTAGTTTACTATTTGTCCGATGTATTAACTATTGCTTGTTGCTTATACAGGCCGCAGCATGTACATAAACAGGAAAAGGAACTGATACCTAAGCCTGCATCACCTCATCTTCATTTATTAAGATATCTAAGATCCAACAAAGAATATTTTTTTCCGCTGCTTCAACATCAATTAGCTTTCTTTCCCTTAGCCCATTTTAATTGCATCTATATCTAGATGACTAGATCCTCAATCCAGTCATCCCTGTAATAAAAAGCCCCAAAGATAGAACCGTGCTTAGATACAATTCCTGACACACTACTAACTAAAAATTAATTATATGCACTGTTAAAAAAGGGAAACGCAAAATACACGCAGAGAATCCACCAGACTAGAACCAAACCAAATTGCAATCAAGGAATAACTTAGGCAAGCCTCAAGGTAAAGATCAGGAATTTACAACGGGAAAGGGAAAACAATCTCCATACCAGTAACGAACAGCTTTACACTGCTTGCAGCGCGTTGTGGTTGGCCTAAAACACACCTCGCAATGATGCTGTACTGGCCGTACCGCAGGCGATCCGGTACCTATCACCGCCGCCGAAGACGCAGCCTGCGACAGCTCCGGCACCGTATTCGGAGCCTCCGACGGCTGAGACGAGTCGTAGATACTGTACCCAGCGGCTGCCTCGAGTTCAGCCCTAGCATTCTCCTCCGACACCAACAACATCAGCCGCTTGATCTCCTCCTTCCGCGCGACCGAGTGCCGCCATTTTCGGCGGCCAAAGAAGAACCCAATCACCACAAACACCAAGCTGCACAGAACACTCAGATCCCCTACCAAAATCATTTACACTCCAGCAGCAGTGGATCAAATAGCACCAAATAAACCCCAATTCTTCAATATTCATAGACTAATCACCGACCCAGAACACGAACTCCCTCACTCACTCACTAACAGACGCACCCCCACACAACCGGCCTTCAATAATTGAAAACAAATAGCGGCGTCGATAATTCAATTGGAGGCACCGATAAACGCAGAGAAAACAGCACGCACAGCGACGGATAAATGAATATCGCGCGATCCTGCCCGAGAAAAACAACCCAGTGGAAAGCTATGCTTCAAGAGAGATGGTGAGATCGAGATTTCAGGGAATCCGCTCTCCGCGTAGAGACAGAGACAGAGACACAGACAGAAAGATTGTTGGATGGAAAAGTAATCAAAGCAGCAGCGGAAAAGGGAAAAACTGTGAATATTTTTTTACGGTGCTATATTTACTGGGGTCAAGCCCCATACCCTTTTTTGGCTTCCTAGTGCCGTGTTTGGTTCAACCTTTTGACCACCAAAATTGTGATATTGATAAAATTTTGTGGGACATATTTTCCATAGTCAAATATAGATGGAAGACTGACTTTATTTGTGGACAAAATATAATGGAAATTCGAAGCATAATTTATTTTTGAAGGGGTGAAATTATAATGTTGATATTTTGTATCATCAGAATAATTTGTCCAATTGCGGAAAAATAATTCATCAATAAATATTATTCAACAATAGATTAACTTCATAAATACTTCAATACTCCCTTTTGTTGAGTTTGATCCTTTCAAATTATAGTTACACATTTTAATATATATAAATATAAATATATATGTCGATATGTTTGTCTTTTGTTAATGTAGATCGAAAAAACAAAGTGCAAAAGCACGATGGGTGTGTTTGGTTGTGGGTAGATTTAGGAGCATATAGCGGATTGAAATAGTATATTCTCTCACAATTCTTTATTTGAATCTGCTGACTCCCAAACATCCCGATATAGAAAAAGTATATAGCCAAAAATGATGATGTTAGAATTTAAAATAAATGATCGACATCTAAATTGAGATGAATCCAAAAAAAAATGAAGAATATATATTGATATTATGCCATGAAATTGAAAATCTTGGACTTTTAAAATGATAAAGCACAATTATAAAAATAAAAAAAATAAAAAAAAAATGCATGTGGGCTAAAAATGAAATGCAATAAAATCATCAAATACTATGCGTGGCCCCATAATTTTATCATTAAATATTGTAATTAATACTACATGAAGAAATAAAATCTTGATATGAATGAATATTATTTAATTATTAAATGTGAAAGGAATAAAAACCTCTCTCCGAATCTGCTGACTCCCAAACATCCCTATATATAAAAAGTATGTAGCCAAAAATGATGATGTTAGAATTTAAAATAAATGATTGACATATAAATTGAGATGAATCCAAAAAAAAAATGAAGAATATATATTGATATTATGCCATGAAATTGAAAATCTTGGACTTTTAAAATGATAAAGCACAATAAATAAAAAAATGCATGTGGGCTAAAAATGAAATGCAATAAAATCATCAAATACTATGCGTGGCTCCATAATTTTATCATTAAATATTGTAATTAATACTACATGAAGAAATAAAATCTTGATATGAATGAATATTATTTAATTATTAAATGTGAAAGGGAATAAAAATTAATGCAGAAGATTTTAATGAGCGATTCCCATTTACTAAGGTAAGCACCATGTATGATTTCAAGGAGAGGATGCTAATATCTAACATCGGTTGTAATGTGACCCTTTTACTATTTTATATGATTGAGAGTAACTCCACCTATTACGATTTTGGTGTGAGCCTCAAATGGAGAATACTAAAAGCAGCAATAGTTCTCAAAAGCTTCCGAAAACTACTCGCATATAAAACTTAGAGATTAAATTCAATGGAAGTATAGTTTTTTTTTTCCATAATTTAATAGGAATATACATCCTCTATTTTTTATGTTTGTTGTGGATCCACCCAGCACCAGTCCAGTGCACATTTTAAACCATCAATAACTCAAGTTCGGTACCAGTAAAAAAATCTAAAAGTTTGATTTTTTTAAAAAACTATACGACGAGATGAATATAACAATATCTCACTTTACTATATTTTAACTTGTATAACTAAGATAAAATTTTAAATTAAAGTGCATGCGTGAACATTGGTAAAAATTAAAATTGGGCCATCTTAAAAAAAAAAAAGGTAGGAAGTATATTAACAAAAAATAAAGATTGATACATAAATGGGAATGGCTCGAGATTGATTGTGACTAATGTGAATAACGCATAGAAATTGACGGCTTGTGTTGCAGTGGTGCTCCTATGGTAACTTAAGTCAATCCTCCAACCTATAATAAGTAATGGCTTAAGCTTATTCAAATATTTTGAAATATACACTTGCAAAATGGAGAAAATAAAAATAAGGAATTGAAATAATTATTATTCATTTTTAAGACATAGTACTATATATTGCGTGTTTATCAACCCTTCGATCATGTTTGGATGGCAGCATATTCATAAGCATATAGCGGATTAAAACAGCATATTGTCTCACAGTTCTCTCTCCAAATCTGCTATCTGCTAACAAATCTGCTGACTCCCAAACATCCCAGCCTCCATTTTTACATGTTGAGTTTTATATTATTCATTTTTCATTAAAAAAATATAATTAAATATCTCACTACAAGTTTAGACGAATTAAACAATATTTCATTTGACTATATTTTTTAATTCTATAATAACTATAATAAAAATTTAAAATAAAGTTAAATTGTAAACAATGCCCCAAAATATCAATGGTGCAATTGCAAAAAGACGGATGGAGTATATCTTTACCTACGGGGTGTTAATGAGCCGAACTGAGACCGGATACTGGTAAGCTCGACTTGAGCTCCTAAGAATTCGAGCCGAG
Source organism: Hygrophila difformis (assembly GCA_030278955.1). Taxonomy (NCBI): domain Eukaryota; kingdom Viridiplantae; phylum Streptophyta; class Magnoliopsida; order Lamiales; family Acanthaceae; genus Hygrophila; species Hygrophila difformis. The sequence goes on along the minus strand of JAOANR010000014.1, from coordinate 4,572,617 downwards.
CTTTGACCGAGCCGAGTGGTAACCGAGCTACTTCAAGCCGAGCATTGGCCGAACTTTGACGAAATCGAGCCGAGCTCGAACAGTCTTATTTTTATTTTCACATAATTTATAAAAAAAAAATTATATTTAATATATTGCATATATTTAATTACATATATTTTATTTAATCTATTTATTTAAATATTTTAATAATATATTTATAACTTAAAAATTATTTCATCTGTTTCAATAAATATGTCCTGTTTGATCCAGATACACTTTAACTTTTAATATTTTATATAACTTCTATATTTACAAATAAATAAATATATTTACTAATGAATAAATACTTCTTTATTTCATACCCCTTTAAAAGGAGATGCATTAATTGCATAGGGTAGGTATGTCGGAAATATAGTCATAGACTCTATATTTACTTCATTTATTTTAAAATCTAAATAAATACAGTACTAGCACAAAGCATTTCAAATGACATGTATTATATGAGATTTGTATTATAAGTTAATAGAACACGAGCCGGTTCCCGAGTTTTTCGAGCCGAACTCAAAGGTGTTCGGCTTGGTTTGTAATTTATTCGAGTCGAACTCGAACTCGAGTCGAGCCTATTCGAATCGAATTTTGACCGAACTTTAACCGAACCGAGCTCGAACTTTTCGTGAATTAGCCTGGCTCATTAACACCCTAACCCACCTAGCAACATTTACAAAGTACTACTAACTATACTGAACAAGGTGTCATAAAGTTTTACCCAATCAAAATACTGTAGTGTCTTGCGAAAAGTATGTATGCGACTTGTGCAACCAATGTTGAGAGTGAGTTTTTTTTTTTTTTTTTTTTTTTTTTTTTTTTTTTTTTTTTTTGGGTGATGAATGCCATCAAAGTAAACGAATCCAACCCACCAACAAATCTGGACACTAAACTACCAATTAAAACATCAAAATTTAATTTATAGCACGCACATTGCATGAAATGATATGCACCTCAAGGTACCTGTACAGTAACCAAAGTCGGTTTCACCTACATTACTCACAATTTATAGTACACAGTTACATACATCACATAAAATGATCTGCACCTCAAGGTACGTGTACAGTAACAAAAGCCGGTTTCACCTATGTACATTACTTATAATCTACAAATACTAATTGTGGGTTTTATAAAGAAAAATATCTGTTACTGAAAGACGCATGAGGACAGATGAAACAGAAAGGCTACCTAGACCTCCGGATGATCACCACAACATTTTGTTGAATGATATGATCGGAAATTCGGAATGTACTATTATTAATACTATCTATATTCATAACCACCCCAACCACCCAACCATCCCACCAATCTCATTATTTAAATAATTTATCTCTCCTCCAACTCATCATTATCCATCCCAACCCAACCGCTCAAATTTTACATACTTTATCAATAACCACCCAACCATCCAACCACAATATTATATATAGTTATTTTAATTTATACAATTTTAAATTATATTGAAATATAAAAAATATAAAATATTTATCTTATTTATAAAGAATAAAAAATCTAAAATATTAATATATTTTTATTTATTTTTAGTTTATATAAATTTTAAAATGGGTTAAATATATCAAAATTGATATATTATGTATTTAACAAAAATATAGCAAGAGCGGTCTCTATTTGTAGAGAATGAAAAACTAAAAAATATGGTATATTTTTATTTATTTTATTTTAAATTATAAAAAATATAATAATTTTAGTAGAATTGGTTTGAATTTTTAGTTGACCAATGGGAATGAGACAAATGTCCCCATCCCACTGGCCAAATAAAATGAGACCAAATGATCTCTTTTTTTATTTGGTCGACCATGGGAGAGCCAACCCAACCTCATTTTATTATTTATTATTTTTTTAATTAGGTAATGACATGGACCTTGGTTTGATGCACTTTTCCTTAGGCCCTTGGTTTGATGCACTTGATATGATTATTTGAAGTAGGGGAATGTGTTGTTGAAACAAGTTCGGGGTTGTCATTTTGATGCCTCATATGTGTTTTCATCTCGAAATCTTGGGAGGGAGCCGACTGGGGATTATTGAAAGCGATATATTTTGATTTCTCCGCGTCTATATAGTGGTTTGTCTCTAGTAGTCTGAATCCGATAGTTTGGACCTGTTTTTTATTATCTTGATTGATGTAAAACACTTTCTGTTTTGGTTTGGAATAAAATGCCGATTTCCTCAAAAAAAAAATGACATAGAGGTGGATATTGGGGGAGACCTTGTCATGGTTAAAGTTAGTCTAAGAGAAAAAGAACAACACTTTTTTCTTTTTTTTTTTTTGTATGTAAAACACCAATCAAATATGACCTTTATTTTTTGTTGGGATAAGATTTTAGGGCATGCTTTTACATTTTTACTTAAAATTATACGCTTTTTCTAAACAGTAAATTCACATAATTATATATTTTTTTTTGCTGGACAGCTTGAAAAAGATAGGAAAGAGAGCAAAATTCACATAATTATATTTATATAAATAATAGGCAGTATCTAAGTATATACTATGATTTTTTTTTTTTGGCCACATGCCTCTGTTATATTTTACAATAAAGGATAATAAAAAAAATATATAAGAAAAGTCCAAAAGCAAATGAGCTGGTACTCCCTCCGTAATCTAAAAATGTTAACGTTTGCATAGTAAATATTATTCATTGAGCAACTTTGATTCGATTTTTTGACAGAGTTGCATAAGATAAAATACAGTCAAGTGAGATCTTATTAGATTTGTCTAATCACATAGTTTTAGATTATTAAATTTTATAATTTTTATTTTATAAAATTTGAGATACTACTCTTTAAAAATGTATATTAAATTGCGTAAAAACATAAAATGTTAAAAAAAATTATGACGGAGGGAGTATATTTAAACACCAACTAATCCTAGTTAGCTTAACTTGTGGATAGGAAAATTGATTTGGTAAAAATTTACCCATTCAACCACTCACGTTTAAAAAGTTAAATAGGAGTAGTGTTGGGGCCATATGGAATAATGGGCCGCGAAAGAACTATTGGGCCATAAGACATGGGCCGGAAGAAAGAGGAAGTCCAAAAAAAAAAGGTGGGCTCAAGATTGGTAAGGCCGAAAGCACATAGTAAACCGAAGGAAGGAAATCAAAGCTGATAAAGATTTCGGCCGAAATGGGAAGAAATAGCCGAAACCAAAACAACCGAATTGAAGAGAGAAAGAGTTCGGCTCAGAGGAGTTAGCCGGAGAGCGGTTATTCCAGCTCCGGCTATAAATAGGGGTCGACGCACTCAAAATCAGAGAGATCAATCCAACCCCCAAATTACTTTTATCAATTTTAATTCCTTGTTATCTTTACTGCTTTCTTTACAGCTTTCCTTTACAGCTTTCCTTAGAATCTAGCCTAGTTTGTAGCGGTTACCATTTCCAAATCCACCGTTGCTCCTTAGCAGCTGGTAGTTTGGTTCTCTGTTTTTGGTGAATTCCGCCGTTGTTTCTTAACAACAGGCAGATTCTCCGTTGTATCGTGTTATTGTTGATCAATTCAAGGAAGATTCATTCAATTGTGGGCGCATTATTGTTAATCCGAACCCGTAATCGGTTTGATCCTTTTCCGATAGCCTCCCTTGAGGAGAAAAAGGTCCTTGGCTACACCCGAGCCAAACAGTGGCACGCCCAGTGGGACGCAAAATGGCGTTTGAACAAGCAACTCCAGCAGCAAACACGGCGGCGAGGACTGATTTGCCGCCGATTCAGGAAGAGCGCGCACCAGAAGCCGGAGAATTTCCCCCAGGGTTCCCCGGACCATCACATTTTCATAATCAGGAGTTTTCAAATGATGATTTAACCCCGCGATTCCGAGATCAGGTTCAATTTATGGTGGAGGCGGCGGTTACCAACTCGGTTCGCCAAATCGAAGGAAATATCCTGGCAGCGATGCCAGCCATGTTCAGAGCCGAAATCGCGAGGAGTATGTATCCGATGGGAGCTCAGCAAGCTCCAGTGGCGCAAAATCCACCGCAAAATCCTCATAATTTTCAACAGCAGACCTTTAGGCCGCCAGGAGGGCATGGAGCTCGGCCTTTTGTTCCTCCGCAGCAGAGGTACGATCAGCAACAGAATCAACCGCCTCAACCAGTAGCTCAACCGCCTGCTCCAGTGGTTCAACAACAATACGCACCACTTCAGCAGAATCCTCCACAACTGGTTGACAGAGAGCTGATTGCTGAGATTATTCGCACACAGTTTGGGAATCTCATCGGCCAGGAGAATAGGCCGATGTATCGGAAACCTTATCCAGATTACATCGAGGAGCAGTATCCACTGCCCAGAGGGGTGAAGGTTCCAGATTTTAACACTTTTTCTGGAGAAGTCGGCCGCTCTACCATCGAGCATATCGGCCGATTTACAGCTCAATGTACCAGAATCGCGCAAAATGATTTTCACAAGCTGATATTGTTCAGTTTGTCATTAACTGGCCCAGCATTCGAGTGGTACATTAACTTGCCAGCGGGATCGGTCAATACTTGGGCCGAAATGGAGCGGTTATTCCATGACCGATTCTATAATACTAGTCCGGAAGTCTCGGTAGTTGATCTGACGTCAACCAAACAGAAGGCGTCTGAATCGGTTACTGAATTCATTGAGAGATTTTATGCAGTGAAGGCTCAGGTAAAGACAATGCTGCCTGAGCATGAATATATTCAAATCTTAAAGCAGAATTTGAAGTTTGCCATCAAGGACAGATTGATGGTAACAAGACCGAGGACGGTAGCCGAATTGACGGCTGAAGCGATAAGGATGGAGACATATCTGGCGGAGCAGGCGGCTTTCAAATCAAGCCGAAGTCAAAGTGGAAGGTCACAACCTATCCAGTCAGCTGCCTCATTTGCTGAATCTCTGGATAGATGTGAAATTCAGGAAGAGTACAATGCGGAAGACGTTCCTGCACTAGCCGAAGTCGCAAGGGCAGAGTTAATCATAAAGAAGCCTATGACGTGTCCAGCACTTCGGCCAGCCAGAGGCAAGGAGAAAGAAGGAGGAGATGAGTCTCAAAGGTTTTACTCTTTCGACTTGTCACAGATGGACGAAATATTTGATTATTGCCAGAAGAACGGATTGCTAGAGTTTAAAGGAAACCATCCACAGCCTACCAAGGATCAATTGGAGGCCGGATGGTGCAGATTCCACGGATCAGCCACTCATTCCACGGCCATTTGTGGGCATTTTAGGAAGCTGATTCAGAAGCATGTCGATGATGGGAAGCTGAAGTTCCCAGAAAGGCTTATGGCAGTCGATAAGAATCCGTTCCCAGCTGCCAACATGGTGATGGTGCAGCCCAACCAGAATAAATCGGTGCATGACCGATTGGGGGATCAAACATCATCTAGCAAGAGTTCTGTGCACGATCGGCTTGGGGATCAGCCATCGGCTCAGAAGTCAGGAGTATGGAAAAGGCTAGGATCTCCGAAGGGAAAGGAGAAAGTTACCGATGTTTTTGACCGATTGGGGAATTATGAGGTGAAAGAGTGGATCAAGCAATCGGAGAGACATCAGGAGATCGAGGCCGGAGATAAGAGTGAGAGACCAACGTTGAAAATTATAACCAACGGATGGGACTCAGAGATGAAGTTAACAGCCGATAAACAGAATGGAAAGACTGTGATACAGATCACAGTACCGGAAGAAGCTGTTAGCCCCGAAATGAAAAAGCTTAGAAGGCCACCAGCAAATACTCAGGTAGGCCGATGGGTCCGAAACTCTCCAGAAAGAAGGCGTTTCGATCAACGCCGACATGACCATTCAGCTTGGAGGGCAGAGGAGAGGAAAGTCCCAAAAGGAAAGGGATCATATCGTACTTTCAAACGAAGAATGCAACGGCTTAAAGCAGCTGCTGCTTCTGAGCAAGAGGAGTATGATATGATGCATATGGAAGAGGACTTCCCTGATGATTGTTCGTTCTCGGGAGGACGAATACTCAATAGGGTATTTTCGGCTCGTTTGAGGTCCGAATCAAAAGAAGAGAGGAAGCCGAAAGAAGGACAGGATCGGCTGAAGAACAAAACTGAATTTCGGCCAAAAGTAATACAGCCGAAAGTTGAAAGTGAACAGCCGAAATCGAAAGAGGAATGGAAGCCTAGACCAGTCCGAACCAGGGAGTGGAAGCCGAAGACAACTATCATTCCGAATAGTGATACACCCCCTGTTGGGCAATTTAAGTTCGACTTCGGGTCTAGTGCGAATATGGTGACAGTAACCACCGAAGAGAAAGAGGAGTACTGGTCGGATTCCGAACCAGCGGTGGTTTTTTGTCAAAAGGATGGAGAATACTATGGTGATGAAGAACCCATAGTGGATTTTTGTTTCGATAAACTTGAGGTATTTCGGCCGGAAGCCGAAATAGAGAAATCTTTTGAGGAAGGATATAAGGCATTCGTTCCAGAAGCTCAACCAGGTACGGTTTTGCCTCCAACTGCGCAAATGTCCCAGCATGTGAGGCCTTTATACGTTAAAGGTTGGGTCAATGGGAGACCACTTAGAAGAATGTTTATCGACGGTGGGGCCACAGTTAATATCATGCCACTATCCACGCTAACGAAGATAGGCCGCTCGAAGGAAGATTTACTCCCTACGAGAATGAAGGTAATGAGTTTTGTGGGGGCTCAAACCGCGGCCGAAGGATGTATACTGGTGGATGTAACGGTCGGAACAATATCAATTCCGACCATGTTCTTTGTGGTGGATGCAGAAGTTCCGTATGCGGCCCTATTAGGCCGATGCTGGATTCATACATCCCGATGTTTGCCATCGACGCTTCACCAGAAAGTATGGTTCTGGAAGAAAGATGGCACAGTAGAAGAAGTGGATGGAGATCAACCTCCATTTCCAGTCAGCTCAGCCGGACGAATTGATGCGGTGTTATATGAAGAACCGATTCAACCATTCCTAGCAGTGGTAGGGGACCGGTACCCGCAGGTGATCGAGTGTGATTGGACAGATTTGGGGTTTGAAATCAGATACCAGGCCGATGAACGGCCAGTCGAAGAAGAAAGTAAATGATGGAGTCACAACCGAATCAAGCGACCGAGTTCGAATCGGCCGAACTCGGAGTTTCAGATGACAAAGCAGGATGGAGCGATTTAATAGACGCAATTCCAAAGCGAACGCCGGATTTCAAAGCTCAAGACCCCTTGAAAATGGTCAATGTTGGTACAGACGAACACCCGAGGGAGATCCCGTTGAGTGCGAATCTTGATCAGCAGATGACAAGCCGATTCAAGGAGGTTCTAGTCGAATTCAAGGATTGTTTCGCATGGGACTATACAGAGATGCCAGGATTGGAGCGGTCGATTGTAGAGCACAGACTGCCTATTAAAGAAGGATTCAGGCCGCATAAACAGCCGGCCAGGAGGGCAGCGCCCGAAATAGTCCCAAAAATAAAAGAAGAAATAGAGAAATTGTTAGCGGCCGGGTTTGTTAGGCCAGCTAAATATGTAGAATGGCTATCAAATATTGTTCCTGTAATAAAGAAGAATGGAAAATTGAGAGTTTGCATTGATTTCAGGAATCTTAATATAGCCACTCCAAAAGATGAGTATATGATGCCTATTGTTGACTTGTTGATTGATTCGGCCGCAAAACAGGGGATGCTATCTTTCATGGATGGATATTCAGGATACAACCAAATTTTTATGGCCGAAGAAGACATTCACAAGACTGCATTTCGGTGCCCTGGAGCCATAGGGATATATGAATGGGTGGTGATGCCGTTCGGACTGAAGAATGCAGGAGCTACATACCAGAGAGCCATGAATTATGTTTTCCATGACCTCATAGGGGAGTGTGTTGAAGTCTATATTGATGACGTCATGGTCCGATCCAAAGATATCGAAAGCCACTTGAACGATTTGCGGAAGGTATTCGCGAGGATGAGGCTGCATGGAGTCAAGATGAATCCAGCCAAGTGTGCTTTCGGAGTACAGGCAGGAAATTTTCTCGGGTTCCTGGTACATAACAAAGGAATAGAAGTTGATGCGAACAAAACCAGGGCCATCCAAGAAGCCAAACCTCCACATGATAAGAAGAGTCTACAAAAGTTTCTTGGAAAAATCGGTTTTCTGAGACGATTCTTAGCAAATGCGGCTGGAAAGTCGAAGCCACTAACCGATTTATTGAGGTTAAAGAAGGAAGAGGAGTTCAAATGGGGAATCGACCAGCAAAAGGCCTTCGAACAATTGAAGCAGGACTTGATGAATCCACCTGTGTTGGTTCCTCCAATTTTAGGACGGCCATTGAAGTTGTATATAGCAGCGGCCGAAGAATCTATTGGAGCATTACTGGCGCAGGAAGACGATGAAGGAAGGGATCGGGCGATCTACTATCTTAGCCGAATCCTAAGGGACGCCGAAGTAAGGTACTCGCCGATTCATAAACTATGTTTAAGCCTTTATCATGCATGCCAGAAATTAGAATATTATATTCAACCAAGGCAAGTGATAGTGGTAGCTTCGGTTGACATAGTTAAGATTATGATGAATGATCCGGTCAGTAGCCGAAGAATGGCCAAATGGGCCATGAAGTTAAATGCATACGATTTGAGATATCAACCTTTAAGGGCTATGAAAGGACAGATTGTAGCCGATTTTCTGGCTGATCATGTGATGCACCCGATAACCGATGACATCGATCATCAGGATCGGCCAAAAGAAGGTGGTGAGATAGGAATTGTATACTTGCAACCATGGGTAATGACATTTGATGGTTCTAAAGCCGCTTCAGGAGTTGGAGCAGGGTTTACCCTACAAACACCGGAGGGCAAGATATACAAATATTTCGTGCAACTGCCAGAGTCATATACGAACAACCAAGCCGAATATAAAGCGTTAATTTCGGGATTACAACGGTTGATAGAAGAAGGAGTCAGAGCAATCATTGTCAAAGGAGACTCGCAAGTAGTTGTCCAGCAACTGCTAGGCGATTTTTCGGTTAAGAGTTCGCAATTGATTAGATTGTATGAAGAAGCGGTTACTTTGTTAGAGGAATTTGATGAGGTGTACATTGAATACATCCCGAGAGAAAAGAACGAAGAAGCCAATGAATTGGCTCAACATGCGGCTAAATATCGGTTGATGCCGATAGCGGGAAATGTAGAAGTGCGTTTGGCCGAAACAGAGAAGGCCGAATGGATAAAAAAGATAGCACAGATATTAGAAGATCCTTCGGAAGCTAATCCAGCCGAAAAACGGAAAGCGATGGACTACGTCATAATAGGAGGATTATTATTCAAGCGTGCTATTGATGGAATATTGCTCAGATGCGTCGGAGAAGAAGACGCTAGAAGGGTAATGGGAGAGGTTCATGAAGGAATATGTGGTGCGCATCGGGCAGGAAAGTCGATGAAGTGGAGCATTATTCGGCTGGGATATTATTGGCCGAATATGGGTCCTGATTGTGAAAAATATGCAAGAGGATGCACCGAATGTCAAAAGCATGGGCCGATTCAGAAATTACCGGCCGAAGAATTACATATAATGATCAAACCATGGCCATTCAGAGGATGGGCCATGGACATCATAGGAAAAATTCATCCCTCGTCGTCGAAAAGACATGAGTTCGTGCTAGTGGCAACAGATTACTTCACAAAATGGGCCGAAGCTCCTGAGATTCCACTTCAGACAGCTTACTCATTTGAGCCCGATACTCTGCAGAATAATTGTCAAAGATGGCTCGTGAAGAGGCTGCAGCCTCACGTTCGGCGGCAAGCCTATGTCGCATTTTTAAGTGAGCCAAAAGTTCCTGATCCATTGAGAGGACAGACCTCGTAATCATCTGAAGAGTACCATTCAGATTCAAAGATACCATCTCGTCATGAAATTGCTGCTCAAGATGAGACAAGAGGATAAGGATCGGTTTGGGGTTGACGAATTCCACGTCAGATTGTCGGCCAATTAGATTGCATAGCCTGGCCAGACAATCACCAAGGTGAGTAGAAAGATCCGATGGACGAGAAACCAGAGACGCGGGAGAAAAGAAATCGTCCAAAACATGCCGATCAGGAAATGGCGATAAAGGGACCTGATCGGCAGGGGTTTCATCAGCAGCCATACCACTAGGTAGGGGGCCAGACGGTTTCGGAACAACTAAAGATGAAGGTGTAGCAAAATCCGTAATAGGCTGAGGACGATCGACCGAAAGAGGGACGGAAGGGTCGGCCGAAGTAGAGCTCGCGATCAAACCACGAGGGGTAACAGCAGGAGAACTAGCGGGAACATCCAAATTACTGGTACTGGCCGATGTGCGAAATTCGGCTACCGGAGGAACCGATACCACAGTTGGAAGTGGTTGAACATCAGGTTGTGGTAAAATAGGTGGGACCTGACAAGAATAAGAAAAGGGAATTAGTCGAAGGAAAGGAGCCTGGAAAAGGAGAAAAAATAGTGTAACGAACCGCAAAGAGGGAGGCAGGGATTCTGCCAAGCGGTGAATGAGATGAACGCTTCCTGGTCTGAGTAGGAGGGAGAAAGTCGACGAGAGAGGCCGAAGGCGAAGCGGGCCTTTTTCGACCAGGTTCTGAAGTAGAGGAGCAAGGAACATCTGGAGAAATCGGATAAGTGAGACATAAAGAAAAAGGAACGAGCAACGACTGAAGAAGAAAGGAAAGGAAAAGAAACATACCTGGGCGAGAAGCGGAGGACGAACCGAGAATGCGCTGAGGAGCGGAACCCGGAGATGATGAAGGGACAGTGGAGAATGCCAGAATAGGAGAAAAACCACCCCTCCGCAGAACCGAATCAAGGTTGGCACTAAAGAAGACACCAGCAACACCGTTCCACCAAGACTGGAAACGGGAGGTAACGGACCCTGGACGAACAGCAAACTTCCAAACCTTGAAGGAGATCAAACGTTTGTGGTAGAGGGAGCATTGCTGACGACTAGTAGAAGCAGAGAGGCGTCTACCGGCTCTGAGGGCCTCCACTAAGTCTTGACCAAAGCCGAATTGGCGGCTAACCAGATGGGGATTGTAAACTTCAAAAGGAATAGCAGACTTGGCAGAAACAAATGTGGAACCATTGAAGATCGGGCGGGGTAATATGCACCTGTTCCATATTTGAGCAAAAGCCAAAGGAAGAGGAGTCCCGAAGGGGGAAGTAACAATATTCCTGACCCAAGCAAAGTCAGCTTTCCGGTAGTGATAATGAGAAAAGGCTTGTTCGGCAGTACGACCCAGGAAATAGTTGATCCAGTGAGGGATCGACAAAGGAGGAAGGGGTGCTCTAAGAAGATCAGGAGCGACGAAATGGTTAGGACGAATATCATGGGGAGGAAATTGGGAAATGTCGCGAAAGTGCCAAACTAACCACAAGTAAAGGAACCATAACGGGCCACGGGCTTTATCAGACGAACCTTTTTCCCAACCCGACACAGTAGCCGAAATACCCGCATACAAATGAGCGAGGAAGAAATCGGCTGAAGGCAGGGTCACATGATTAAGAAGTGCCGAAGCAAAAGAGTGTGTTTCGAGGAGAACACCCTTGGAAGGAACGCACCAGAAGAATTTCGTAAGGAAATACATCATAAACGCAAGAGGCTCTGAAGGGTGTGGAGCAGGCGAAATAGGATCACTCTGATGGGAAACGATCCAATTAGCAAAGGAATCGCCAGAGGAAAAACCAGTATTTTTCTCTTTGGGCAACGACATAATGGCGAGGTTATCCCCACGAACAGAGAGGCCAAGGAGAAGTTTCACATCCTGAATGGTGGGAGTCATCATCCCCCAAGGGAAACAAAAACAGTTCACAGAAGGATTCCAGAAGCAAAGAAGGGCCTGAATAAGGCGAAGATCTGTGGGAAGTGGCAAGGTACTAAGGGAAATCATACGGTAGACATATGACTTATGCCAAGAGTCACGATAGTGGGGCTCGAGGTGATGATACCACGCCACATAATCAGGAGAGGGCGAAGACCAATTAGCGAAAGATGAAGGGAAAAGCTTGGAGGAGAAACAAGGCTCATATAGAAGAACGGAACGATTTTCAAAGATCCGAGCAGTACATTCATCGATATCTTCAGGAATGCCCAACGGACCTAAGGAATAGAAGCCCTCAGGCAAGAGGCGAACTGCGGAGTGAGAAGCAAAAGAGTTCTCAATTCTGAGAAGATCAGCAGAAAGAGCAGTAACAGGGGGAGGAGGATTTTCCATCGGAGAAAGTGGAAAGAGAGAGAGAGAGAGGAGAAGATGGAAAGGCAGTTCACTCCGAGTACGTGATGGGCTACGTAAATAGGGGAATGATGGAGAGCATCCTCGAGAAGGAGAAAATAACCGCCAAAAGGAAGAAGAAAGGGAGGTTACTTGGGCTCTTTCGCATGGAAGCAATTCGCCCAAGTAAGGAGGGCATCTGTTGGGGCCATATGGAATAATGGGCCGCGAAAGAACTATTGGGCCATAAGACATGGGCCGGAAGAAAGAGGAAGTCCAAAAAAAAAAGGTGGGCTCAAGATTGGTAAGGCCGAAAGCACATAGTAAACCGAAGGAAGGAAATCAAAGCTGATAAAGATTTCGGCCGAAATGGGAAGAAATAGCCGAAACCAAAACAACCGAATTGAAGAGAGAAAGAGTTCGGCTCAGAGGAGTTAGCCGGAGAGCGGTTATTCCAGCTCCGGCTATAAATAGGGGTCGACGCACTCAAAATCAGAGAGATCAATCCAACCCCCAAATTACTTTTATCAATTTTAATTCCTTGTTATCTTTACTGCTTTCTTTACAGCTTTCCTTTACAGCTTTCCTTAGAATCTAGCCTAGTTTGTAGCGGTTACCATTTCCAAATCCACCGTTGCTCCTTAGCAGCTGGTAGTTTGGTTCTCTGTTTTTGGTGAATTCCGCCGTTGTTTCTTAACAACAGGCAGATTCTCCGTTGTATCGTGTTATTGTTGATCAATTCAAGGAAGATTCATTCAATTGTGGGCGCATTATTGTTAATCCGAACCCGTAATCGGTTTGATCCTTTTCCGATAGCCTCCCTTGAGGAGAAAAAGGTCCTTGGCTACACCCGAGCCAAACAAGTAGTAGCAGATGTTTCACCTAATAAATTCCATTCGTTTAAAAGTAAAAAACAATATTGGATGACATTCGTGGTCGCCCTTCAACATCCTAATCAAGGTTTGAATTACTTGTTTCCCTAAGTAAAAAAATAAAAATAAAAAAAATAGTACTCTAACCATCCCGCGAAGGTGGACTTTTTTTTTTCTCCATGATAATTTAGTGGTGCGGTTTAGTAGTTAGAGTGGTGTAATTATTTGTATGTAAGATTTTAATGTATTTTGATATTATTTATTGTTTAACTTTGATGTAATAATGAAAAATAATCAAGTGTGATATTGTTATAATTATCTAATTGTATAGTTTTAAAATACTTCATCCGTTCGTTTATAAGTGCTACGGATGTGGTTTTGTCATTGTTTATTGAGTAACTTTGATTCGACTTTTTAATACAATTATATAAGATAAAATATAGTCAAGTGAGATCTCGTTGGATTCGTATAATCGTATATATTTAGAATATCAAATTTCATAATTTGTACTAATATGCAGTTAAGTTATTAGTGATTAAAAATGTAATGAATTGCCTGGAATATGGGTGAGTGACAAATATTAAGAAACGGAAGTAGTATATATCTTATACAATTATTATTTTTACTCATTTTGATATATTAATAATTAAATAAATGCATTGGACTTTGTATGAAAAAATAAAAGTGCATTGAAATTTATAAAAAAAATAAAATATCCACATTTAATGAGATTTTAGAACAATTATGATTGTAATCATACTTATACTTCTATTAATTTTATTTATCTGAAAGGAAAAAATAGTCAAACTTCGTGGACGTCAAGAAAAGAATAGGAGCCAACCTTACCCGAATGGAGAGAGTAATTTTATTGGGGAATCGAACCCCAATGCAATGTTGAAAATTAGGATACTTTACCATTAAACAAAAAAAAAAATGCATTAGAATTTGTGCACAAAAATAAAGTAATCATATTTAATGAGATTTGAGAAAATTAAGATTGTATCATATTTATATTAATATTAATTTAATTTATCTGAAAGGAAAGTAGCCACCAAACGCAGTTGACTCGAGTTGAGTGATATAAAGCTCTGTCTGAGGATAGGTACACGCGAAAAAAAAAAAAGGGAAAGTAGCCAAACTTCATGGACACCGAAAAAACAATACTAGTCAACCTTACTAGAGAGAGTATTTTCTTGGGGAATTGAACTCCAATCTAAGATTGAAATTAGAGTACTTGATCATTAAACTAAGTCCTTATCCCTTATCCCGACGGACTGGGTAATTCAAATAGGTTAGATTCTAGAAAAAAAATAAATAAATAAATAAAATCATTATTTACGGTGTGCCCACGCACCGTATCATTAACCAAATACTGTAGTTAAAGACTAGAGTTCCCTGTAACGGAAACGGCTAGGAACCCCACCAACCATTTCGAATTCTCCGGCTGCAAAACCAAGGCGGCGCCCACGACGACTCCCAGAGCGCCGTTTCTTTACCGGATGCAAAATTCTCATTGTTAGTCGCACCAAATTTTCTCCTTGGCCACAATTGTGATGGAAATCCCCCAAGAAACCGAAGATTACATCCGAGAATCGATTAATGATGCCGTCGGCCTCCCGATGTCTTCCGGCACCCTTCTTTGCAAGATGCGGACCATCGAAGCATCGCATAGCGTTTTACAGAATCAATACCTGTGTTTGCAGTCTAAGTTGAAGGAAAAGGATGAAATTATCGAACGATCTAGGGTTTGCTTTGATTTTCATCACACCCCTTTTTTTAGCCCCTCGTTAAATTTTACTCGGTTTTGAATATTTGAACTTCTGGCCAGGCTGAGGCGAGCATGAATGCGGTGGCTTTGAAGAAATTTGTAGAGGAAAACCACAAACTGGCTATGGAGTGTGCTATTTTGTTGGAATCGGTCAAAAAGTGGGAGAGGGAGTGTTCGCTGTACCATGAAGATCGCGAAGCCTTAATGGATTTTGCCAACGAGGCAGATGAAAGAGCGAAGGTGGCCGAGGCTCGGAACTGTGATTTGGAGGAGGAGAAGAAGAAATTGGCCGAAGAATTGCAATTTTACAAGTCCAAATCAGAGGGCCAACTGGTAAATCTGCTGTCTTGGTTTGGTTGCTTACTTGCAATCAACTTTCTTGAATCTTGTAATTGCATACTGCTTGATTGATGATTGACTGTTAGTTTCACTTTGACTGAATTTTATGCTGGGTTTTGTGTTAATGCGATATAGGAACGCTATTGTGGATAAAGGTGTGGAAGTGATAGAAAAATAAAATAAAAAACCAAAGCTAATCCCAAGAAAAGCATATCTAGAAGGAGGAGGAGAATGATTCCATTCAATAGGAATATATCTGACATTAGACATCTTGTGGGGTCATGAATGGGTATACATGGTCTGACTCATTATGTTACTTGGATCAATTTATTTTGAGATACACACCTTTGAAATTTGAGTTAGTGAAATCTAAATTCATTCCTGCCTTAATAATGACACTACATGAATATCAGCATCTCTTTTCTTTGGTCCATAGTTGCCTCTTAGTAATGCAGCTTTGCTTGTATTTGGATTATTTATGAACTTCAAAGCTGCTGGTGCCTATCCGCAACTGTTTTTGTCTGTTTGTTTAGATTTTGTTGATTATCAATTTGCACGTGGTGGTAGTACCCACCTCTACACTGCTAGCTACTGTATAGTTGGGGGGCGGGGGTGGGGGTGGGGGTAGGGGGTGGGTGGGGGGCGCTTAACTTTGCTGATTGCCCTTAACTGTCTCCTGATCAAAACAACTAGACATTGTTATACATAGATGCCTATGTTGAATATTGAACTGCTAGAGTAACCTGATTCATATGTTTGGGAATCTCAGTTGAACACTCAAAAGTCAAAATGTACTTGTTATCTGATCAAAACTGCTAGACTTTGTAATAGCTGTTGATGGTAGTAGGGCTCTTAGTCAAAATGAGCTACTTGTGAACTCAGAGCTGTTTTGCCTTAGTTGGGCGACTCTTGTGCGCGCTAAATACTTTGATGAGGTTTGAGCCTGATTGAACTTGGCTGTGTTATCGTTAAAAAGCAATTTTAAATTTGCAAGTTCAAATCAAGCTTTATTTAGATTTTGTTTTGACTTATTGAGTAGGATCAAGCTTGAGGTCAAGCTCAAACTGTCAAAGTTTTGAATTGAGCTTGATGATCACAGCATTCACTGGATGTCAGGATGTGACCAAGATTATTTGGTGTCATAGGTTTTTACAACTCTGGATGTCATAGCCCTTTTACATACTAGAATATGAGAACTTGTCAAGCTCAACTGAGAAAGTTGACTAGCTCAACAGTTCACCACCATGTTTTTGGTTTTCACTTTAATGCCTTCCCTCCAGGCCTCATGTTATGAAAGTTTTATGACATGTTTTTATGGTTTTAGTTTGTTTGACATATTTGTATGATTTTTTTACCCTTTACTTATTCTAATGTGATGGATGAAGATTGATGGGCATACCGAAGACCAAGAGGAACAACTTTTACTTGATACACTATTCACAACTCTATTTGACAAGGATGAAAATACATTAGCCGGGCATAGATTTTTGGAGTCAAACAATGGAATGGAAGTGTGCCAAAAATTACTGGAAAAATGGCCAAGGTGAGAAGATTAGTGCAAGCCATGCAATGCAGGCTTGATTTACTTAGATGTAAGGCAAGTTATCTGTTTTCTTTTTTTTGTGCTACATTAATTGAATCTTTGCCTGGACTTCCTTTTCTTTCTTAAAGCTTGAGGCCTTTGACTCAGAAGATCATTTCATTGGTGCCCAAAATGAAAAACTTTCAAAAAGATATGGATCATTTGACAATAAATCTTCTCAGAGCTGAAGAGGAGGTATTTGGTTGTCTCCAAACATACACATAGTGATCCATTTGTCAGGTAATCCGCTAAATACTCAAAAATGTGTTGCAGGTAAATGCACTGTTTGCGGAAAACAAGGTGCTGAATGAGGAGAACAAAAAGCTGATACGACAGTGCTACAAGGAAAAGCATATGGGCACATCCGGTGGAGGCAGTTCTTCTGGAAAGGTCAGCACTCTAGTCTCTGAATGAGCATTTTCCGTTCAGTTCTTTATTTTTCTTCCACCTGTTTTTTATCTCACCACAGCTTAAAATATTCTCGGATTCCATATCCTTGATGGAGCTGAATTCGTGATTGTTTGCGTATAGTTCCAGTTATTAAAAATATAAAATTCACATGTTATTTAAAACAATAAGAAGTATATGATATACAGACACAGAAGTTCTCCAGCTAGAAACTTTTATATCTCTCCATTATTAAAAAAATGTACATAAAAAGTAGTTTTTTTTTGCATTTACTATTTGGTTCAGTGTCATATAGAATTCTCCACTCTTTTTGGATTGTCCACCTGCCATGTTATATAAGCTTCTTTGCCTACTAATATGTATTAGTAACATTTTGGTAGGGTAAACGAAAATCCAGCCACAACACGAGTAGCCTGGTTGAGAGGAAAATCAACTTGAGTGATGTCGACTTACAAAGGCAGCCACTTTCGCCACTTGAAAATTCACCAGATTCAAGAATGCACAAGAAGTAGGCCATCATTATGGATATATATACTTTGTCCATGAAATGTGTGCAGTAACTTGTACTAATCTGAGTACCGACTTTAAAACTCCTAAATTTGTTGTGGTTGGAATCCTCATAGCAATGTGGTTTCAATCACTAATTTTCTTTGACATTGTAACATTTGGATACTGGCAAGTTTCTGCTTTTGAAAGTTTCAAGTTGCAATAGAAGTTTGTGGTCTTAAGTTAAAATCTATACTATACCATACTAGATATAGGGGTAGCTTGCATTTCTTAGTTAAAATTTCAGAAATTGTTGCACTGAGAAGATGGATGATTTTGTTGGAGTGAAACTCGGGTTGTCCAAATGCTAATTGGGGTTGGGTTTGTTTCTTCAATTGTTTTTACGCATATGATTAATCATCAATGTGGTAAATCATAGACATTTATTATAAAAAAGGTGGCGATATTTTTGCTAACTAAATCGTACCAATAATCAGTTTGATAAAGGAATCTAAATTATTATACCCTGTTTGCGAAATAAGCTAAATGAAATTAGTTTATTATATTCAATTTAAGATAAATTAGCTTATTTAAAAATACAAGATAATTTAAAATAGTGTTTAAGTAGCTCCTTTTGAAACCGCTGCAAATAATCAGTTAATCATGCTTGTGTACTAACTTCCAATAATCTATTATTGCGTTTTGAGGGAATGAAAACATTATTTTCTTGCAGCTATATCTTGGTGCTGCAAGAAAATTGCGTTCAGCCGAAATAGAGTTTACCATATTGTTGCCTTTTGAGGTAATAAAAAATATAAATCCAAACAATTTTTAACGATTATCTCGTTATTGCGATTTGAAACAGCATAAACCATCCAAACACTTAATTTTCTATAGCACGTATTGTTACAACAATTATTTGACAATTATCTAATTATCCGTTTTCTAAATGCTGCATCACTTTTTAAAACGCACATCAAAACACTCTATCCATGATGCTTAACTTTGAATTCCCCATTCATTCAATTCACATGTTGCAACTGACCAGGAAAAAAGGATAAATAGGTCATTTTTCTTTTCAAAAAATTCAAATCAGTCCTTTTTCTATTTTATTACCAAAACAGTCCTCTACAAATGCTAATTATGTTCAAATCAGTCCTTTTTCAC
The DNA here is from genome assembly GCA_030278955.1 of Hygrophila difformis. NCBI lineage: Eukaryota > Viridiplantae > Streptophyta > Magnoliopsida > Lamiales > Acanthaceae > Hygrophila > Hygrophila difformis. The sequence continues at coordinate 4,553,801 of JAOANR010000014.1, read as the reverse complement.
TAATTATATTCTAATTGCTGACGTGGCAAGGGTTTTAATTTAAACCTGACACGTGTGCATAATATTAGTCCTTTTTCTTTTATCTTTTGCCAATTCAGTCCTAAACTTTTATTTTGTTCTATTTAGTCATCTACCCCAATCACTCATTTTTATATTAATTGGCCTCAAACCTTTCAAATTATTTCATTTTAGGCTCAGAACCTTAATTTTTTTATTATTACTAATACATTTATCAAATAAATGCCCAACATACTTCCGTAAATAAAATTAAATACCAAACCTCATACATTGGGTTTGACCGCCTTGTTACCGGGTCTTCGAAGTTCCGAATTTTACGGACTCTCTCTAACCACCCGACCGTAACGATGGTTCATTGGTTCTGGTTTCCTTCAGCAACAATCAGCACAATCATACTTTGTGGACAATAAAATTCAGGCTATTTTTTAATATTTTTAATAATATTAATATTTTTCAATAAAACCAAGGCTTCCTGTATCCATAACCTTCCAAAAATTCAAGTTAAATCATTTACTCAAATATTGCTACATCCTAAGGTAGGACGCAAAGTAAGATTCTGTTGATTGTTACTGAAGGAAACCAAAACCAATGAACAATCGGTTGCGGTCGAGTGGTTATTAGAGAGAGTTCGTAAAATTCCGGTACTTGAAAGACCCGATAACAAAGCAGTCGAACCCAATATATGAGGTTTGGTGTTTAATTTTATTTATGGAAGTATGTTGTGCATTTATTTGATAAATGGATTAGTAATAATAAAAAAATTTAAGGTTCTGAGCCTAAAATGAAATAATTTGAAAGGTTTGAGGCTAATTAATATAAAAATGAGTGATTGGGGTAGAGGACTAAATAGAACAAAATAAAAGTTTAGGACTGAATTGGCAAAAAATAAAAGAAAAATGACTAATATTATGCACACGTGTCAGGTTTAAATTAAAATCCTTGCCACGTCAGCAATTAGAATATAATTAGTGAAAAAAGGACTGATTTGAACATAATTAGCATTTGTAGAGGACTGTTTTGGTAATAAAATAGAAAAAGGACTGATTTGAATTTTTTGAAAAGAAAAATGACCTATTTATTTTTTTTTCCCAACTGACCAACCCTGTCTTGGCATCAATCAAAAGTTGGAAAACATTGTCCACAATCACACAATAATTAAACAAAGAAATGTTATTTTGTTCTGCTATGTCTTGAGGAGAGCGGACCAAGACCATGACCATGACGATGACCATTGCCAGCTTCATCTTGTAGCCGCAAATAACATAGTCGCTTAAAAAATGAACAATTGAAATTCAGCACATTGTTGAATTTTGTGGATGACTTGTTGAAATGTACAGAGGATGGATTATTAGTTTTTTTTTACTAGGGAAATCCACTAAAGTAATTATAAAAATACTTGAAACAATATATTTTTAATGGAAATTTTATAAAAAGAACATTTTCCTCCATTGTATGATGAATATATTTGTGAATAATTGAAAGGTTTAGGAAAGGAGAGCTTCATGAATGAATTTGAACGAATATTTTGTTGAATTGATCTTTTTATTCGATTATATTTTTTCTGTGGATAATTCCAAGATTTCGCAAAACCCGTGTCTTATCTTCTTCTCTGGACCCTTCAGCTTTCCCAAAACCTCAGATAATGGCTGCATTCCGCCTTGTATATTTCCCTCCGGCCGTCGCCATCCCCGCCGCCGCTGCTCGCTTTGCAGATGCTCATCTCTTCCTCCCTTGTTCAGCGCCCAATTCTTTCCTGCTTTCCTTCACGCCCAAGCCTCTACACTGCTCCAATTTCCCCCTGTTTCTTGCCCCAGCGCAAGTGCAGGCTCAGCCCACAATTCAATCCGAATCCGATAGTGTTGCGGTTGATGAAGATGACGCTACGAACACCAGAGTGCTCGTCCAGAATGTTCCGTGGACGTGCACCACAGATGATCTTCGCCCCTTGCTCCAGAAATATGGTACTGTTGTTGACATTGAGGTGGATTTCTCCTTCCCATTTGTTTCCATTGAATTCTTTCTAGGGTTTTTGTTTTAATTCCGGGTGATTAATTTCGTATCCTGATTTTGTTTTCTTCTTTTATCGGTATTCGGCGTTGGATTTAGTTTTCCATGTACAATAAAAAGAGAAATAGAGGTCTTGCCTTTGTGACCATGGGTTCGCATGAGGAAGCTGTTGCTGCGCTGAACAATCTTGAATCCACTGTGAGGGTTTGTTTATGCTTTCATTTAATCTATTGTAGGGGTTTCAAGGTTTCGACTCTGGTAATTTCATAGTTCCTGTATGGTCTATGCATCGTAGGAATTTGAGGGTAGGGTTTTAAAGCTTAATTGGGCGAAGCCAAAGAAGGCAAAACCCCCTTCCCCTCCACCACAGCCCAAGCCAATGCCAGTACACAATTTGTTTGTGGCTAATTTGCCGTTTCAGGCAGTGGCAAACGACCTTAAGGAATTTTTCAATGATAATGGTGGGAATGTTGTTTCTGCTGAGGTTATATTTCAAGAGAATAGGAGATCAGCTGGGTATGGATTTGTTTCCTTCAAAACCAAGGCGGAGGCTGAGGCAGCACTTACTGCTTTTCAAGGAAAGGTAGTAAGTTAGTAACATAAATTCTGATTTTGGTTATAGAGTGGATGGAAGACATGAGCAATCTTTTTGCCCTGCAGGAATTTATGGGAAGACCACTTCGTGTAGCACGAAGTAAAAGATTTTTGAGAGAGGGAACAAAGGCAGCTATTGAAGCAGAGACAGAGAGTGATAAGTGACTTGAGTTTTTTTAAGCAATGGAGGAAACCGAGCTTGGACTGTGACTTAATCACTTTAGCTCGGTGAGTTTTGTACTTGTGAATATAGATGTGCGAATATGGCATAGCTGTAGAAGTTAGTGGAAGTTGTTTCTGTGATTATCATAATCATCCATAGCTTTATTCCACAATTTTACTACATGGCTATGCTATGAAGATTCACAGAGTTTTATGACAGTTTTTAAGTAATTGTTCACTGGTTTATCCGTTGCTTCCAATTTCCATATTCAAATGTTTATTTACTCATCATTTATATTTGCACGTTGGCATGTCGTTTTGAAGGACCCACATAGCATGGTAAAATGATTAGAATGCCTGTATTAAGTGCATGATTAATTTCCTTCTTTTTGATGCATCTCATAAATTTTCTAGTGATAAAAGGCTGAACAAGAAACTAATCTTGCATTGAAAAGTAAATTATATATGGAAACTAGGACAATACTTTTTTCCTGCAATGTAGTGGTAAATTTTAATGAATTGGAGTATTTATTTGTGAAGCAATTTTCTTTATGCTAGAATCAAGGTTTTGCTCTTTTTTGTTTATACGCAGACAGCATTTTATGTATAAAACATAGTAATTGGCAGTGAAACATGGTCGCAACATTTAGAAGCTTCCTCGTGAGCATTGGACCTATACTGCTTTTTCATTACATTTACATCTATTCCTGAACTCCCATCAGCAACCAATCCATATTGCTTGAGTTTGGCTTGACAAGCATCTTAGAACTTAGATGATCATAATTTTCACATATACTAGTTCCATTTTTTTTTCATCAAGGTTATTCACCATGGCAGTGCAGGAACTGCTACAACTCATCCGGCGTCTTCACTCCAACATGATTGAAGATCACCATTCACCAACAACCCGAGGTTTGCGCCTATTGCCTATGTGAGTTCTGAATAGCTTTCATTTATTAGCTGAACTTGGACATGATTGTGAATGAATTTGGGCAATTTGGCAGTGCTTATCGCAATGAATTTTCTAGGTGTTGAAATTGCCCCATTACATCTGTCAACGTACAAATGCATTAGCCACTAAGAAAACCAGTAGCTGTAGTAGAACTTTGAATGGATATAACGATTTTCACACTCCCCCCTTCATGTTGAGTTGTTGACCTTGTTTTGTTTTGTTTGTTGAGTCTTGAATTTTAGGCTTTTATTGTAGAAATCGATCATCATTTTGTTAAAGTGTTCAGTTCATCCCACCATACGTATATTTGTAAGAATGTGTGCAAGTGTGTTTGGACTTTGGAGATTACAAATACGCGTAAAATTTGTGAGAATGTGGAATAACCAAGGTTTTAAATATCGGTTTCGGTCTTTATATCGAACATATAAATTTAGTGAAATTTTGAAGATGTCTGAAATTTCGGAGGACATTTTGGAGATATTTGCAATTTTTTGAGAAAACCACATCGAGTTTATGAGATGATGAAAATAAAGATATTTCAAATTTCCTCATCTATGTTATTACAACATAAATTAGTAATATGCTAACAATACTCATTTAATGATATATTATGCTAATAATATTGTTGATATCGTGCACTATGTTGATTGATAAGATATTTAAAATCGATGAAAACAAGTTAATTGAATGAATAATCAATATGTGTTGAAACATAAATTTTAATTTTTAATTTTTTTAAAAAAATATATTTTTAGAATTTAGAAAAAATATTTTTGTAAAAGGAATTTCGAGAAATTTCGTTCAAATTTTGGGAAATATCGAATTTCGGATGACATTTCGATCGATAAATTGCAAAAAATATTATAGGTGAAATTTCGCTCTGAGGTGTCCCGAAACCTGAAATTTCGGTCAATTACGGAGATTTCGAGAATATTTAAAACAATGGGAATAACATCCAAAGGCAGCCTCAGTTGCTTTTTGATGGTTGCACCACCTTTCTAGTTTCTACAACATTGATAATAATAATAATACTAATAATCTTGAAAATAAACTATTGGGCTTGCTTTTCTTTATGGATTATTCACGTTGTAGGCCCATTTATGGGATTGGACAAGGGAGCTCATAAGCCCACCTCTTTTATACGTTAGGTCTTGGGCCGAGGTTTTTGTTGTGTTTGTAATATTTTTCATCATTTTATGGTTTTCAATTATTTTAAAAAATTGTGTAACTCTAAGATCTTCAATATCCAATCATTTACACTAAATTTAAACTCAAAAGAATATCCTCTATATATTCTTTTCCATACAAACTTATTTATCTTTTCAATCATACTCATCAATTCTTTAAATTATACATTAACCCACACAAATTCAATATTCATTAATTATGCCAATGTAATTTAGTTATCTGTATGTTTAAAATTTATTTTATAAAATAAATTTCTTAAAAACAAAAAAAATACTTAAATTTTTTAATATAACTAGATATAAAGTAAATTTAATAAAAAATATTGTATAAATTATAAAATTATTAAGCATAATACAAAATTGGAAAAAAAATTATTAACCATAAATTAATATGTTATAAAATTTGCAACATTATAAAATTATTAACCATAATACAAAATTGGAAAAGAAAAAATTGTCTTCTATTTTTAAATTAATATGTTATTCAATTTGCAACAATATGAGGGATGAAATTGCAAGTAATTTAATTTGCAAAAAGTGATATAGGTTTATGAGTAGTAAATACTCAAATTTGAGTTTTTACTATTCACTCAAAAAAACTTAAAATATGTTTGGTTTTAGTGTATTGTATTGTTGGAGAGAAGATGCCATCTCATTTTAAGTTTTGGAGTACCATCGGAGATCTTGGCCTAACGGATTAAGGGAGTCAGAACGTAGACTTATTAGCAAAATAGAGTAATACTATATAATCTTTTTGGATCTGTAGAATTTAAACTCAAATTTTATTATGTTTATTATGTAAACATTGTAGTACTGTTCCTAAAATGTTAAAAATAATTAATAATGCTAAAAAAGCCATCTCAACCAAAGGTTATCTCATTCTCCAGGATTCATTTATCAATATTCTTTTGGAAAAGGGGTGGGAGAAAGAAACCACAAATTGGCATAGTAATTAAGAATCTTTAAATAAATAAACGTGTAATGTATTATCCTTTTTTTTTTTTACTTTTTGTGGTGGGCAGAAATTCATACTATCACATATATAGTGACATCCAACAATTTTTTAGCAAACTGGGAAAACCATGATATGAAGGTACCATGATATCTTGTTTGGACACCCACCACATGGTTAGCTCCAATGTCACCTTCTTGCAACTAAAAATATGGTCATGTTTTTCAATACCACCATCTTACAATTATTTGAAATTTACACACAAATAACCATTCTTGGTTTGCAAGCTATTTCATTCTTTGTTAGTATTTTGCATTATTATTGTTCCATGAATATGGTGTTTGCAATGTCATCCACCAATAATTGATTGCCCATTAAATGTTTTTTTTTTAATCAAATATTGGTGAAACCATTTAATCTACCCCACTTGAACTTGAAACTGAAAAAATTGCATAATTGGCTCTTTGAAAGTTGAAGTAATAGTACTCTTAACTTTTGCAGGAGTGTTGGATGGAATTTTCTTAAAAGAAGTTTTCAAGTTTGCCCCAAGCCACACACATTACATAGGGATAAATGGGAGGGATGGGGTCGGATGAGAATCGAACCCCCAACATATGGTTGGAAGGCAAGGAACATGACCACTTGGATCAAATCTTATTTCCCACTTTGTTAATTATATGTATGTTTATAAATCCTATTTAGTACTATGTAAAATTATAAAGAAATTTGAGCCCTATTGAATTTAATCAAGCTTAATTTACCACATTGAATTGAGACCCTTGGTTTATTTTAATTACGCACTCCTTACTCGGATTGAGATTCTGGGTTTGGATAAGGTGCCGAATGGGTATATCGAGCAAGTGCTGACATGCCGACCCGATGGGATGTGTATGCTGGGTGTTATTGAGTTGTGTGATGAGTATTTAATGGTGTTTGGACTATATAAAAATACTCAGCACATACAAAGCACTATTTCAGCACATACAAAACCTTAACTCAACACTTATTTCAGCACATATGAAACATTAATTCAACACTTCAATAACTGCTGATTCAGCTCCGAGATCATGTAGTATCCATTGGTTTTATTCATGTCCATTGATCCCATTTTGAAAAACACTTTCAAATATTGGTGATGTATGTATGTAAAAGGAAAATGATAGTATAATATTATAACGGGGAACTTCAACCACCAAAGAAAGATAAATGGAATGTCACTTTTTATCTCCCCCCTTTACATGTAAGATTATAGTTGAAGCAATGATTATCTCACCATATAGTATTGATTCTAAGTTCTAACTTCCTGTTTTCAACTTTCATCTATGATCTCATTACATTCTCATTTGAATAAATTTATTGTTGTAATTATCGTCTATGAAGTTACAACTTACAAAACACATTGCCAAGTTTGAGCTCTGCAATTCAATTAATAATCCAAACTATTAAAAAAAAACTTAACACATTTATATATTTTGTAATCTTCAGTTTTAATTCTTTTTTCTTCAAATCAATGAGCTGATCTCAAGAGTATATATGGCACTCACTTCATCCAATCATCCACCACTCGATTTAAATTCACTAGCAATTTCACTATATTTTAGATTCGCTTACAATTTCACAATTTATTGGCATAGTAAACACTATTCATTGAGTAATTTTGATTCGACTTTTCAACACAGTTACATAAGATAAAATATAGTTAAGTGAGATGTTCTTAGATTTGTCTAATTACATAGTTTTAGAATACTTATTAAACTTTTATAATTTTTACTTTTATACAATTTGAGATATTAATCGTTAAACAGTTGCATTGGATTGCGTTAAAACATGGAATGTTAATATAATTTGATGATGGAGGGAGTATATACAAATAAAAAAAAAATTAATGAAAATCATGCATATACCGATGATTGAACAAAATATACCAACACATGGGAAATGGGGGATCGAATCATCATATGGTATGCCTTTGCACTCCCTGTAATACCCCGGAATATGGCTTAAATGAAGTGTAATAAGCTACTCATACCAACAATGTATCTTTCTTTCTTGGTAACCATCTTATTAGAACTTCAAAGTTAAGCGTGCTTGCCTTGGAGCAATTCTATGATGGGTGACCTCATGTGAAGTCTCAAGAGCCGGCAACATCTAGAGTAGCACATTGTCTTTCCGCTGCACCGTAAATGAGTGTGTTACACTCCCTCTAAACCAAAAGAGGGCTTGTGCCTTTATATTATGGAGTAAAAGAAAATGGTACCATCTCTATCAAAGCTAGTTTCAAATTTAAACCCTCTTTTGGTGGAATTATTTTCAACCCCCAACCCACCTACACTCTATATATATGAGAACCTATTTCATGCACAACCCATGAAATTTCCTTCTTTCCACTCCCAAAAGCCCCCCTTAGAGCAGATCAAGGAAGTAGAACAAAAGGGTCTTTTTGGCTTATAATTTTAGGGCTACAAGGAAAAAAAAAAAACATCTATATTAAAAAGACAAAAGAATAGTATGGGAATATTAGTGATTGTAGGTATAGTGGTGGGCCTGATAATGTCACCGGCGGTCACAGCAACAGTGTACACAGTGGGTGACTCATCCGGCTGGGCCATCGGCGCCGACTACTCCACCTGGGCTTCTTCCAAGACCTTCGCCGTTGGTGACACCCTCGGTAATTCTATCACTTGTAGTAGTATACTACTACCTCCGTTTCAATATAATTGTTACATTCATTTCCGACACGTTTGCCGATACAAATTTTTAACGGTTTATAACTTAAATTGTGTATAATAAAAACTTATAAAAAGTTGATTGTCTAAAACTACAAAATTGGACGAATCTAACAAGATCTCACTTGACTATATTTTTTCTTTCATAGCTATGATAAAAATTTGAATCAAAGTTACACAGTAAATAGTGTCAAAAAGTCCAACGTAACATTTATATCGAGACGGAGGAAGTATTACTGTACTATCTTCGTTTTTATGAATTTCACAAATACTTCCTCCATATTTTTAGAATTGTAACATTTGCAATTGACCCGCAGTACACATTTTCAATTGTTAATAATTTAAATTGTACTTCCTCTGTTTTATAAAGATTGCTACGAACTCATACAACACGCAGTCCAATCCACATTTTAAACCATTAATAACTCAAATTCGGTACAAGTGAAAATTCTGAAAGTTCGATATTTAAAAACTACAAGACGAGACGAATCTAACAAGATCTCGCTTGGCTATATTTTAATTTATATAACCATGATAAAATTTTAAGTCAAAGTTATAAGTGTACAGTAGCATTTGTCAAACCGTAGCTAACAAAAAAAATGGAGAAAGTATATAAGTAAAAATTATTTTAAAAAAAAAATTGTATTCTAAAATTATAAATTTTGACGAAATAAGATTTCACTAACTATATATATTTTTTTTCATAAAAAAAATTGAATCAAAAGTAAAATGTGAACATAGCAAAATAATAAAACGTTTCCGAGCTACGTAGTAAGTAATAAAACATCGAGTACTAAATTTTAGTGAAAATAAAAACAGAATTACTTCTAGACTCTAGTACTACCAAAGTAGGACTGTAGGAGTATATTTCTTTCACCCAAAAAAAGTTTATATTTTACCTTTTATTTATGACCCGAGCATAAAACGCTGTGTAATATGATTAAAAATTAAGATAAAAATAATTGTTTGGCATTTAATTTAATTAAATTTAATAGCGAGGCAATAAAAATTGGGCAGTGTTCAATTATCCGGGCGGTCACACGGTGGATGAAGTTACCGCCAGCGACTACAAGACCTGCACCACCGGCAACGCCATCGCCACCGACAGCAGCGGCGCCACCTCCGTCTCGCTCAAGACTGCTGGCCCTCATTACTTCATCTGCGGCGTCCCCGGCCACTGCGGCGGCGGCATGAAGCTCGCCGTAACCGTTTCTGCAGCTAGCGCCGGCCCTTCGCCCTCCGGCGGCACCCCCACTGCCTCCGCCGCCTCCTCCCCGCCCTCCGCCGCCACCACCACCTCCTCCCCAATGGTCCCGGCGTTGACGACTCCCGCCGTCAATCACGACCCGTTCTATTCGTCGGCGAAGGTGGTGATGCCGCGTGGCACGACGGCGGTGTGTGTGGCAGTTTCGATGGTGTTGATGAAGTGGAATATGGTTTCGTGAGATCGTAACACGTGTACGGTCAGGATAGAGGCAGTGCTGAGTGCTCATCTTCCCCCTTTTTATTTTAAGAAAAAACTTCGGTTACTACTGTTTTTGCAATTTTTACTACTACTACATTATTTGTAAGCTTTTTACGTTTCATGATGCTTTATTTTGTATTGTTATTATTCATCTATGCAGATCGATTTTATGATTTAATGATCATACCTCTCTAAAACGATCCCGATCCTCTTAGGATCTTAAAATTAGTAAGATCCCGATTCTGATAGTAGAATCTTAAGATCTTATGGTCAGACTCCCTCAAACGCTTCTACGATCTTACGATCATATCCTTTTAAACTCATAAAATTTTTGTAGTATTTTATTATTTGGGATCAAAGTAATTTTTTCCCTTTAATTTTAAACTTAAGAGCTTGTATTCCTTATGTATGATGTGTAAAAAAAAAAAAACATAAAATAATTGTATGTCGAAATATTTTATAATTGATTGTGATGTTTTTGTATTATATTGTATTAATTAACTTGCAAAATTCATAAACACACGAAATAATACTTTTACTTATTAGTATGTATAATTGAGTTTATCCATTATTGCAATTTCATAAGATCTCATGATCCCGATTCGATATCTTGCAAAAAAAAAAAATGATCCCATATAGAATCCCGATCTTAACAACCCTGATTTTAATTTCCTTCCTACTCCCTCTGTCTATCTCATTTGGTTGCTTTTCGCATATTTTTAAAATATTTTCCTACTATATTTTATTATATCATTGGATTACTTATCCAAAATAAAATGGAAGTGGTAATTGATTGGAAACATCTCCCTTCTCCCAGTAATATAATTTGTCATGTTTACCTATACTGCATATGTGTGATTAAATTACACCACACTTAAATAATTACATAAAGGGAGAAATCATATAAAATGGCCGTGCGATAGCTAAATATTTGTGTTAATTCTCTAGTTCTATCTATTTACTAGGAGTATTAAATATTAATATTCACCCAAAATTAAAGATTGAATATCATTAACGCATCTATAATTATGGGTGTTTTTATTAAACATAAAAGAAAATAACTAATCTAAAACTCCAACTTTTCCAAGACCATTACTGAGCTGATAGGTGAAACTCGTGAATTAAGTTCTCATGTACTGACTCCGTTTGTTTTTTTTTTTTTTTTCCTTTTAATTGATAAGTGTTAGAACCAGATTTTGTTTGAATGTCTACAAACGATGCATGAACCGTAGATAGGTTCCCGCCCGTCTTCAGTCGTCCACGCTATTTTTTGAAGGCCTCTTTGATGCTCTCGATTAATTCTTCCAACGGACTTTTTCGATTTCCCTGGATAGAGTTTGAGCTTTTTGGAAATGATATTTTCCTATCCCTGGAAAGTTTGCTTATGGAAGGATTATATTCGATTTCCCTGGATTGACTTGATCTGCAATGGCAGGAGAATTTCTCATCGAAGGAAACCAGCAACTATGGAAAGCCTGCAATTATGATATCCAGAATTGGTTTTGGTTAGGTGCGATCAATTCATTTGACTTGATATACTGCGGCAGATTCCCACCATTGATTAATTTTGTAAATCAACGGTTGAGATTAACTTGAAGGTTAAAATAGTAAATTTGCTATATTGTTTGATAATGAACGTTCTTCTTCTTCCTTCTTCTTCTGTCTTCTTCTTCCGTTCTTCTTCTCTGCATTTCAAAGATCGATATTACATTACCCTCCAATTTACTTAATTATGCTGCTATACATAGATATACGTCGCTGAAATATTTTTAAATAAAATCGTTGAATTGTTCATGAAAACGTACCCGAAATGTTCATAGTTGAGTCGCTGAATTTACTGATAAAAAGTCGCTGAATTGTTCTTGATAGCATCGCTGAATTGTTCTTGATAAGGTCACTGAATTGTTCATGAAAATGTCACTGAATTATTTTTGGTATCATCGCTGCATTGTAGTTTGTAGCATCGCTGAATTCTTCTTTGAAAAGTCGTTGAATTCTTCTCCCTAGTGTCGCTGAATTCTTGTAGGTATGGTCGTTGAATTCCTATACATATAGTCGGTGAAATATATTTGATAGCATCACTAAATTATTTTTGGTAGCATCACTAAATTGTTTTTGGTAGCATCGCTGAATTCTTCATGATTGTGTCGTTGAATTCTGCTAGGCAGGGTCGCTGAATACTTCTAGGTAGCGTCCCTGAATTATTAGGAATGGCAATGGGCCGGTTTTGGGGCGGGGAGTAGCATCCCCATCCCCAAAACCGTTAGGATTTTTAATCCCCAAAACCGGCCCAATCCCCGTCGAGGATCTTATCGGGGATCCCCATCGGGGACCATAATTTCCCCGATCCCCATCGGGGACCTTATCGGGGATTCACTTACACCCAACTTTTAATTTTTTTTCGGCAATTGGAATGGTCGGAGTTTTATTATTCGAGTCAACTTTCTTTTTTTCTGAAAGATAGACAACTTTCAATATAAATAATATATCAAAACACACATATAAATTATTTAACAATTAACCATAATTAAAATTAAAAGTTCATAATAGTTTCCAATATATAATTAACACACCAAACTAATGGGCTTTAATCAAATATAATATAGAAAATATTAATTATAATATATAAAAATATAAAAATAATATAAAAAACATATCGGGGATGGGCCGGGGCGGGGACTACTTCCCCCATCCCCATCCCCGTCCCCGATAAAATCCCCAATAAGATCCCCAATCCCCGGCCCATCCCCGATGATAGTCCTCCAAAACCGAACCGAAAATTCGGTTTTCGGTTTTCACCATTGGGTATGGGCTTTTTTGCCATCCCTATGAATTATTTTGATAGCATCACTGAATTGTTTTTTGTTGCACCTCGGAATTATATTTTTGTAGCATCGCTGAATTCTTCTTGATTGTGTCGCTGAAATATGCTATGCACGGTCGCTGAATTCTTCATGCAATATTTTTTATAGCATCACAGAATTATTTTTTTGTAGCATCGCTGAAATGATCGATTAATAGATTTGTTACCAAATATTATTTGAAATATTAGATACGATTACCAAATCTTCGATATGATTTACCAAGTATTAGATATGATAACATACTAAATATAGGGTTATTATTTCATTATGACCATTATACCCTTTTCATTTACAACCCTTGGATTTTAAATGAACGGTTGAGATCTTTGCCTTGATGTGCTGCGGATTTTTCAATCACACCATAACCGAACCCATCCAGAATCTGCCTTCTATAGTTATGAAATCTCGCCTCCTTTATCAGCCTTGGACTTGCTGGAAATACGTAGAACCTATTATTCATTATTCAGACTTTCAGAGAGCAATTCGAATCATCCTGCTAGTAGAGAGGGAGAAACCATTCAATCATCCCTATACAGAAACTCTTGTAATATTATTCCTGTGAAGAAGGTCGTCTTGCAATAGTGAAGTGGTAACCCTGGATCCCTTCACTATTGTTGCTTGAGTAAATCAAAGGTGTATTTTTTATTCAAGATCCAATGGTTGAAATCAATGGATCAATCAAACGAAATCACTCAAGTTTGGGTGTCAACAAAGTGGTCAAACCAAAAGAAGATCTTTTACAGGCTCATTCAATGAAATCTTGGAGAGGGGTTCTTCAAGGAGTCGAAGCAGAATCGGGAGCATTCTCACGAGAAAGGGGTTTTTTGGTACCATCGACTATTTACTTGGATGTTGGAGTAAGAGATTGCCACGTTCACTATTGTTCGGGTCGGAACCCGGTGTTGGAACATTTAGTGGAAGTCTCCTGTTTGTTCATTTTTATTTTCACGCATTTTATTCCGTTGTGCTTGATTTAGTACTAATCTACTAATAATGTTCGAAGCGTGTGTTTGAATTCCGTGTTGAACAAACAGATCTAATAAGTTTCAGATCTCAGACAAGAAGAGGGACCCAACACTACGGACTCACATATCAGGCAGTTCAATGTACATTTTTAACCATCAATAACTAAAGTTCGATACAAATGAAAATTATAAAAGTTCGATCAAAGTATGCGTGTGTGAACAGTGGCATATCTGGCAGCGTATGTGAACAGTAGCATATTTGTCAATATAGCAACCAAAACCAAACGAAGAAAGTAATAAGTAGTACATGTATCATCAGCAGGAAATTTCATGTGATCCCAATTACCAAATAAATTCCAGAAAATGGTAGTTTGTTGATTACTTAGAGCATCCCCAACCCCATGCCGGTTCCACTTTTTAAATGGGCAAGTCCAGAATCCAGATTACTATCTATTGATCATTATTAGTATTAATAAAAGGTGAGAGGCACATCGCACATGGGAGGTTTTGCAGATGATGGGAAATGACTCAAATGAGGCGGCATGGGTGGGGTGGGTGGGGGAGAGACCATGTGATATAATGGGATGTTTAAGAATCGACTGATCCGTTAGCAGATAATAAAATAATAGATTCGAAAAGAAAAATATGAGAAAATATGCTAACTTGCTTAAAAAAAACATGCTCACTATTCCAAAGTGACTTCTCATAATGCATCACAAAAGCACAACATTCAACAGCTGTCCGATTGGCTTTCCCTGCCCCACCACTTCTTCTTTTCTGTTTCTACATTTAATCTTCAATTTACACTATTATCTCTACCCCCACAGTCACTGCTTTGTGCTTTCTTTCCTCATGGTTCAACTTTCTGCATACAACATTATTATTACTACTTACTTCCTCAGTTCTCAAATGTTTATTACAACCCAACTTTTCACGTAGTTCAATGCACAATTAAAACCATTAATAACTCAAGTTCGGTACAAGTAAAAATTTTAGAAGTTTGATATTTAAAAACTACACGATGAGACGAATCTAACAAGATCTCACTTAACTATATTTTAACTTGTATAACTATGATAAAACTTCAAGTAAAAGTCTGTAGGTAAATAGTAACTTTTTTTCAAATGTCAAATGCATTTGAGAACGGAGGAAGTATTTACCTACTAAGTATTCAAAGAAACCCCTTTCCACAATGTGCTTTCTCCGTGTACATAAATATGTGGATCTACTCTAATTTGAACTCTATCTATGCAGCAAGTAGTATTTAATTTTAAGTCTAGAGATGAGGAGTTAAATGCAGGGGAATTAAATTCATACCGTATAAACTAAACATGCAGATAATACTCCCTCCGTTTTTTTTTATTTGCTACGGACCCTCGCAGCACGCAGTCCAATGTAAATTGTAAATCAGTAATAACTCAAGTTCGGTACAAGTAAAAATTCTAAAAGTTCGATATTTAAAAACTACAAGACAGAGACGAATCTTGTTACCCTCGCAGCACGCAGTCCAATGTAAATTGTAAATCAGTAATAACTCAAGTTCGGTACAAGTAAAAATTCTAAAAATTCGATATTTAAAAACTACAAGACAGAGACGAATCTAACAAGATCTCAATTGACTATATTTTAACTTGAATAACTACGATAAAACTTCAAGTGAAAGTGAAAGTGATTGTGTGAATAGTGCCAAATTCTCCAACGTAGCTATCATTTAAAAACGGAGGAAGTCTAAAAATAATTTTACATAACAGTAACACTGTGCTAAGATACAACACAGTAAAGAAGAAAAATGAGGGGAAAATATATGGTGCTAAAAATGGAACTCGGTAGATCAAAGAATCCGTACGTGTAGAACAAATCATACCATCAGTACAAAACAAATCAAACTCAAAAATCAAAATAATTTAACAAACGGTTTAAAAAAAAAAATTGAAAAAGCATTAATCAACACCGTCGATCGCTCGCTGTCATGATCAGATCTACGCGAACAGAGCAGCGGAGAGCAACACTACAGCGGCGGCAGATCCGGCGGCGAACACTCGGTTCGAAGCTGCAGCGCTCGGCGCTGGAGCAGAACCGGCAGGTGGAGTGGCGATCGATGGAGGACTGGTCGGTGCGCTTCCAGGAGATGAAGCAGGAGTCTCCGCACTCGGAGGAGCAGGTGGAGACGGAGGCAAAGCTGTAGGAGTTGGGGCTGACGGAGGCGTGGCGGTCGGTGGAGACGACGAAGGTGGCGTGGCTACAGACCGAGGAGGCGGAGCAGCCAGCGGTGCTGCGGTCGGCGCAGGCCTCGGCGAGGGGGAAGGAGACTGCGCGAGGCTGGATCCAGCCACCAGCGCAAAGACGAGGAAGCAAACCGCCGTAGATCTGGCCGCCATTGATGAAATATTATCTCTGGGGAAGGTTTTTTAGGTTTTGAGGATTTGCTTTGAGGGGAAAGGAAAAGGGGTAGGGAAAATCTTAAATCTGATCTCAATTAATTCAGCAACTGCGGCTCTCAGCGCATAAATGATAACTCTATATATATAAAGAGTTGGGTGAACTAAAGTCGTGTTTTCCAATATGACAATTTAAATTTATTTAAATTAAAATTTTAAAAGCGCAGTTTCGATAAAGGGGGAGCAGACCGAGTGATGCTAATCATTGACTGACAACTCATCAACAGAGGATTAGGGTTTGGGTTGCGCGTCGTTTTTTGGTGAAAAGGAATCGTGGCCGTGGGAGCTGTCGAGGGTGGGATCGGAGGGTGGAGATTGCGCCAGGTGTGAGATTCTTCTGACCGTTGCGGCATTAATTGAGGAATTTTTGAAAAAATAGAAGGAGGAAGGATAACCGTTGTGGCCCATTGACAACGTTATATTACAAGGTCGTGACCCCAAGTCATGTTTCCTGTCTCCAGTTCAAATAATAATGAATTTATTATTCTAACCAAGGTTGTTAAGATCGGGATCCTATATTAGATCGTTTTTCTCTTTGCAAGATCGGAATCGTAGGATCGAATTGGGATCCTAAGATCTTATGAAATTGCAGAAATAAATAAACTCAATTATACGTACTAATATTAATTCGTGAGTTTATGAATCTGACAAGTTAATTAAACTCATATTATGTTTTTTTACACATTATACATAAAGAATACACGTTTTAAATTTAAAATTAAAGAAAATAAATTATTTTGATCCCAAGCCATAAAACCCTATAAAAATTTTAGCGTTTAAGAGGATGTGATCGTAAGATCGTAGAAGCGATTAAGGCAGTATGACCATAAGATCGTAACATTATACGATCAAGATCGGGATCTTATCCAGATCTTACTAATTTTAAGATCCTACAAGGATCGGGATCGTTTTAGAGATGTGTGATCGTAAAATCGTAAGATCCTAAGATCAGGATCGGGATCTTAACAACTATGATTCTAACGATGATGTAAGACAGTAAGAGCATATCTAACGGAATGCAATTTTTTTTTAAAAAAAAAATGAATAGATTTTGGTTCAATGGACTGCAATCGCAAACATAAAATGTATTTTTCCTCTTTTACAGTAACTCAAACTCAAATCTGAATCCATCACACCAAAAATATTCTTTTGAGGGATGTGGACTTAGCTCAGGTGGTTAAGTCCCTATGCTTCCAACGGAAGGTTGGAGGTTCAATCCCCACCGGCCCTCTATCCCTCCATTTTATTCCCTTTGTATTTGTGTGGCATGAGTTCCCACCACCGTTTACAGGCCTTCAATGGCTCTTCCAAAAAAAATTCTTTTAAGTTTGAAGATTTAAAAAGAGAATATGCTATAGAATATCTTTTAAGTTTCGATTTAGTATTTTCGGTTGGAAATAAAATACTTTTTGATACTGCATCTTTCTCTAGAGTTTAGTGATGGTCTAAAACATGAAAATTGAGCTTTTTAGATTAAGGGCATTTATGGATCTTTTCGTGAAAAATGTAAAAATAAGGAGGGGAAGTAATTTTCATGTTGGTTCTCGAGAATTTTGTCTTTTGAAGTTATTTTTGATACTTGCTTCGTTTTGAAGCATAATTTTTTTGAGCAGATTTGAGCAAATCCAAATCTGCTCCCTTATTCTGCTGATAAAGAAGATTTACCAAAAAAGAAAAAAGAGTATATAGATTGGTCAAATATGCTAATTATAAATATGTCCATGAATCTGCTGACAATCAAACGTGCCCACTATCAAAAATCAATCAAAACCGATAATTTTTTTTTAAATAACTATTTAATAAAAAGTAAAGTCAAATGTAAAAGAAATCCAAACAACCTCTATGCCCGTGTGGGGTGTTTTTTTTTTATTGTTTTCTTCTTCCATTTAAAATAAATAAAACCTCTGTTTTTTTTTTAAAAAAGATAAACTTATTTGTAAAAAATAGTTGAGTTAAGTATGTGCGTAGCTATCCTCAAAAAAAAAAAAAAAAGTATTAGTGAAAAATTTTGTTTTCTCACTGGAAAAATGTTATCACGTGTTCAGGTAGACTTAAATTATTGTTAAAAACGTATTCATTGTTTAAAAGCAAAAGTGACAAAAACGTTTAAAAAAAAAAATAAAAAAATCAACAAAACAGGTCCGAAATCCCATCGGTATTGACTTTTGCAAAATTATTTGTCACTTTTACTCCTCCATTTCTATTCCTTATTAGTTGTCTTTTTAGACATTCAAAAATATTTTAAAATAGTTGTCATCTTCCATATTTATATCATATTTTTCCAATATTACCCTTCTACTCTCATTAATGATTTGCCTAGAATGTTGTGCATTACTCTCATTTTTAAAAACTAACCAATCCCTACTTCAAACTATCATAATAAGTAAGGGCAAAAATATAAATATATATGATAATTATTGCATTTATTGGTTTCTACAATTTGATCCAAAACGTCAACTAAATGGGAATGGAGGGAGTACTTCAAGATAAGTGCAAGTGCATCATCACACGGACTGACACTGTAATGTTAGGACCAACTAAATGGGAATGGAGGGAGTACTTCAAGATAAGTGCAAGTGCATCATCACACGGACTGACACTGTAATGTTAGGACCGTTTGGAGTGACTTTTCCAATGTTTGTCTTTTGCTTCTATCAAAAACACATTGAAAAGCTGCAAAAAGTACTTTTGGGAGAAACAGCCTAGGAAGTACTTAGTAATGTGTGCAACATCTTAAATGCCCCACTAATATATTTAAATTACACTATAAATATGTATTATTCTCATAAGTAGCATGAATTTTTTGGTAATTATAACATTCTAAAAGCATTTTTCATCTTTACACATCCAAACATATTTTTGAAAAAAATATTTTTTTTTCAAACATCCCATCCAAATGCAAAGTTACTGCTTCTGCTTTTGGCTTTCACTTCTGCTTCTATTTTTTACTTATCCTTTTCTCAAAAGTCAATCCAAACAGAGTGCATTTAGATGTTGGATTTAGAGAGATTCAGAATCGACAATAACAAATATAATGTATTTCCTTGTTATAGGGATCTTTAAAAATGGATTTCAAATCTCAACCTTTAATCTTAACCTAATTGAGGTTGAATTATAAATTCTCTTAAATTAAGAAATTTAAATCCATTCCTCAAATTTCCTCTCAAATCTAAATCTAAAAATCCAAACACAGCCTTATTTTATTGGGAATTCTTTTCATTTATTTCCTTTGTATAGTTCATTTTCACACCCTCTTATTGCATTTATTTTTCATTATTATAAAATAAAACTTACAAATAAAAACAATAATAATTAGTTTTAGCGGTAATCATTTTTCTTCTTTCCATTTCTCTAATAATTACGAGAATGAGACTTAATCCAAGTGTTCATGTTCTCTGTCTTCCAACTATAGATTGGGGGTTTGATTCTCACCCGACTCCATATCCCTCATCTTTATTCCCTTTATAATATTGTGCGACTTGAGCTCCCACATACATTTGCCGATACATAGGTTTCAATATTTGAGGGGAAAAAAATCTCTAATAATTAGTATATGGATGATGTTAATACTTCAAGATGGACAAATTGACATTCCCAATGGGGCCAGAATTTTGGGCTGCATTTGAGCCACTGAAATGTTTTAGGGGTTACTAGACTTTGCCCCCCTTCCAAAACTTATTTTTAGTCAATCACCCCCACTTGGAAGAAACTTTAGAGTTTGCCCCCTAAAAAGTTTAGAACTCTAACCATGTTTAAAATTTAACAAAGTTAATTTGCTAATCTCCCAATTGTGAAATAACAAAAATACGCTTAACGTGGTGAGGGACGAAGCAGAGATATGGTAAGAGTCAATATAAAACTGTGGTAAAGCCATACATAAAACATTGGTAAAGAATGAGGTTAACTGAGGTAACCATAACCGAAGAATTGTGGTAAACAAATTTTTTGATTTTGAAATGACATTAAATTATGGATATTGGTAATATGTGGTAACGGATCAAGAAAAACGTGGTAACCGTCAATATGAAAGTGTGGTAAAACTATACTTAGAAACTTAGTAAAAGAACGAGGTTGAATGTGGTAAACATAACCGAAAAAATGTGGTAACCAATTCTGTTGGGGTTGAAATGACATTGATATATGGTGATTGGGATAATAAAACAAGTGGTAACGGACCAAACATAGACGTGGTAATTGTCAATATACAAGTGTGGTAAAGCCATAGCTAGAGACGTGGTAAGAAAACGAGGTTGACTATGGTAACCATAACCGAATAAGTGTGGTAATGTCCCAACGAAAATGTGGTACTTTGTAATCTGTGCCAAAACACAATAACAAAATTTGGTCGCATATGGTAATGTCCCAATGAGAAACGTGGTAATAAATTTGAAAATGTGTGCTAACTGGCCGATACATGTGGTTAACGAATTCTGATAACACGGTAAGCTGTATCGAATTGATGTGGTAACCATATAAATAGCGTTGTGGTAACAAATCTTTATAAGTGGTGGTAATGTAAGAAAAACAATGTGGTAATGTAACGAGATAACCTGTCACGATACTTGGATTTGTTGTGCATGCTTTTAGGTTTTTGTGCACATTCATATTGATGTGATGAGCTAATTAACGCCGCGAACGAATAAATGTTGCATATGGATTTATCACGAACCACTTAACGCTGCAAAATACATAAAGGTTGAATAGAGGTTGAACATCGAGTTATTGTACATACCTGCAATTATTGTGCACACTCATCAGTGTCGAATGAACCAATAACGTTACGACGTTTAGTTTACCAATTAACCTTGCGACGTGACATAAAGGTTGCATGTTAATAGTCATAGTCCATATGCATACTATAGGTTATTTAGTTCTATCGAACTCACTTTAAGTAATGAAGTATGATACAATGATTGAGTTCTCGTAGTTTGTAGGATTATTTGATCGATACAATACTGGGAAAAAGATCTAATGGATGAGTTTCCAAAATTGGGGGTCACTAAATGAGGAAAAACGAATGCGGTATGTATGAAAAACACAAAAACGGTGTGTGGTAACCCATAACTAATGAGTGTAGTAAGCAATTCGTAAGGGGTGTGGTAGTTGGTAATTAAGGAGTGTGGTAACAAACGATAAAGGAGTGGTAAGAAAAAATGAACATAATGGCGGTATTTGGGACGGTCAACTAGGGTTTGGGGACGTGGTAACCGTCAATACTCCCTCCGTTCCTTTTTAGTTGTCTTTTTCAGCTCAATTTCAATAACCAATGTTTGTATTAATTAACTCATAAATTTATATTTTTACCATTTAACTAAACCCATTCATAATAAATGTCAACAAATAGCATTTATGTAAAGTGAAGGGCAATATAGTAAAAACATAGCATAACGACCTATAACTACCTAAAAATGACAACTATTTTGAAACACTTTTTCATCTCTAAAAAGACAACTAAAAAGGAACGGAGAGAGTAGTAAAGTGTGGTAAAATTATATGTAGGAACGTGGTAACGTAGCGAGGAGGATTTTGGTAACCTTCAATATGTATAGTAGTGTGATAAAATCACATTTAGGAACGTGGAAACAATGAGAGGCGGACTGTGGCGAAATCCATTGAGAAGTGTGGTAATCAATATTACTTTTTGATTGAAATAATATTAAAATAATAAATTATGGGATTGAGACAATAAAACAAATGGTAACCGATCAAGTACAAACGTGGTAACCGAAAATCCAAAGTGTGGTAACCGAATTAATATGAGTGTGGTAACTACATATTTAGTAGTGTGATAACTAAATATGTGGGTTGAAATAAATTGAGATTTTATGTGGATAAGTTAATGAAATTTGTGGTAAGCAACACACTACAAGTGTGGTATCCGGTAATCTAAAGAAGTAGTAACCAATTATATCATATTATGGTAACAAATTAATGAGGATCGTGGTAATCGAAAATTTCAATGTGTGGTAACAATTGGGACGGTCCTGGTAGACCTTCCCGATATTTTGTCAATTTCAGAGAATTTCGGACGGTCTCGGGACGGTCATGGGACGGTTCTGGTGGAACTTCCCAATGTTTTCTCGATTTTATAGAGTTCCGGACGGTAGTGGGACGGTTATGGAACTGTCCTGGTAGACCTTCCCAATGTTTTGTCCATTTTAAAGAGTTTCGGACGGTCGTGGAATGATCCCAATGGTTTTGTCCATTGCAAAGAGTTCTGAATGGTCGTTTAACAAGCACAAATGCATATTTAACATGAAATTTCACTTAACAATACCAAAATCTTATGGAATCACAACATCAAATTCACACGATAATTTCGATTCACAAATATACAACACAATATATAATACCACCAATAATCTGTAACATCAAATAACACCAATTCAAATGGACAATTAATTGCAAAACCTAAACTCAACCATTCAAATCGACTTCAAATCCAGTGGCTTCAACCATTTCACTGGTGCATCAATTAATTCATTTTTACAATGTTCATGATCTATCTCCTAACAACAAGCTTCTCCTTGTTCACTTTCGTGACATGCCTAAATCCAGTGGCTTCAATTGCTTTAATTTGCCCATCCGACCACCTCATCTCCACATCGTCCACAACATCTCTAAGGTATTTAGTCGAGCACCAGGGATCCTGGAATTTTTGTCCTTCCTCACCCCTACACATTATACAACACCATCATTGCTTGTTAACTTCACAACTTTGATACAAATCGTGTAACTTTAATTTCATGGTTCTAAAACAACACTACTTTCCACGATACTATTCAATTCTAACACATACTACACCAACTAAAACCCTCTAAGTAATTTTGTTGTTCCAAAAAAAAATATATTCTTTGGTCATTTCATCGAACACATTGCTTGCACAATTATATTACTAACATTCATAAAAAAAAAATCAAATATTTGACAAACGTCTACAATTCAATCAATATATGCAACAAAAACACCAAAATGCTTCAACAATCAACAATATCCAACAATAAACTCAAAAATTCCCAAAATTCCAACATCTCCCATCGGTCACCACCCCCTTCTCCACACATCCAAAAATTTCACTAAATTAGTTCAAAAAGAACATGCAATCCACCATTAGATTTTCAAGAACATGAATTTAACCTTAAATCAACCAAAACACAACACCCCTAATTTATACCCCAAACTTGTCGCCCTTTACCCACTTCAACTCTAAGAAATATCTCATCTCAAATCAACAAGAACACAATTAAAGCCAAATTTTTAACGTAATCAACAAAGCCACATTAATCTTGGGTAAAATGCCAAGCATCTACACATCATAAACCAACCTAAAATCTTGTAACTCAAAATCATGGTAAAAGTAAAACATTAATTCATTCGGGCATTTAATCGAACATCTTGCTTGCACATTCAAAGTAGTAACAATTCATCAACAATCTTCCCCACAAATTCATCTATTTCAACATATGAATCAAGCCTCATGTTATCAAACACTTCAAAACAAATCAAACTCACATGATTTACATATAAAAATGACAAGCAACTATAAAACCCAACACACAACATATTGCTAAAAAAAAAAAAACCTACCGTCGGTTTGTGGAATCCTCCTCCACTTTGCTCCTCTTCTTGGACCATCTCCTCACCACGGATACTTCTTCCTCATTGCCTTTATTCACGTTACCAGAATTTTCTCGATTTCCATTATTTATCTCTTCCGATCGATCATGTTTGAGAGGTTTGGGGATGATGTGCGTGAGTTTTGCGTTGTGTATGTGAGATGTGGTGTGTTGTGGTAATGTACTTTATTGTGTTTTGGTAAAGTTTTTTTTTTTTTTATGTGCCTTAGTGTGGTAATAGTTTGAAATAGGTTTGGTAATATGTTAAATTTAGTGTGGTAATTTATGTAGAATATGTGTGGTAGTTTCAAAAGGGTTAATGTGGTAAGGTTGTGCTGGTGGTGACTTAAGTGTTGGTGTGGTAATGAATGGAGTATTTGTGTGGTAATGGTATGAGTATTATTGTGGTAACTTCTGCTTTTTAATGATTTTTATTAGTTATGATTAAAAAATATTTAACTTTTAGGAGATTAAGGGGGTGGCAAATTATAGGTCAAAATTTAAAAGAGGGGGTAAACTCTAAATTTTGGGGGAGGGGTATTTTATAAATGTAAACTAAATCCTAGGGGGTGGACTCTAATAATCTCAATGTTTTATCGGTAGAAGGCCCATTATATTTTAACGGTTTGTTTTTATTTTTGGTAAAAGTAAAAGTTAGTACTATAAAAATTAAAATTTAATTTTTTTTAATTTTTTTATAAAAAAATTGAAAAAGAAAAAGTAGGTACAGCGTTGTTTCTATGTAAAATGAGAAATTAAAATAATTTTTTGTTACAAATATTAAAGAAATTTAAAAATTATTTTACTTATTTCAATTTTGTATGGGAATAATTAAGTACTCCCTCCGTTTTTTAAAGATAGCTACGGACCCACTCAGCACGCAGTCCAATGCACATTTTAAACCATTAATAATTCAAATTCGGTACATGTAAAAATTCTAAAAGTTCGATATTTAAAATTTACATGACGAGACGAACCTAACAAGATCACACTTGGCCATATTTTAACTTGTATAACCATGAGAAAACTTTAAGTCAAAGTATATAAGTGAACAGTACCCATTAGTCAATAGTAGCTAACAAAAAAAACGGAGGAAGTATCTCGTTGATTAAGAGTGTGTTTGTGGACTTTTTTTTATTCTCATTTTGACTTTTGATTCAAAATTAGTTTTCAATTATTTTTACTTGTTTGTTCAAATTGAGAGGGTTTATCGTTTAGCATTGCTTTTCTTTTTCTTTTTCTTTTTTTTTTTAAAGAAAACCTTTAAACCCAAAAAGAGCAACAAAACTCAAAATTATCATTAGTGAGTTACTTCCTTTTTCTTTAAAAAAAAAAAACTATAAATCTTTTTGGGGGTGAAAATACAAATATGTTAGGCCCATTCCTATGAATCGTCTTGCTTAATTTGCAGTCCAGTTCTCCCTAAATATGGGCTTGCTTAATTTGGCCCAGTAATGCCTTCTTTTTGAAATACCCTCCATAATAATATATCTCAAAACTTTTGGACACGGTATTTTATGTGGGATAATAGTATTTAATGTATGGGTAGATTAGTGTGTTAAATTGGGGGTAAATTATAAATTTATGTAATGTGATGTGGGGATAGTAGTATTTAATGTATGGGTAGATAATAGATTAGTGTTTAAAGTGGGAGTAAATTATAAATTTATGTGATGTGATTGTAATGAGTTTGAATTTTTAAATGATTTATATTTATATATGTGTGATGTGATAGTTGTGAGTTTGAATTTATTAATGGTATTTATTTATTGATATGGTGTGATGTGGGTAGATTTAGTGATTAATATTTATTTATTTCCTAAAATGAAAATGTGACAAAAGTTTTGGGACGGCCAAAATAGGAAAGCGATACATAAATAATGGGACGGAGCGAGTATTTAATTTTTACAACGGTAAAAAAAGGAAATGACCGGGTGACCGCCGGCTATGCTCATGTCCGTTAAAGTGGGTTGTGTTTAGTCGCTTACACTCTTTACACAACGCTTTTAAACACTCGGCTCGGTCAAAGCTCGGCTCGAATTGTTATGTGCTCAAGCCGAGCTTACCACTATTCGGGCTCGGCTCGGCTCGTTTACACGCCTACTCTCTACCACTTGAATTGTGTTTAGTGGGTTTTGGAGAAAGCGATCATAATGGCAGTAACTTTGGGGTAAAGGATTAATTGATTTCGATTTTTCTTTTGACAATTAATTATTGATGATGATAAATGGCAGTGGGGTTTGGCCAGATCAATGATAATGGAAGTGGGTTTTTGTGTTGGAATCCTGAATTTGGTGAAAGTCTCTCTGAATCTGTTTATCATTGCTATTGTGCGATCCCCATCCATTTCCTAATCTTAATGATAACCACGGCAAGTAAATTTTGTGAAAATGTTTAGGGTTTCCGCTTTTAAGAAATCTCTTTGTTGATTCTGTCAAATGCTATGGTACTGCAGGCAATGTGCAACTGAGATTATTGCTTCGAATGAAACCATCATAGAGGAAAAAAGATCAGGATAGCCGCACAAGCATCGTCAAAAGGTAAATACTAACAAAAGCAATAGAAATGGGAAAGGAAGTAAACCAAGGAAAATAAAAAACTTATGCAAACGTTTATTAAAACAACGTTAAATAAAAGTAGTAGTATAACTTTTATACTACCGTAGTACTCCCTCTGTTTTTTTTTTAGAATTGCACGGCTCGCTATTCTGCACTATTCACAGTTTAACATTCATTCAAATTTTTATCATAGTTATATAAGAAAAAAATCAAGTGAGATATTGTTAGATTCAACTTTTTATAATTTTTTACATGTATAATACTTCCTCCGTCTCGTTGTAATTGTCACGTTTAACTTTTTTGCAGTATTCATTATTTAACTTTAACTCAAATTTTTATCATAGTTATGCAAGAAAAAATATAGTCAAGTGAGATCTTGTTAGATTCGTCTAATCTTGTAGTTTTATAATATCAAATTTTTATAATTTTTTATTGTACACAATTTAAGTTATTCACCGTTAAAAATGTATATCAGCATGCGTGTCGGGTGGATCCGTAGCAAAAATATTAAGATGGAGATAATATAATTTAAGTTATTAATTGTTGTGTATATGTTTCAATTCTAAGAAAACCGATGGAGTATTTTATAGTTTATCCCTTTACGACGCCGTGTGCGTGTTCACCCAAAAAAAAAAAAGAAAAAAAAAAGACATGTAAGTTTATCGTTGGAATCAACTCGGGCGATTTACACGAAGTCCGCACCTGATTGAGGGAATTTGTAAAATATGAAGGGCTTTTTAGTCATTTCGAAAAAAGAACGCGGATTTATTATTTTCTTTTTCGCTGTATCACCGTTACTATATATGGTAAAATCAACAACGGTCAACCGCTTAAAGCCCAACCTAAACCCTTGTTTGCGCTCCCGCCGCCCACTGCTCTCTTCCTTCAGCTGTGGCATATACCTTCGCACAACAAACTCGCCGCCGTGCTTTCTCCTCCACCTGGTATGGTTTCTCGTTTTCCGTTCATTGTTGATTTGGTGTTTTCATTGCGCTCGTGTACACCCTGCTTTCATGCTATAGTTATTCATGATTTGTCCAATTTTGAATTTTCTCCGAGGAACGTTGTGTTATGTATGTACTTAATGTAGCTCAAAACGTTATTCAATTTTTGAATGAGTGTTTCGATGCAAATTTTCTATAAATATGCTTAGTATTGGTTTAACAGTTTCCTTGTGGATTGTGGAGTTTGGACGGATAGGTATAATTGGATGGCTCTTTGTTTTGAGGTACGACTCAATCTTTATATTGCTGTATGCATGCGATGATAAACAATATGTGAAGAATTACGTTAAGCACTCCAGACATTTAAACATTTTTAATCAATGTTTTGGGAGACAGCTACACGAAGAGGTGAACTTATGAGCATTCTTGTAGATTGTAAGTTTCGAATGTTTACAGACAATGGCAAAGTTAAAAAAACAATAATAATAAGTTCTGTGGAAACACAGTAGGCTTTTGAGGATGTAACACAACCTGGAGTTTGATTTTTGGACAATTTAAACCTCCCTTAAGTATCCAACCTGTGGCTTCAGAAAATAAACTTATCTCTCCATTATGAATAAAAATGAGTATCAAACAATGAATTTTGGGAATTATATACAATTATGTCTACGCACTCCAAATTTTCTGTTGATTTAAAAATTAATCTGCACAAATAATGATATATAAAATGATTTTGTCAGTATTTGATAGAACATTTTATAATACTTGTACTGTGCTAAGATGCAATCCAATTAAATTTTAAAAGCCATTTGATCGTATATTTAAAGTGCTCTATTGTTGCAAAATTTTAATAATGATGCTTGAATAAAAATATATATATACAATTAACAATATTTCATATTAATAAAACAGGTAGAATGCAGCACCTGATTGATTCATACTAAAATGGGATGATCAGTAAGTGGCAAAAATTATAAAATGTATTTGTGACATTTGGATTTATATCAGAACCTTTTTTCTTGATGCTAATCAACGGCGACTTCCAATCCTATAGTGAGATTTATTCTCAATCTTCAGAATATTATGCTATATATAATTATATATGTATACTATTTTATTTATTTAAATTTTTCACATGGTGATTATGCGACAAATGTTTAGGTTTTGAAACCATACTGGATGCTAGTTATTCCTGGGCATAATCAACAAAATTCTGTAACCACCATGTGTATATTGTTGACCACTTGACCTTTATGTTTGATGGTTGGCTTATATATATACCTTTTCTTTTCATTAATAGATTCTTGGGAGGTTCAATCGAGCTCGGGCTGCTCGACTTACACTTCCGCACTTCGTGTGCAAAACACCTTTGTTTATGCCAGTGGGTACACAAGGTTAGGAAATTCTGTATAAATTTCTTAGCAATACATGTCAAGTTTATTTTATCTGTTGATAAATGTCAATGAGAGGTTGCATACCCAATGATTAGGAATCCATTCAGTGTTATATTTAAGCCTTACATGCTGTCTAGAAAACTATTCATTTATATTATTTGAGGACACCTACATTTATTTCCTCATGTATGCGAACTAAAATCCTATTGAAAAACTAAATGCAAACAATTCGACTGGTTCCGCCATGCCTTAACATGTATGGAAGTTATTGATCTGGTTTAGTGTATTACTTTGCCTTTATTGTTCTATTCCATGGATCTCTGTGTTTCCTATTCACAGGCTGGTTCATATACATTTATTGGTTACAGGCACAATAAAAGGTTTAACAACTAGTCAGCTGGAAGATATTGGTTGCCAAATAATTCTTGGAAACACATACCATTTGGCTCTCCGTCCCACCTCCGAGTTGATTGATGAGTTGGGGGGTCTCCATAAATTTATGAATTGGCCTCGGGCCTTGCTTACAGACTCTGGTGGATTTCAAATGGTAGCATGGTGATTAATTTTATGTTTTATTTCCTAGAATTTCCTTTCCTTTTCCAATAAAACTTTTTTCAATGTGACCTTCTACTCCCCTCATTTAGCAGTGAATTATACTGCAAACCATCCCCAGAATTGAATCGTGAAATGTCTTGATTAATACATTCCCATGTCTTCCATTGTGTCTTATCTGTAGTTCTTTAAAATGGTGCGTCTTCTGTGCCAAAAAGTGTTTGGTCAGCATAATAATTTTGAAGCTTTTGGTCATCCTGTACGAGTGCCTTTTTCGTATTGTTTTCAGCGGTAGCACCATCTGCGGATAATTGCTATTGATCCCCCCCTCCCTCTCTCTCTCTCTCTCTCTCTCTCTCTCTCTCTCTCTCTCTCAAGTGAACCTTTTTGCACTAGTCACCATATATTCTATTATTTTTAGCTGTCTTTCAATCTTAGTTTTATGTGATTAATTGCTTCAGCCCATGTTTCTGATGAGTTTTACCATGCTTACAAAATAAGATAATCTACACTGCATTGACTTCTTCATGCTGGCAGGTTTCCTTGTTGCATTTGGCTGACATTACGGAGCAGGGTGTGACGTTCCAGGTACCCCTTTTTTTATCCAGCTATTTTTTTTTTCATACAAGCGTACACAAGCAATTTTCTTGTATTGCTGAATTAACATTTGAAGCGAACACGGAGATGTAAAAACTAAACATATATTTCCTTTTTGGGGTGTTTTAAAATAAATTCCCCGTTTCTATATTTAGTGAAATAAAGAGGGTGGAAAAATAGGAGGGAGAGAGGGGGGGGGGGGGGGGGGAGAGAGAGAGAGAGAGTGCTGTTGCATTGCTTAAGACATATTGCTTTATCCTGAGTGCTTCAACTATCAACAACAGAGTGCCTGTTGCATCCATGCTATCAGTTTTGCGTTATTTATATATTCTATATGCTTCTGCAGTCACCAGTCGATGGGAAGCCCATGCTACTCACTCCAGAAGAGTCGATTCAAATACAAGTAAATACTTCATTAAGTTTTACCATGTGCATCTAATGAATGAGATTAGAGATGGCACAGCAATCAAATTGTGTCTCATATCTATTCTTTCTGTGAAGTGCATCCAAATTCATAAGTCCCTTTTAATTTCATTGATAAAATTGCCTCTATTTGTCTTTTTTTCTTTGAGTATCAAATACACACACACAGATTCATGTGCACATATCAATGATAGTAACCAGTCACAAGCTAACTCTCTTGTCAAAACTGCAGGTTTCTCTTTGTTCTTTCCTCACGATACCACTTATATGTCAACATATATTTCTTTAATTTTGAGAACACCAGTTATGTTCTTGGTTGTCATGTTGATTTGCCCTTCATTCTTCTGATTATTTTTTGGCGTATATTCGGGTATGAAAGATGGCGATGCATCTTATTTGGCATGGAAAATAAAAGGATATCCTGGTGTTAAAAAATGGAAAAATCAGAAAATAGAGAGCAGTTTTATGTCTTCCAAACTTTTTCAATGGTGTTGGGTGGTTAAGGTTGGGTAATTAATGAATTTGAAAGAGATTTTTTTTTTAATTTTTTTTTTTTTTTTTTTTTTTTTTTTTAAAAAAAGCCATCTCAGCCCTATGAAACATTAAACTGCTGGCATTGCATGACAAAGTGACATGAACAAAGGAGAACTGGTGGGCTGAGGCCTATTGATTGCATCTAACAGTGTAAATTAAATAAAAAATTGTTGAAGTTCCACAATTGAACAACTGGCTCGTGTGATTAAATCGTCTTTCAGAGGGTGGATGTAGAAGCTGATGGAATCAAGGATTGCTAACTGGTTTGCAATTCTAGTGTGCGCTTCAGCTTTACATTTTCTTGTATGATTGTATCCGTTACCAAAAAGCGGGGCATTAATTATTGAATATTGCTTGATAATCTGATTAATTGGTTTATTTATGATTTTCAACTACTCTAATTCTTGAAGTGGTATTACTCATTTTATTTAAATTAAATTTAAATTTTAAAATTTCATAAGTCCATGTTGTATCCCATTGCATAACTTCTATTGTCTTCTAATCTCAAATGGTTTTCCTTTCAATTTTTTCAGAACCGAATAGGAGCTGATATCATTATGGCCCTTGATGATGTTGTCAAAACCACTATCACAGGTCCACGGATTGAAGAGGCAATGTATCGTACACTTCGTTGGATAGATAGGTGTATTGAAGGTAAGTTTTTATAACACATACATGCACGCTTGATTGGTTAAGAGGGTTTATAAGTTTTGACATCTGGGAAAAAATACCATATTTTTGTATGTATAACTTATTATAAGTGGCAATTCAATTATTCCAATGAATTAATATAATTATTTGCTTATTTAAATTACCAATTGTAGACTCCTGATGGATACCAAAATGTTTGTTTATGATAGTTCGGTTCTTTTGAGTGTTGCTTTTTCCATCGAGCAATTTGTCAATTACATCTTACTAGAATACTAATGTCTACATCAGCGCACAAGAGACCCCATGACCAGAATTTATTTGGAATTGTTCAAGGTGGCCTAGATCCTATATTAAGGTTGGATAAATTTCAAATTCTTTTTAACTTTGTGTTCAAGTGCTTTACATTTTTTTTTTCTAACTTTGTTTTAAGTTATTTTCCGACAGGGATATTTGTCTCAAAGGTTTAGTCGAGCGTAACTTGCCTGGGTATGTTTCTAATCCTTCCATGAAGTTATTATTATACTGGCTTTCAGAAAAAGAAAAAGAAGAAAGTTTAAGAAAACCAAAAATCACTTTGGAGAGTTTATTTGCTGTAATATACGCAGTGTTGTCTTATTTAAAAAGTATGTTCCAGTGAATGCCTAAAAACATGACCTCTGGTAACAATAATTTGAATTGGAAACCGGAAATTCTGATGCAACAGAATTCAGTGGCTGACACCAAAATCTTGTCAATTTTCTGGTGTGTGGGAATGCTTAAAATTCTTTTTGTTACATGAGTAAAAGAAAGGTGCAGTTTGATAGTATTTTGAGATCAACAAATTATATCCTACTATGCTTGTTCATATACTACGTATCATATGGAAAAAACATAGCAAGATACTCTTATAGATTTCCCCTGTTAACGATCTTGGACTGAACTTAGGTTGCATTAGTCTTATTCAAAAAACAAACTATGCGAGTAATATATTGTAAACAATCTGACTTTACAAAAACCCTGTAGCTGAATGTAAAGTTTTAATTAATTCCCAAGTCATGTGAACTTTGTTTAAATGATTTTATGCATGTGAAATTTTTAATTTTACTTTGGCCCTCACTTGTACACCTTTACACACGCCCTTAACACAAATACCAGCAACCTGCTCAAATGAAAATTTCATATGCAAATTTTTTATTTTTTTTTTTGGGGAATATTCTTGAAGGCCTTCTGCCAGTTGAGCTGTTTTTGATTGCTCACTGTGAACACTAATGCCAAGCATTATGTTTATTCAACTGTCTGAAATGACTAAATTACTTCTTGTGACAGCTATGCTATTGGTGGTCTTGCAGGAGGTGAAGATAAGGATTCATTTTGGCGAGTTGTTGCCCAATGCACAGCTGCACTACCTGAGGATAAACCACGATATGTTATGGTACACTCTATCTGTGACTGAATATGATCATGCTCACAGTATTTCATACATTTTTTGTGACTTTGCTGCTATTAATCCAGGGTGTCGGCTATCCTCTAGATATTGTTGTTTGCAGTGCATTGGGTGCTGACATGTATGATTGCGTCTATCCTACGCGTACTGCTCGCTTCGGGACAGCCCTTGTTCCTGAGGTCTCTCTTGCATTCTACAACTATGTGGCTGCTTATGAATGTCTCTATTTTTTGAAATCTCTTTAAATGTATAGGCGAAATATTGGAAATTAGGTGAATTGCGTATTACGTTAGCAAAAGCTTTCCTGTGTGATTTGCACTTCATGTCTACTTTCTTATGTAGGGAGTTTTGAAACTCAAACACCAGGCAATGGCAGATGATACCCGTCCAGTTGATCCTACATGCGACTGCATGGTCTGATCTGCATTTGTCAACTATTTTAGAATGTAGTGTTTCTTTTCTTATATTGGAGAGCATTGTTACAGGTATGTAAAAATTACTCAAGGGCATACATCCACTGCCTCGTCACTAAGGATGCAATGGGGTCTCAACTTCTATCTTATCACAATCTGTTTTACATGATGAAGGTAATTGTCTTCTTAAGTTATATCCAAAACTCTTGGCATTGACATTCTGCTCTGCTGATTAAAATGCACTCACATCATTGTTGCAGCTCAGCAGGGATTTACACTCATCAATTGTCGAAGGCCATTTCCCAGAGTATGCTTATGTGTATCTCTCCATATATATGTTTAACTGTCAGAATACTTTTTCAACATGATGGCATAATTCTCAAGTTCCAAATTTTCTTCATATGTTATAAAACTTCCTAAACAGTTTCTCCATTTTTTTTCAGGTATGTTTGCAATTTTCTGCAGAAAATGGTAAGTTCCTTGAATAATACACTATTCATTTGACTCTGTTGTGTGAACTAATTCGTTGTCTGAAAATCGTTTCCATCTTGGACTAGGTTGTTATGTTTTTTCATGTAATATGTCACTCTGACTGGATATATAATGTAGGCTAATCAAAGAAGTTAAGAGAAACGTGTGTTAATCATGTTAAGGAGGTGCCGCTCTTCCTCCGAGTTCCTCGAATAAACGTTTACATTGGCAATGAACATAAGCGGACATATAAAATTTAACCCCGTCTTTTCGAACAACCATGTGTACATGGGAGACAAGTTCTGAACGTTTTGATTTGCATTTGCACAAATAAAGCTTCCAAAACTTGGGAGATTTCCATATAGTACATCTAAAGATGCGTTTTACTTGCCTCAGTTCTGAAGCTGTTCTGATAAAGCACCACGTAATAATTATAAATGCGTATGCATTTGAAATAATTCTCTATTTACAAGTCTTATTGTGTAGGAGTTTCTTTTTATGTAATTAGATACACAAATTTATACACAACTGGTTATTACTGCAATATAAATGCGTATGCATTTTAATTAATTTTCAATTTAGAAGTCTCATTGTGTGGTTTCTTTTATGTAATATAGACGTCTTAACTTCTTTATGTACTATAGATCTACTTTGGCCACTACTGTACACAGATTTTGTTCATATTTGAAGATTCCATTTCCATAGGTGGTTTGTGTTGGCCCTTATTTGAAATACTCTCATCCTTATTAATTCCAGTTTATTTTTATTTTTTTGTGATGATGATGATGTAGTTCCCAAAAGGAGATGTTCCTCAATGGGTGTGCAATGCCATGGAGGTCGCAGGCATAGACATATCCTCGTGTTGTGCTCCTTTCCCTTCGGCGGCATCAATCGATCCCAAAAAGGCGGCATAAATCAATCCCAAAAAGTACACTGACTAAATTATTACACACACACACACACACCCCCACGACACACCAGAGAAAGCGAAGAGAATAGAGAGTTCAATTAAACTGCAGCATAAATTTTGCCCCTCATTATGCTGCTGCTTTTCCAGGATCACAATTCACATATTACTACTGGTATGCTTCTAATTTATCACTTTATTTGAGTGGTTATTTATTCGACTGCAACATGTGATATTTGATGTATTCTTAGATCATGTTTGGATGTCAGCATATTCACAAGCATATAGCGGATTGAAACAGCATATTGTCTCACAGTTCTCTCTCCAAATCTGCTATCTGATAACAAATCTGCTGACTCCCAAACATCCTCTAAAAATATTATTATAAATAGTAGTAGTAAGCTGGATTTGGCACGGAATGCCCTTTTAGCTTTTCAAATCTAAAAATATTATAAATAGTAGTAGTAGATATTTATTGAGGTAAAAGGGAACATGTATTGAGATAATTTGACACGTGTGTTTATTAATTAATACTTTCTCCTTATTTTTAACGAATCCACTTTTCACGTAGTACAATGCACATTTTAAACCATTAATAACTCAAGTTCGGTGCAAGTAAAAATTTCAAAAGTTCGATATATAAAAACTACACAACGAGACGAATCTAATAAGATCTTACTTGACTATATTTTAACTTGTATAACTACGATAAAACTTTAAGTGATAGTTTCAGCCTTGGCAAGGCTATGCTCTACCATACAGAACTTCATTCTCGATTCTACGAGAATTTTTATGAAAGACTTTCATTTGCTTCTCTTGGATGGAAATTTAATTTTCCCAAAATATATCCTAATTTTTGGAAAATCAAAATAGTAGAACTATCCATTTTTCTAAGAATTCAAGTCAAAGACGGTCTAAAATACATAAGAAAGCGAAAGTCTTAAACCAAAAAAACATTTGCTCTCAGCTACATGTATAGTTCAATGTGCTCATCGGCGCCTGACCCTGGGATGTGGATCATCCGAGGCACATTAGCATGGCGTACTATTGCTCTCCATTTCTAAGTTCATAGCCTTCGCGGTATTGATGTCTTGCCACAAATAATTGAAATTCGATTTCATGCATAGGTTCACCTGAAAATCCTTAACCTTAACAAAATGTGTGAATAGTAACACATTACCAAACGTCAATAATATTTTTTTTTTGGTGAAACAGCCTAAGAAGGCGAGCAAACAAAGGAAAAAAGAAAAGAGAAGGAAAAGAAACAATCAAGCTAATCGAGCAAACAAAACACCATTCGCATCCTTAGACACGAGCTCCTGAATATCATCCGGGGGAAAAGCCCAAGTGGTGTAGAAGTCTTCGGCTAGGAAAGCTTTACGAGCCAGGGCATCAGCAACCTGATTACCTTCACGGTATACATGACGAATAGAGCAACCACGAAATCTTCCAATGAGTGTGCGAACTTCCTTGATGACCGGCCAAAACGTCAATAATATTTGAATACGGAAGAAGTATATTTAAATCATTTAAAAATTTTATTGCAATTAAAAGTAACTCTTTCTTCAGCTTTTGCAGCAATAGAATATATGCCCTCCTTTTTTCTTTTTTATTTGCCTCATTGGGGTTTTTGGTACTATTCATGCATATATTTTGACTTAAAAGTTTTATCATGGTGAAAATATAGTCAAGTGAGATCTTGTTAGATTCGTCTTGTCATGTGGTTTTTAAATATTGAACTTTTTGAATTTTTACTTGTACTGAACTTGAGTTATTAATGGTATAGTATGTGCATTTGACTTCGTGTTGGGTGAGTCGTAGCAAAAAAAAAAAAAAAAAAAAACAGAGGAAGTATATAATCTTATGCAGTAATTTTTATACAAAATATATATTTTCAACTTCAAAATAAATTTATAATTAATTATAATATATATATATATATTTTAAAAGTCTAATGTGTATGTGTATGTATAATATAAATGGAAAAGGAAATAAAAGAAAATAAAATATATAGGTACACTAAAATAAAAATTACCGTGCATGTATATGTATTTTGGGGAAATTATAGATAAATACCTCTCATCCTAAGTTTATTACTTGTTCAGTACCTAGCACTATTTTTCTTCCTTTTCACTACCTAATTTTGTCTCTATATGTAAAGATTGTCAAATATGCCCCTGGTCAAGTTTAGTACTTTTGTCTTATAAGTATTGTACATATTATCAAGCAGTTTAGTATATGTGGAATTAAAAGACTAGTATATCTCTTTAGTAATTGTTGTACAGTTTTCAAACATTACTTTATAAATTTTATTTATGATCTTAAACAGAGGACGTAATTAATCAAAATATATGCCATGATCATTCACAGTATTTATCATTCAAAGTAAAATTTCTGGGTCTACCTCGCTTCCGTAGTATAAGCTTTGTGGTTGAAACTTTCTGATCGAGTCCTTCAACGAGTAACCTTCTTTCCTCGTCTGCTATCCTTCTTTCAGGCCTCCTGCCTTACTCTGGTATGCACGACCTTTCGGAAATCACTGTATCGATGACACGACTCTCAACATATGTTTAACTCACTCACATATATTTAGAATTTTGGTAGACTTTTTAGAAAAATATACTCGAAGATATTACTGGAATGATCAGGCTATTGTACTTAGCCTATCATCTTTTTATTGAAAGCTTTAAAATCACTCATAGTTTTACATCAAAAGAGAGAACTAAAGATTACAAAGAAATGCAAGAGAAAGAATACTATGATAGGTATCTTCGCTTCTGCATCCTTCGTGAATCATTCCTCCTTTTATAGATGGAGTCTTGGGGATCATGTGGTTCAGAATTGATTTACGTGGCCTTATCTCCGTCCTTCCTTTTTCTTCCATTATTGAGATTCCATAGCTGTCATTTTTAATCCTTCATTATTAGCCGTCCTCTTTGTCTTGTTGTCTAATTACGTCACTGCATGCGTCTTTCTGCATTATTTTGTTCTTGTCTTCTTGTTCAATTGCGTCATTGCATACGTCTTGCCGCATTATTCTTTTCTTGGTGCTACATTGGTCCTCTCTGTCGTCACTGCTTACTTCATTTCGTTGTCTCTTTCCGAAGAAATGTTCTTGTTTTCAGGCTTGTGGTGGATTTCTCTACTGCTTTCTTCCAGATACTCTTGACTTCTTCTGAGCATTCAAAATTGTATGTGTCAAATTTCTGAATTAGTCCTGCTAAATTTCCTGATCTGAATCCTGGAGTGTTCAATTGCTCAATCATTACAATTTCTTCATTTCCGAAAAAGATTCCTGCGCCTTGGTTGTATAGTCTTTTCATCTGTTCATGGACAGCACGTATTCCCATTGCTCTTTTGAAGTGGATGTATTTGTCATTAAAGATTTCTGTTTTGGGGGTTCCATAGTCTTGAGGATAACTTTCTGGTTTAGTGATTTCTTCTGCAATAGCAAGATGGTAGGAAGAGTGTTTGACTTCTGGACTAATAGAAAATATTTTTAGTTTCTGGGTTTTTGGTCTTATGTTTAGGCCTTCAAGTAGTACAGGTAATTTGGATATTTCGGTTCGTAAAGGGGACAGGAAAATAGTTCTGATAAAACCGAATTTGAAACAGTTCGAAACAAAGTTCGGGTCGCAGCCTGGTAAAATAGTTACTTGTGGATGTAGGGATTTGGTGAATTCTGTGTAAAATGATGATTCTTGTCTGGGTAAGGAGTATATGTAGCTGCTCAGGGTATGGTATTCTGCTAAAAAGTTTCTTGTTTCAGGGCTAATGGGTGTTGGTTGAGGAATATTGTCGCAAAAATACTTCTTAGTTTCTGCAATGTTTTTCGACGAGGTCGAAGGTCTTGCATCCCCAGATTGTTTTGCTTGTTTGTCCTCTTTTGGAACAGGATTAGCTTTCCCTTCCTGGTTTGAAACACCAGTATTTAGTTCTTCAGGGGTATAAAAGTATTCTTCCATAGTAGTTAGTAATCCCTGCAAACATTTGTTACATTCATATATATCGTCATTGATAGTCTTATGTTCGTCCATAAAGCTTCCAACAATCAACTGTTGTAGCTTTAGTTGTCTGTCCATAGTCGACTGAAGTAGTTTTTGTAGTCGATCTATTTCATTGTAAATGTGGTCAGTTAGACCAGCATCATCCCATTGTTCATTGTTCTCCATATTCAGGGTTCCTGCTTAAAAAATCAGCTAGATAATTTTCAGTCCCTTTAATATATTCAACAGTAAAGTCGTACATTGACAAGAAAGTCTGATATCTTATTATTCTTCTATATTGGGGTTTATTTGGAACTTTATTGTAAATTAAAGGTTTTACTTGTGTATTGTCAGTTAATACTTTAAACTTTCTACTTAATAACCAAAATGAAAATTTATCTATTGATTTAATCACTGCAAGTAATTCTTTTTCATTTGTACTATAGTTTATGGCTGCTCCTTGTAATGTTCCGGATGCATATCTACAAATTTCACCAGTATCGGTTTTTAATAATCCTGCCCAATGGTAGTCTGAGCTATCGGTTTGTACTATTAAATTATCTTTTTCGTCAGGTAATCTTAACGGTGGTAATTTGGAGCATTCTTCTTTTAATTGTTTGACAATTTCAGTATGTTGATCATTCCATCCTATCTTATTATTTTTTCTTATCAATTTTCTTAGATCATTTGTCTTTTTTGCTAAATTTGATATAAATCCTTCTGCATAATTTAGAATTCCAAGAAATCTTTGTATGTTTAATTTATTCCTAAGTTCATCAGGCATTTTAACAAGTTTTGTACTTATATGTGGTTGCATTTTAATTCCAAGTTTGTTCAATATTAGACCTAAAAATTCTATTTCATCTTTGAATATTTCTGCTTTCTTTTCTGATAAAATTAATCCATGATCTTTACAAAGTTTTGCAAATATATCTAAATGTTTTTTATGTTCTTCTATAGTGTTTGAGGCTATTAGTATATCATCTACGTATACAAATATAAAGTTACTAAATTTTTTAAATGTTTTATCCATTTTTCTTTGAAATATTTGTGGTCCATTTTTTATTCCAAACGGCATAACCTTCCATTCATAGTGTCCTTGTGGTGTACTAAAGGCTGTGTATTTTATACTTTCTGGATGCATTTTAATTTGCCAAAATCCATTTTTACAATCAAATTTTGAATAAATAGTTCTACCTCTAGCTAATCCTATTAGATTTTCTTTGTTAGGTAGAAAGTATCCATCAAATATCATGTTTTTGTTTAGTTCCTTATAGTTTATTACTAACCTTGGTTTCTTTCTTATTTGTTCGCTACGATTTCTAACCAAGAAAGCTTGACTATTATGTTCTGCTATAGATTCTTGAATAAGGTCTAATTCTAACAATTCATTTATTTGTTTTCGAAGTTCTTCAATATCTTCTTGATTATGCATCATCGGTTGAGTTCTTATTATTATATCGTCGTTTTTCATTTTTAATTCTGCATATATTTTATTAAGATTCCATTTTTCAATTGGATTTTCTCCATAGTTTTCAGAGATGTATTTTATTGTCTCATGAAGTTCATATTTATCAAAATCTTCTGGCTTTTGAATTAGTACTTGTTTTTTAATTTTGTGAATTTTAAATTTTATGTAATAAGTAATTGGTTGTTTTATAATTTCTCCTTTTTCACCACGTTTCTGAAGCACTCTGTATGGTTTCCTTATTCTCGGAATAGTAATATAGTGGTTACATGCTGATCTAAGTTGAATATTATATCTATCTACTCTAAAGCTTTGAAATAAACTTGTAA
Source organism: Hygrophila difformis (assembly GCA_030278955.1). Taxonomy (NCBI): domain Eukaryota; kingdom Viridiplantae; phylum Streptophyta; class Magnoliopsida; order Lamiales; family Acanthaceae; genus Hygrophila; species Hygrophila difformis. Next base: position 4,513,205 of record JAOANR010000014.1, on the reverse strand, counting down.
AATCTGTCCCTAATAATACATCAATTGTTTTTACTGGGCTAACAAATACTTCTTGTATTGTAAATATTTTATTACCTAAAATTATTTGAACATCTTTAGCTATTTTATTAATAATTAAACTATGTCCAGTAGCTCCATGTACTTCTATTGGTCTTTTATTTACTTCCCATTCTTTTATTAAATGTTCTTGTATTAATGTGATTTCTGCTCCTGTATCTAATATAGCACATGTTGTTATATTTGTTTGTAGTATAGTTAACTCTAGGTATACTGTTGTTGGAAATCTAATTTCTTTCATATATATGCTTTTCTTATTACAAAAGCTTTTCCATTTTTTGTTTTTCCACTAAAAATTTCTCCTGTTATCGTATATTTGTTTAATGAGTCTAAAAACTCGTTGCCTAACAAGACATGATAAGTACTACTTGATGTTCCTTCTTCTTCTGCTACATAACATTTTACTTCTTCTATTAAGTCTGTGCCTAGTTTTATTGGTACTATCACTAATTCATTTACTCTTCTTACTTCTCCTTCAAAAGTAGCATATCTATACTCTGTTCCTATATGCTTTACTAATCCATTTATACATGTTTTTCCTATATGATTCTTACCAGCTCCAGTATCTACTAATATATTTGGTCCTTTTATCCAGTTTGTGCCATTATAGTATTCTATATTAATTCTCCATGTTTGGGCTTTTTGTTTACTTTTTTCGTATGGTATATCAATACTATGTCTTGGTTGATCAAGTATTAGATTTGTTCTTGGGCTATAGTCTATACTTTTTCTGCTACTCATTGTTCTTCCTATATAGGATAATTGTGGTCTCCTATTTTCTAATGGTTTTCCAATCTCTATTGTATTTTTCTTGTCCGCAAGATCAATTATCCAATCATCTTGTAACGTTGGATTATTCAATTCTGGTAATATTAGATCTGCTATTGTATCTCTACATGCTTCGTGTATTTCTATTGTCTTTTTATCATCATAAGGTTTTAGTCTATTGCTATTTAGGTAGCTATAAAAAGCACTATAATGTACTGTAAATATTTTACTTTCATTTTTCATTACATCATTCCTATGTACTTTTATGTATAGGGTTAATGTTTCGTCTATATTTTGATCTTGTAAAGATACACAATAGTTTGGGTAACATGTAAATAATAGTTTTTGGTAAATTAAGTTTCCATTAATAGTTCCTAAGTGTGAGTCTTGTGGATTTAATAATCTTGAATCATGTAGGCTTATTGTTACTGGTAAGTCTATTCCACTTCTAAATAAAGATTTTATTAGAATCTTTACCCCTGCTAAATGTACGTATTGTATTTTCTCTGTTTTCTTTCTACTTAATTTTTCTAGTCCTTTATTTATTATATCTTTTGTTAAAAGGTGCAGTTTTAGAGTAGTATTAGTGTTACATACATCTACCGTTTTTTCTAGTTCATGATATTCATGAATTACTATATTATTTCTTGAGAATGTTCTTGATAGTATATTAAAATTTGTATGCTTGAATCCATGTTTTAGATCTAATCCTTGTATTTTATTAATTTGTTCTGGACTTAAGATAGCTTTTATTGCATATCCTCTTTGTCCTTCATATTGTTCTACATATTCTATTTCTTTTGTTTCCTCTTGTTCTTCTGTGATTATTTCTTTATCTTTATTCATTTTCTACTTCAGAGAATTTTACTTCATATATCTCTTCTCCTGATTCTGGTTCACTTATACTTTCTAGATCTGATTCTATTTCTTTGAATATTTGTTCATCTATAATATCATATTCCATAAATCTTACTTGTTTTTTCTTTGGTTTTGTACAATCACTTGCAAAGTGTCCTATTTCTCCACAGTTATAACATTTACATGTGGTTGGATTCTTTTTATTTTGTCTTTTATCATTTCTTCTTTTATAATATTTTCTTCCAAATTTTGGCTTAAAGAATTTTTTCTTATTAAAGATTTTAAATCTTTTTCCTTTCTTAAATTTTCTTTTTATTGGTTTAAATTTTTTAAATCTCTTATTTTTTCTGTATGATTTATTTTTTCCCCATTCAAAATTTTCTGCATTTTCTTGGCAGCATAAATCAGCAGCTTTATTATATATTTTAGTGTGGTCTAATATTTTTCTTTGGTAACATAACTCAGTTATTACCTGTCTTATTAATCTTATTCGGCTTCCTAAATTATTCGGATAGTCATTTTTATTTTGAATCCATGTTTTCCACATATATTCATCCCATGGTGATGGTAGTTTTGAAAATATAGAGTTCATGGTGTGTTCATTATTTTGTGAGCTTGTATAAGCTGTATAATAGTAGCTTTTAAACTGTTCAGAGAATTGATCAAAAAAGCATAAATCTCTTAGTCTTATTTTGTTTAATCTTAGTAACGCTTGATCTCGTTCTTCTATTATAGCATTGTTATCTAAGCTCTGTATTCCTAGGAATTCTTCTTGTATGATATTGATAAATTCCTCTATTCCTGTGGTAACATCTTGTCCAAATCCTTGAGTAATTGTATTCATATAAGTTTGTTTTGTATTTGAAGAAATTCCTGCAAGGAATTGTGCCACATTTCCTTGGACTAAATTCCATATTTTTAATGTTTTTGCTCTTGACGTACTTTCTTCTGACATTAAATGTATTCTTATTATCTGTTTCCATTTTTCTAATTCTAGACTTGGCTGTTTAAGACAATCCAGGTTTAGGAATATTGCATCTCCTGGTCTCACATTTCCTATTCTTGTTTCCTTTAGCTCAAAATCTTCATTGTATTTCCAAATTTCTTTTTTAGAGGTTGTTTTTCTTATTGGAAAATTTCTTGAAGGTAAATTTTGTAATCTACTTTGATAATTGTCTACATTTTGTCTATTTGTAGTTTGATCTACTTCCATTGGTATAGTTCCTGTTACTCCTTCTCTTGGCAAGGTAGTGCTAGTTTCTCCAACTACTTCTGATGATGGTAAATATAATCTATGATTATTCATAAAGACTTTATGTTGATCTTCCAAATCGCTTTCATCAGTTTCTAATTCTGTTTCTGAAAATGTTCCTGTATATATTGGTTCTAAATTTAGTCTTTCTAAATCACTACTTAATTCATTTATTAAGTCTTCTATACTTGTATTCATTCTGTTTCTTCTTTATCTTCTCTACTTTCTAATTTATCTTCCTTTAGTTCTTCATTTATCTTTTTTAATTTTTCTACTTTGTCTATAAGAATTTTAATTTTGTTTTGTTTGTTTAGTTTTTCTATTTCTTTCATTATTACTCTATGATCGAGACTTCCTGGTTCTGGTGTCTTTTCCCATTTCGGTAGTGGGAGTGACTTCTCTAATTCTACTTGCTTTTGTGGAGTTTTAATTATTGTTTTGTCTATGTATCTTTCTATATTGTAGAGTCTTGTATCTAGACTTATCATTAGTTCTTTTATTAGTTCAATTCCATCTTTTATTGTTTCTAAATCTTCTAGATAACTCATCTTCTAATATTTCTTATGTTTCTAATGAAGTCGTTTACTTCATCTATTTCAGTTTCCCTTTCTAATTCTTCTATTTCTATTATTTCTAATTCGTTTAAATACCATTCTTTTATTAATTCCGATTTTTCTTTTTCTGGATCTATATGTTTTTGTATAATTACATATGCTTCTCTTTCATCTATCATTTTAGAAATCTTGAATTTTATTCTTAATAATTTTTGTTTCATTATTATGGTACTTATATCTTGTGGTTGTCTTTCTATTTCATGAATTTTATTAGTCAGTCTTTCTAATGTTTCATTTTCTAACTTTATTCCTGGCATTTTATTAGTCTTCACTATAATTTGATTCTTGATCTGAAAATTCGGGTGAAGGTGCTCTAGTAAACATGGTGTTATGTATTATATATCCTGGAAACATTCTGTAAGTTGTAATTTCATTGTTGATTATTGTTAATTTGACTTGTGATAATAACTCTTGTTCTTCATCTCTTTTTGATATAATTTGTATTAAATTACCATTATATTCTTCCGTTTCGATTATATAGTTTCCTATCCAAAGTAATCTTTTTCCTCTATTTCCTAGTCTTATTCCAAATTCTTCATCGTTTTGCAATCTATTTAATCTTCTTCTTCTTCTGTCTATGTATGTTTTTCTTTCTTCTATTTGTTGATCCATATTTTCTATTTCTCTTTGGCTTATTTCATGATCAGGATTAAATGTGGGTGTTAAAAATCTTCTATTATCGTTGGTTCTTATTTCTGTAAGTGGTCTTATTTGTGGTTCTAATCCTCTTATTCTGTTTAGAAATGCTCTTTCAATTCTTGCTTGTATCATCAAGCTATCGGTGTTATTTTGTGCATATTCATCATTCCTATTTATTATATAGTTTTCAGTATCGATTGGATTAATCATACTTAGTGGATAATCTATTTCTTGGTTTTCATCTAAAGGATATCTTGCTGTTGGAATATATTCTGGGTATAGTTGTTCTGAAGTATTTAATCTTAATCTTGACATATGATAGTTTAATATATAATCATTATTATTATGGTTATTCATGTTCAGATTTAATCGTTCTGGGCTCTGATACCAATTTGTGTTACTGGTTGTATTTAATCAGAAAAATAGTATTCACCATAATTACTTAAATTATCTGGTAATTCTTCATCGTAATTTTCACTATCTGATCCTATTCTTAGTAAAATTATTTTGTCCCAAAAACTTTTTTCTTCCGAATAGGGATATATCTTTTGATTATATTCAGTTAAAAATATAAGCATAGTATAAACAATGTCATTCCAATTTTCGATTCTTTCTTCCATAGTTTGTAAATATAGTCCATATTCATATATTAACGAATTTATTTCTTCTTGATTCATTTAGTATCTTTTGTAAGTTTATTTAAAGATTTTTATTAGTTATGTATGATTTACTAGAGGTTTATTATTAAAGATTAAGGGTAGTATAATGATTTTTAAGCATTTTTTGTGTTTTAAGGGTAAAATGGGTATTTTTTCAAAGTTTTATCTTTCTAGGGGGTTTAAAGGAATAATTTTTTGATTAGGTATTAAAGTGGGTATAAGTTTGGGTAGGTGGGTATTTATTTGGTATTTGCCCATGTATTTTTTATTTTTCAACTTGGTATGACTCCCATCACGTGCTGGGTAGAATTTGTGCAATTGGATTTACATTGATCCAATGGCGTTAATTATAGTAATTTTATTATTTTCATTTTTTTTTAAATTATAAAATGAAATATTGTATTGACTCGAGTGGATAAGGGCTCTGGGCTCGAGCCTTGTGTATGTAAAAATTTGCTTTGGGAGAGACGCACTTAATTGCGAGTGATTAGTCTTGGGTCCAATGTGGCATGGGATACCCGGTTTCACCAAAAAATAAAAATTTCACAATGGATGAGATAACATACAACACATACCAGATTTTTTTAGCTTAACAGCCTATACATGCTAGGAAATAGTGGAGGGTCATGCCACACAAATTACAAAAGGATAAAAGGGGAGGGAGAGGGGTCGGGTGGATCGAACCCCCCAACCTATAGGTGGGCCGGGACCTGACCACTAGGGTAAGTCTTCATCCCCAACACATACCATATTTAATTGGTAGAATTGAATAATAGATAATAAATAGCATATACTACCTCCGTCTCACTATAATTGCTACGGAGCACTATTTGATACTATTAATTGTTTAACTTTGATTCAATTTTTTATCATAGTTATGTAAGAAAACATAGTCAAGTGAGATCTTGTTAGATTCGTCTAATCTTATAGTTTTAGAATATCAACTTTTCATAATTTTATATTGTACACAATTTAAGTTATTAATCGTTAAAATTGTATATCGCCATTCGTGTCAGGAGGAAGAAGTGTAGCAATTTGAATGAGACGGATGAAGTAATAACTAGTAAACAGTATATGTAAAATTTTGCAATCTGTTGTTGCTCCTAATATATATATATGTATTCCAAAACTGAATGCATATACAACATTTAAAATCGAATCATATACTATACTATATAGTATCTTTTACTTTTCATATATATCCATATATAATAGTAATAATATTTTCACAATTACTCTAGGTATAGTAAATGAGAAAATTTGTGAATACACTTATACGTAAAACGAAATGCGAACTTTTTAATAAAGTATTTGGGGCTTGTTTGTTTTGGCTTGTGAAAAAGGAGAAGCCAGTAGAATAAGGAGAAGGAGGGAGAAGGATAATTCAAAAGCAAAAACAGCTCAAATAACTGTTTGGATGGATATTATTATAGTTGCTTTTCAACGGAAACATGTTTGGATGAATTGTACGTAGAAAGACTTTTGATATATTAAAATTACCAAAATGGACATAAATATTATAAGGATATTTATAATTAATTTTATTTCCTTTTTAAATAGGATTATTTTTGTATTTTTATTACTAAATGACTTCTCCTTTTAAAAAAAGTAACCCCCTACCTACTTTGAAAAAAAAGTAGAATTTTAACTTTTGCTTCTCCTTTTATTTTTAAAAAAAGTCAAAACAAACAACTAAAAAAATTCAAAATGACTTTTGAGAGAAACAAAAGTCAAAAGGAGAAAAATTAAGGCAAAACAAAAAGACTCTGATACGCAAAACAAACAGACTCTGATACCTTATTGGGTGGGTTTATGGGGGCTTATCCCCTCCCCTCCCCTCCCATATAACTTTCCACCATCTTATCCCCCTTCCATCAAAAATTAGACTTTACCACTCCCTAAAGTTTTGACTTAGGTTTTACTTATTTCCCCCAAAACTTAAACACTATAATTAACTAAGTTTAAGCAGACTAGGTGCCACAACACAAAATTACATAGCTAGGTAGCATGCAACTCATAAGATGGTTACCATACTTCGAGTAGAGAAGTACTATGATGAAGTAAACTACATTACCACACTCATTTCATATGGTTAATCAACGTTACTCAATTAATAGTTACCCCTATGCAAATGGATCACTTATTTGAGAACAGATGTAGTATTATATAAGTGGATACCACAACATTATATAGTTGGGTGCCACTTGCCTTGGATGAGTACAATATCACGAAATGGATTACATTACCACACCCATTCTATATGGTTTACCACAATATTCATATTTGGGTACGACAACAGTGGGTACCACTTCACTCCTTACATGAGTACCATGCTTTTTAATCACCACGATGTAGTGGACCACATTACGACACTCATTTCATATGGAGTATCGCAATATTACATAATTTGGTATCACAACATTACATAGTTGAGTACTACTTTGAGTCTTTGAATGAATACGTATCATTGAGGAGGGGCAAACTCAAAATTATTGGGAAAGGAGTTTGACTAGAAAATGTATTCCCTCCTTTGTTAAATGAATGAAAAAGTTGCATAGTTGTTACTATTTAGTGAGTAATTTTGATTCAATTTTTTAACACGGTTATATAAGATAAAATATAGTTAGATTCATATAATTGGGTAGTTTTATAATATCAAATTTTTATAATTTTTATTTTTATACAATTTGAGATAAACGTAAAAAATGTGTACTGGATAATGTGAAACACAACAATGTTGTAACTTTTTGAAGATGGATGAATTTTATTTTATTTTTTTATTATTTTTTTTTTTCGGGGTGTGTGTTGGGGAGGTTGGGGAGTAGGGGGTGGGTGAGTGTAGATGCCCCTACTTGATTCATTGACACAAATATATACTCTGGCCCAAAACAATAGCCAGATCCAAGGCCTCAAAACACCTACTACTACTACTACTACTATTATATTTTTGGGCCAAGTGGCGCATAGTGGATTTGCGCGTGATGACTGATGACAAAATGCATTATTGGGCCTATGACAGCTACTTTTTTGGATGAGCTCCAAGTTGGAATCCTATGGCAGCTACTTGAAGTATACTTTCTCCGTTTTTTAAAGATAACTACGGATCCACTCAGCACGCAGTCCAATGTATATTTTAAACCATTAATAATTCAAATTCGGTACATGTAAAAATTCTAAAAGTTCAATATTTAAAATCTACAAGACAAGACGAATCTAACAAGATCACACTTGGCCATATTTTAACTTGTATAACCATGAGAAAACTTTAAGTCAAAGTATATAAGTGAACAGTACCCATTAGTCAACAGTAGCTAACAAAAAAAAACGGAGGGAGTATTATCCAGTACTTTCTCCGTTTTGATATAATTGCATAATTTGTATAGTATTTATTATTTATTGAATAACTTTAATTAAATTTTTTGATATAGTTATACAAGATAAAATATAGTCAAATGAAATCTTATTGGATTCGTTTAATAATGTAGTTTTAGAAAATTAAATTTTTAGAATTTTTATTTATATATAATTTGAATTATTATGATTTAAATACATATATTGAATTGCGTGAAAGACATAAATTAAAAACAGAGGTATTACTAGTAAACTGTACACTCCACAACCTCATGTCCTCACCAAACCTTTCAGTTTAAAATTAATAAATGACGTGACGTCAAGTTTAATCCAAATCTAAAAGACAAAACAAAAATCCAAATAAAACACACCTCTGTATTATCAGATTTATAATTTAAAAAACAAAAAGAGAGAAAAAAGATTAAACAGCACATCAGCCAACTGTACTTAAATTCAAAGAAATGCCGACAACTAATCAATAAAATTCCATTTTGAATATTGAATAATGCACTCGTTGCGGTGAAAGCAAATTTAATTAATGGGTTACTAGATTGATTGTTGGTAACGAATAGGGTGATTAACGAGTAGTGCTACGGGATTTGGTTCGAAAAAAACTCGACTCGTACTCGAGTCCGTGTATATGATACTCGAACTCGAGTCGAGTACTCGAATCAAGTCGAGTACTCGAGTACTTGACCCATTTTCTTTTTTTTTTTAAATTTTTTTTTGAAAATTTTAAAAGAAAAATAAAAAATTTAAAAAAAATACTCGATAAGTTCGAGTACTCGACTTGAGCTCAAACTCGAGAAGGAAAAAAATTAAAAAAAAAATAATCGAGCTACTCGAACTCGAACTCGAGTCGAGTCGAGCTCGAGCTTGAGCTCAACTATTCGACTCGAGTTCGAGTAGCTCAAAAATGCCATCAAGTCAAGCTCGAGTAAGCCACTACTCGAGCTCGACTCGACTCGTGATACCCTAGTAACGAACTGACAATGATCAAAACCTCTTTTCCCAATTTAATTTTTAATTAAAAGTAACAAAAAAAAACATAAAAAAATAAAAAAAATAGTACTATGACCAGGTAAATACCTCGTGTTGCTGGTATTTGATTACTAACAATGATTACTAGTATTTGATGATTTAATCAAGATTTTCAACTTATTTGTTTTCTTTGACATACTACTAGTATTATAAATAGGCTTATTAACTTATTTACTACTCGGTAATTAAATTATTATTCACGTATATTAATTTTTATAAATAAAATTATATCATACTAGTAAATAGAACTATTTTTATTTGCTCCTTTTTATTCTTTCAGGTGATTGTGTATTTACTTATTTTTTTTAATCTAATTACTTATTTGGACTTGGATGCTGTGCAGTTTCGGGTTTAGACTTTGCAGTAGGCAACAAATTTGTGATGTGTGCTCTTCATTTGTTGATGTCCATTTAAAAATGTTGTTTTTGTGATGTATGCCACTATTTTTGTGATGAGTATTATTTTATGTTGTTTAAAAATTTTGTAATGATAATTTTTGTGATATAAAAAATCAGAAACATCACAAATTTAGGGGGGTGTATTCGTTTGAGATTTTAATAGATTTTTATGAACTTTAAAAAGTCGGTGGATTTAGAAAGTCTATAGACTACACGTAGAGTTGACCCATTTGTATAGAGTCTATGAAGAGTCTGGCTGATTTTAGAGAGATTTCGTGTAGTTATAATTTTTTAAGAGAATCCATTAAAATCTATATAGAATTAAAATCCATAGAGTGTTGAATACCTCTAGATTTTTAAAGACTTTTTAAAATCTGTATTGAATACCTCTAGATTTTTAAAGACTTTTTAAAATCTGTATTGAATACATCTAGATTTTTAAAGACTTTTTAAAATCTAGATTGAATACACCCAACTTTGAAAGTCCAAAAAAATCCTGTAGAGTCTCAATCCAATACACCCACTTAGATTATGACAGCAGAACTGCAGGTGCAGCCGGTGCGAGGGCTGTACAGAAACTCAGCCGTACTTATTCAATCACAAAATCTAGTCACGATAAATAATAGAGACAAGTGGTTTCGAACCTAAAAGTTCCATCCCATCATCACACCAAATTCAATACTAAATTCTAATTTAATCGCTTACCAAAAAAAAATTCTAATTTAATCCTAAATTTTTATAAGAAAATGTAATTAAATAAGGAAAAACTACAGATACACATTCCTAATTTACTTAAATTGGTTACAATCTCACTTTAAGAAATAATCTGAAAAGAGGCAAATATATTAAACCCAATTTAAATTAAAATGGGGTCCGAAAAAATAAAGATAAGCAAAAATAAATAAATAAATAACCATAACTCCTCCCTCATTTAATTTCCATTAATATTAATAATATTACTGTACTCATTCTACTTCCCTTTTTCAAGTTTTCCCATTCTTTTCCATGTGACTGTCTCTTGCCTTTCCCTCTGCTTGGAATCATTTCTTGCTTCTCCTCAATTTCCAGAAATTAGGGCATTGCTTTTGCTGCTTTCCCACGTTCCCCCTGGATTCTTTTCAACGTGCTCCTTTCGTCCAATTTCCACAAGGAATATTACGATTTCTACGTGTCTATTCATTTTTCATTTCAGGAAATTTGGAGGATTAAGGGAATTTAGTGGATTTCTGTGATGTTATATATGTATGCGTGTGTTTTTGTGTTTGTGTTTTGAAGAAGAAAATGGCGAAGTTGGGGAAGCCGAGATGGCGGACGGTGCTGGTTTTGAGGCGGTTGTTGATTTGCGCCATTGGGAGTATAGGTTTGATGGCGCTCATTTCCGTACATGTCCGAGAAGTTTCCAAATTTCCTGCTGGGCCTACGCACAAGTTCCCTGTGGTGTGCTATCGATTCCTTTCGTTTTCCGCGTGTTTTTTTGGCTGTTTTTATTAAATTTGTAGTGTTGTTTTCCCTTTCATGATTTTTTGTGTTTTTGTGATTTTTTGGCTGCTTTTGTTTTGTTTGATTCTTAGAGTTGGGATTGGTGAAATTGGTTGTATATGAACCTGATCTTGTGTGAGTTTGGATTCTTGTAGCAACATGAAATTGAGTACCAAAAACTTAGTACAGAGCGAAGCTATCCGCAGGAGTTTGCTCCTTCCCATGTGTTGAAAGCTCCCCTCACCACTCAAAAGGTTTTGACTTCTTTTGAACACATACTTTGCGTTGTACACTTTTTCACAAAAGGAAAAAAAAGTATGTTTTTTGTTTTATCTGTATTTGCCATATACGTGGTTGTGCTTTTTATGCATGAAATTGTATCCGGATTTAGGATGGTGGTGCGGACTTATTGATAAAAGGTAGTCATGCACCTTTCATGTTTTCACTCGTTTAGATTTGACAGTTGGATGGCGCAAGAAAGAAGCTGGAATTGGATTGGTGGAAGCCGTTCCCTGATAAAGGCTATGTTCCTTGCACGGAACCGAGTTCGTCATACAAAAGTAAAGAATTTTTGGTTTTCTCCTTGCCCATTGCTATATAAGTATATCATAATGCTTCTACATATTCTATGAGTTGTTAATTACTGTTGCTAATAATATTGTCTTTCGCAGATCCGTCTGAATCTCGGGGATACCTGCTGGTGCATACAAATGGCGGCCTTAATCAGATGAGGGCAGGGGTCTGTGTTTAACTATCCTTTTAACAGTACATGTTATTTCTATTTAATTGTTTATTACTGGCTTAGGCTGTGAAAATATTGTTCATATGCCTGGTAATATTTGTTTGATCAATTTTGTTCCTTATGTTTCTCTTTGTTGATCAAATCCATTACACTAAGCCTTACATAAAACAAAGAGTTACATGGATCATTAACAGTCCCATGCTGGATGATTTATTGTTATTTCCCTGTTAATAATTGCAGACAATAAATTGAATTTCCTAAAGGTTAAGCCCAAAAAATGAAAAGAATGATACAGGATGTAAATATCCCATTAGCCATGCTTGGTTGGTTCTCTTTCTCTATTAGCAATCTAAGGCTTTGCTGGACTTCCTTATTCTAGTGGTGTGGAATGGTTTTCTTGATTATATTCATGTTAAGTTATTAACAACACAACTAGATTAGTGGCCAATGATGTCCTTCCACAAATTTGGGAGTGAAGGATCTTAAACTGTTGGGGATGAAGATACTTAAAAACAGTAGTACACCATTAAGACATCTTGGTTTTGGTTGGAGATCATCTCCACCGTCCCACACTTTGGAAATAAGCAGTACTAATTTTTTTTATTAAGAATCTACATTTGAGATTATCTGATAATACATTTTCTTGATTTGACAGTATAAGATGGTTGGCTTTTTCTTAATGACCAACTTCTGAATCCTAATCACCGTGAATTGCATAACCAGGTTTAGTTGTAATTTCCCTAGGATTCACAGATGTAAGGTGAATGAAATATTTAGAAGCACATAAGATTTTGTGATTTTGTTTGTGGCCCTGCAATCTATGTCATCTCTATGTTGTTTACTACCTAATACACAATCCACATCAATCGCTAACTACTTCCTAACTCCTCATCACTTAGAGGTAGTTTAAGAGAACTTTTCAAATAGTTTCTAGTTGGTTGATTTGTCTCAACTGTTAATATAGTGATTGCGATTGTGCTTATTAAGGAAGTAAGTGTTCTAAGAGATGATGGTGCATGTACTTTGTTGTGCACATTTATTGACGCTTGGGTTATACATTACATGTACCAAACTTTATTGCTGAACCCTTAATGCATATACGGTTTTGTTTCTGTGAAACCTGGCAATTGATGCAAATTTGCGTTTAGGAATTTAGGTAGGTGGCTTTGAAGTTTTCCGAAGTACCTTTTCTCTAGTTAAGGTTTAACACTAAAAATTTCATCTATTATAAAGATGTACTGATAGGGAACTCTTTACTATTTAGCAGCTCTAAAAATTGTAAGAAAGAATTCATTGAGAATGCGAGCAACCTATTGTTAGCTGCTGTATGCCTGTATATACATTGTACCCAAAAAAAATACAGAAAATGCATCATATATCTAGGTTTTTTGCTAAATCATAAACTGGATCTGCAAACAACTGGCATCCTTTATTTCCCCCAGGCTTCTTTATATCCATCCATACCTAAGGACTGAGAAGGCACATCCCCACAAGGATCTTAAAAAATCCGACCGCATTGAAACTGAGAATTATTGAGCTTGTGCATTATGTCGGTGTGCACTATTGTAACTGCTGTGCTGTTTGTGTATATTGGTATGCCTCATTAAATTAAATCCTTCTGTGCAGATATGTGATATGGTTGTTGTTGCGCGCATTATAAATGCTACTCTCGTGATTCCTGAATTAGATAAACGCTCCTTTTGGCATGATTCAAGGTATACTATCAACTTCTGTGGTTCTGTAAGAATTTGTGTGCTGAGATAAATAAATGTCATTATAATCTATTCTAATGTCATTTGCTTAAAACTGCAGCAACTTCTCCGATGTCTTTGATGAAAGTCATTTTATCAATTCTTTGAAAGATGATATAAATATAATTAAAAAACTCCCCAAGGAATTGTCATCTGTCCCCAAGGCCGTAAAGCATTTTACCAGTTGGTCGGGCACGGATTACTACGAGAAAGAGATAGGCGCTATGTGGGATGAATTTCAGGTAGCTGAAAATAATGAGATTTGATTCCCAGTTTCAGAATGTGGTTACAAATTATCTGTGGAAAAAACTTCGTAGGTAATTCGTGCTGCGAAGTCTGATTCTCGGTTGGCAAACAACAACCTGCCTCCTGACATTCAGAAGTTGCGGTGCCGTGCTTGCTACAGCGCTCTTCGCTTTTCACCGGAAATTGAGAGAATGGGAAAGGTAATCACACTATGAAGTTGTTTAGTTCTTAATATTTGTCATCATCTTGTTACTACGTTTTAATAATGCATGTACCTGTGTAGACATTGTTCATGTTAAATGAATCTATTTGTAGTTATTGGTGGATCGAATGAGGTCCTATGGTCGTTACATAGCTTTGCATTTGCGGTTTGAAAAGGACATGCTTGCATTCAGTGGCTGTACCCAAGATTTATCTCCAGAAGAAGCCGAGGAGCTGAAAGCAATCAGGTAAGATATCTCATTGAGCTTTGTATGACCCCCTGATATCCAGCAGATTCTTTTATTTATTTATTTATTTATTTATTTGCCTTTTCAGAGAGAATACTGTATGGTGGAAAATTAAAGATATTGACCCGTTAGAACAAAGAGCTCATGGCTATTGTCCGCTTACTCCAAAGGAGGTTGGAATATTCCTTCGGGCTCTTGGTTTTCCGTCAAGTACCCCCATATATATTGCTGCTGGAGAGATATACGGGGGTGAATCTCGTATGGCTGACCTGCTGGATCGGTTTCCAATATTAATGAACAAGGTATATGTGTAGTGTGTTCTTATGGTTTGGTTGGTGTTCTTGTGGATTATTGATTACTTGTTTTATATTCCGAAATCAGAGCATAGACATTTAAGTTGCCCTAGAAAACTAAGACGCATCATTTGTTATAAATATACTTTATAATATACAAGTTTCTTTCATCAATTTGCAAATAACATCTTACTAATGTAAAAGTTGACATCAAGTATATTCGTCAGTTAGAGAATTTGAACTCTAGTTCAACTCACACAATGGCTGATTTTCTAGGAAAAGCTAGCATCAAATGAGGAACTGGAACCTTTTATGAGTCATGCATCACAAATGGCTGCACTAGATTATATTGTTTCTGTTGAAAGTGATATATTCATCCCAACGTACTCTGGCAACATGGCAATGGCAGTTGAGGGTCATCGTCGTTTTCTTGGACATAGGAAAACCATTTCTCCTGACAGGCAAGACATTTACCTTGATAGTTTCTCAAATTTATGTTATTTCCACTTCTTCCTCTTTGGTTGATATTTAAGGCTTATTTTTCTAAATTTTGGTTGTTGATTAGGAAAGGCCTTGTTCGGTTGTTTGATAAAATTGCAAGGGGAACATTAAAAGAAGGCAAAAATCTCTCCAATCGAGTCATTGTTATGCACAAAAGAAGGTTTGAAACTGTGGAAGTTGTGTTCTTTGATTTCTGCATGGATATGGTTGCATGCTTGATAAGTTTGATTTGAGTGCCTGTGCTATTTGATCGTTCTCTGCAGTCTTTGTAATCTTTGTGATGCTTATCTTCTATATGTTATTTGTACTCATTTTCTTGTTTGTGCCCCTGACAACCATGGTTCATGGTTGAGCTGGTTATTATCCCCGCATTGTTATCTACTCTAATGTCATTTCCTTGCATAGCTGGGCTATTGTACGTTGAGGCGCCTTACTCATCATCATTGCTTCTTAGTTCAACCAATTAGAGTAAATTAATGCTTCATCCTTCATGCATTATGCAAGTGCTTTGATCCACGTTTTACTTTTAAGTTAAATTCCATGGTCTGCCAGAGAAGAAAATGAACTGATCATTTGGTTCCCAAGAAAGCTTTGATTTCTCCTGGAATCAGATTATTTCACATTCCATAAATAGCTGAGAGATTGTGGAATACCTAAACTCAAAAGGCATATAGGGAATTGGTGTGATTCTATCTTTGTTCCTTGAGCCCCTTGCGAGTATACAAGATTAAATATCTGATTGACCTTTTTTTTTTTCCTTCCTTTTTTTTCTTGTCAGCCATGTGCTGATCTTTACTAGTATGTTCCATCTTTCTTGCTTTATTTTATTTTTGTTCTTTGTTCCTGTGCATAAGAACACTCAGATGAGAAAACACTCGGATCCTCATTAAACATTCTCTCGATTTGCAGGCAAGGGTCCCCTAGGAAGAGAAAGGGCCCGGTCCCGGGAACAAAGGGAAAGGAGAGGTTCCGTTCAGAAGAGGCATTTTATGTGAATCCATTACCTGAGTGTTTATGCCAGAAGGAATCTTCTTCACCCAACAACAGCTCAGTCGTAGCATCCGGATAGCAAAATTACCGACTCACAAACTCAAGCAGAGCCAAAGTGGTCAATGGTTGGCCCATTTTTCATGTTTTCCCTCCCTCTTCGTTTGCAACCATCCATCGATGCCTGAGTTGATTGCACCACATCACAGGCAGGTTTATTATGCCTGTTGTGTGTATATATATATACAAATGTTGGAGCAACAACTGGTTTCTTCGGCATTGATCCTAACCTGAATTGATTCGTCGTGTTAGAAATTAGATGGATGGATGCTTATTGAGAAGATGCTAACACACCTCTTGAGTGTCCGGGGAAAAGATTTTGATTCTTTTGGTTTCGGGGGACTGAAATCAAATTTCTTTTTTTCTTTAAGTTTAGGACTTGGGATTAGAGCTGTAAATAGAACAAACAGTTCGTGAGCTGAGCTCGGTTCGACACGTGTTCGTTCGTTAACAGCTCGTTCGGTAAGTTAAACGAACCGAGCTCAAACACATAATTTGGTTTGTGTGTTCGTTCGTTAAGTTCGCGAACAGTTCGGAATTCTTTTTTAATGGAATATATATTATAAAAAATAAATATTTTAGCTAGTTGTTCTTTTCATTTTCATTTTTATTAATTTCACATTTCTCTCATAAATTATATTACAATATACATTACATTTTCACACCTAATTTAATTCTAAAACAAATAAATTTATTAATAAAATAAATGGTTCGTTAACTGAGCTCGACTAGGCTCGTGTTCGTTCGTTATTAGCTCGTTAGTAAGGTTAAACGAACAGAGCTCAAACATGAAAATTGGCTCGTTAAGATTTTTGGCTCGGTTCGTGTTCGTTCGTTAAGCTTAACGAACAGAGCTCAAACACTTGAAGCTCGGTTCGGTTCGGCTCGTTTACAGCTCTACTTGGGATCAATGTTTTCGGTGTAGATAGATACTTCTAATTGATTCATTTTGAGAACAATAGAAAATGAAAGTTTAGTCATCTGTTTCTACTCATCCATTTTTGACCATTTGGTATCCAACATGTCGTGATAAGTACTACCTCTGTTCTTTAATAATTGGACTATTTCTGTATTTCACACAATTCAATAAATATTTTTCACTAATAATAACTCATTTTATATAAGTAAAAAATTAATATTTTAAAACTACGTGTTTAGACGAATCTAACAAGATCTTACTTGACAATGTTTTATCTTATGGAATCATGTTAAAAAAAATTAATCAAAGTCGCTCAATGAATAGTTTTTATTATGCAAATGGAGCAGATATATGAGAACGGAGGAAGTATGTGAGTTACATCGCAGCTAACTTAAATACTTACAACCTAATAGAAAAACAATTATATTTTTATATTTGGTACAATTGTCACATTTCTCTTTATAGAAGTACTTTAGTTTATAAACATCAACTAAAATATCACATGAACTAATATAATTATTTTTTTTTCTCAATTCAAATAAACATTACATAAACTAATTACTTGACTTTAACATAATAACTCATACTACCTAAAATACCGTGTCCAAAAGTTATAGGATGTTATTACCGGGACGGACCCAAAAATTTAAAACCAAATTTCTGTGACGTCACTGCCGTGTTACCTCTCTTAAACTGTTGGCCAATCAATTTAAGATCAATAACACGTAGCCAAGTAAACAGGAAGCCAATGAATCATAATACAAATCCAGAAAGGAAACCTCACATCATAACAGACGTCCGGCTTACAAGCCTTATTCATGCGACATAACAGTCGACATAACAGTCTCATCTCAACCTGTCAGAGATATTAAGTAACACACGAGACAGAACATAGTGTACCGATCAGTATCACAAGCAGTACGAGACAAGGTAATAGAGTCATAGCATATTATTCAAGACAAGCACATAAGTCCACAACATGCAAATGCATCTCTAGGTAGATCACTCATCCCCAAACCCCACATCGTGCTCAGGCTCTGCGTCCTCCCCGGGAATATCTATACATAAAAACATAGCAAGGGTCAGTACAAGGTACTGAGCAAGAATAGAAGAATCGGCATAAGGGGAAACAAGAATTAACTTGATTCCCTAAAGTATATTTATACATATAGGTGGAGATATATTCCGTTTTTAAACATTTGTTAGGCATAACATAAAAATTAAACAGTGCAAATAAGTAAACATCACACCGTCCCATACCGGTGCTTCAACCACAGCAAATAAGATGAATGATGGATGATGAGATGAAATGTTATGACCTAAGATGTCTATCTACCCTAAATGCAACACATAAGCATGCCTAGCGCGCACCTAGGTACCATGGTCGGTATTCCCTCCCATATAAGGGTCCACTCCCCTTAATGGTCGAGAGACATACCCACAGTGCCCCCGCCGCGGACACTAACAGCTGAGATCGTGGCTTACGGCAAGCGGGTCAGGCTAAGGGTCATGAGCCCTTTCTAGCCAAATACAGACTAGGATATAAATCCTTTTCAGTCTCAATGCCCCGGGAAAGATACCATTATGCCCAATCGGATACCGATTCGTAAGCATAGGGTATCCTACCCGCGTAGCATTATTCAATGCCCCGAGAAAGATACTACTATGCCCAATCGGATACCGACTTGTAAGCATAGCGTATCTTACCCGCGTAGCATTATTTGATTCACCAACATATCATCACAGATATTCAGATATCATCACAGATATCACATATCATCACAGATATTCACATATCATCACAGATATTCAGATATCATCACAGATATCAAGATTCATCACAGATTTCCACATATCATCACAGATATTCAGATATCATCACAGATATCAAGATTCATCACAGATTTCCACATATCATCACAGATATTCAGATATCATCACAGATATCAAGATTCAATTCAATCCCATGTCCATACGCAAACCAACGCATCAGGACATAACAAACAACTCGTCTCGAGTTAAGTATAATCCGGGGTATGCCAAGTCCCACATATCGGCATCAACATATATTCAGATTCAATTCCACACATGTCAATACGTAATTTTACGTGTCATGACAAAATAAACAACTCATCACGAGTTAAGTGTAATCACGGGTGTGCCAAGTCCCACGTATCGGCACCAACTCTCACATCAACATAGAAGCGAAACAAAACTCGATCTCAACTAATGCATAGTAGATCACTGCTAATCGCAACTAGGTTCAAAGATTGTGAGCATAATGATAGTTCAATCTTGCTAGGATCATGTTAGAGACATGAGAATGACCAAAGAGCAAGGATTAGACAAAATGGAGAAAACACAACAACAAAAAAAAATAAACAGGGGCATCAGGGGTGCCGCGCGCTGCCCGCGCGCAGCGCGCGGACACCGCGCGGTGGCGACGTCTCGACAGAGACGTCGCGCGCTATCTCACGCGCGGCGCGCCAACTGCGCGCCGCATCAGCAGGGGCTGTCCTCATGGCGTTTTCCGGCCATTCCGACGATTTTGGCCCCCGATCGAACCTATCTCTACCCTTGCCTGGTATTGAGGTGATCCAAACTCTTCCAATACAGCTCCCCAACTCCTCCAAACACCAATACCAAGCTACATAACAAGAAATCAACCAAATCATCAAGATTCATCCAAGAACATGATTTCTTCATCATGAAACCATTTGAAGTTCTAAAACTGAAATCATCAACACCAAAATGGTCTCAAGTACTAACCTTAGCTTCCTTCAACACTTATTCAGCTTCCAAACAAGAATCCAAGCTTCGATTCAACACCAAAAGCAAGAATTTCTACAAACACCCAATTTTCGTCACCAACTTTCATCACCCCAAAACTCACTCAAACATCATCAAAATCAAGTGTAGAAACTAGGAAAATACTTACCAAAGCTTATATAAGTAATCCCCCAACTTGATTTGAGGAAGAAAACACCAATTCCAAGCCAAAATGAAGAACCCTATCTTCACCGAGAGGGAGTGACGGGAATGGTAAGATGAGGATGAAGAAATGGGTTTCCCAATGCCCAAATCAGATTTTTGAAGGGTCAAAAATGGATCCGGGTCGGGTCGTGGGTCTCGGGTCGGGTCGGAATGTGGGTAAAAAGGGTTACACCACTTGTCTTGACCACATTGCACCCATTTGAGCACTTGACTCTTATTATCTAGTGAGTTGAACTCACTTATTTCCCCCACTTAAATCTTCATTTCCTACAAAATAATCCACATACTAAGTCTTTTGTTAATTAACCATAACTAAATTAAATTAATTATGAGTTAATTAAATCGGGGTGTTACAATCTCTCCCCCTTAGGATCATTCGTCCTCGAATGAAAAAGTATGGATTAGGGTCATTACCTCACTGAATTGGAGTTAAGTCCAATTCGGGATAACGCCTCGCCAGGCTTTCCTCTGTCTCCCAAGTAGCATCCTCTACGCCATGTCTCGACCAAAGTACTTTCACCATTTTGATCACCTTATTGCGAAGTATCTTTTCTTTAGTGTCCAGAATCGCCACGGGGTATTCTTCGTATTCTAGGCTGTCATCCAACTCCACCTTCTCCGGTTGTATAATTTTGTTAGGATCCGAGATAAACTTCCTCAACTGAGAGACGTGGAAAACGTTGTGCACATTTCCCACCTCAGTTGGCAATTCTAACCGGTAAGCGACCTTCCCAATCTTTTTAGTGATCTCATAGGGGCCTATAAATCTGGGACTCAGTTTCCCCTTCTTCCCAAATCGTCTCACGCCCCTCATGGGTGACACTCTCAAGAGTACCCAATCTCCAATCTCGAATTCAATGTCTCTCATGGACAAATCAGCATAACTCTTCTGACGATCCTGAGCTTCCTTCATTCTGTCTCTGATCGCTCGTACCACTTCCGTGGTCTGTTCAATGAGTTCAGGACCCATCACCAATCGCTCTGAAGGATCACTCCAACACAAGAGCGTCCTGCACTTTCTTCCGTATAAGGCCTCGAAAGGCGCCATACGAATACTCGCATGATAGCTATTGTTGTAGGAGAACTCCACCAAAGGTAGATGTTCCTCCCACGATCCTTGAAAATCCATTACACACGCCCTCAACATATCCTCCAAGGTTCTAATGGTCCTTTCGGTCTGTCCATCAGTCTGAGGGTGCCACGCCGTACTCATACTGATCTGTGTCCCAAATGCGGTCTGCAATTCCTTCCAGAACCTTGACAGGAATCTGGAATCTCTGTCGGAAATGATTTCCCGAGGAATACCGAAACGTCTAACCACATGTTGGATGTAAGCGCCAGTCAACTGTTGCATGCTCCAGTTCAATCTCATTGGTATAAACACAGCACTCTTTGTTAGTCGGTCCACAACTACCCAAATAGTATCAAAACTGCTCCGTGTCCTGGGTAGCCCGGTGACAAAGTCCATAGCAATGGACTCCCATTTCCAAGTGGGAACATCCAAAGGTTGTAATAAGCCTGAAGGTCTCATGTGCTCGGCTTTCACCTTCTGGCAAGTGGAACACCTAGACACAAATTCTGCCACTTCCTTCTTCATGCCTTTCCACCAATAGTTTTGCCTCAAATCCTTGTACATCTTTACTGCTCCCGGATGTACGGAGTAAGGTGTGCAATGTGCTTCCTCCATAATTTTTCCTTTCAGCGCCTGATCTTTCGGAGGCACACACCAACGGTCCCCAAACTTGATCATATCCTTGCTATCAATCACAAAGCCTTCCACTTTACCCTTACGAATCCGAGCTTTCAAATGCATCATCTCTTGACTTACAGCTTGACTTTGTCTGAGTTCCTCGAGTAATGATGGCACCACCGTCATAGCATTCAACCTCGCTATCGTGTCGTAAGGAACAACCACAATACCTTCCTTGTCCAACTCTTGCCTTAACTTCCAAGGGAGAGTAATTGAATTCAGTACATGTCCTTTCCTACTTAGTGCATCAGCCACCCGGTTGGCTTTCCCTTCTATGTACTGAATACTCGTGTCGTAGTCCTGCAAAAACTCTAACCACCTTCTTTGCCTACCGCTCATCTTATCTGCAGTGTAGAGACATTTAAGGTTCTTATGATCCGAGTAGATTTGACACTTGGCGCCGTAAAGATAATGCCTCCAAATTTTTAATGCATGCACGACCGCTGCCATTTCCAGGTCGTGAGTCGGGTAATTCAGCTCGTGAGGCTTTAATTGCCTATAGGCATATGCAATCACCTTGCCATACTGCATAAGCACACACCCAAGTCCTCGATAAGATGCATCTGTGTATACCTCATATTCCCCCGATTCATCAGGTAACACTAGGACCGGAGCCTCTGTCACCTTCTTCTTCAATAGATCAAAAGCTCGCTGACAGTCCTCACTCCAATGAAATAATACATCCTTTCTCAATAACTGAGTCAAGGGTCGAGCAATGCTAGCGAACCCTTCAATGAACCTCCTGTAGTATCCCACCAATCCAAGGAAACTACGCACCTCACTGACATTAGTTGGAGGATTCCACTCCAACACCGCTTCAACCTTCGCAGGGTCTACTGAAATTCCTTCACCTGACACAATATGCCCAAGGAAAGCCACCTTATCCAACCAAAACTCACACTTCGAAAGTTTGGCATATAACTTGTGCTCCCTAAGCACCTGCAACACTGTCCTGAGATGTTCTTTGTGTGTCTTTACACTGGAAGAGTATACCAAAATGTCATCAATAAAGACAACCACACAAACGTCTAACCAAGGTCGAAAGACGCGATGCATCAAGTCCATAAAAACTGCTGGGGCATTAGTTAGCCCAAACGGCATCACTGTGAACTCGAAATGACCATACCGCGTTCGGAAAGCTGTCTTTTCACGATCTCCCTCTGCCACTCGAATCTGATGGTATCCTGATCTCAAGTCGATCTTAGAGAAAGTGGATGCACCCTTCAGCTGGTCAAATAGGTCATCAATCCTCGGCAGTGGGTAACGGTTCTTGACTGTGATCTGATTGAGCCCCCGATAATCAATACACATCCGTAAGCTTCCGTCCTTCTTTTTGACAAAGATTACCGGTGCTCCCCAAGGCGAACTGCTAGGTTGAATGTATCCTTTATCTAGTAGATCCTTAAGCTGTTCCTTCAACTCCCTCAACTCGGCAGGAGCCATTCGGTAAGGGGCCTTGGCAACTGGTGCCGCTCCCGGTACCAAGTCAATGACAAAGTCTATCCCCCGAACAGGCGGAAATCCGGGTATCTCATCAGGGAACACATCTGGAAACTCCGAGACAATAGGAATCTGAGTAATTGTCGAACTCGAGGGTGCTGGCGTCATCTCACGCACAGAACAAAAGTATACTGGATACCCTTTTCTAATTAAAGCTGCAAAAGTGACAGAAGATACCACTCGAATGTTAGGAGGGTAATAAATCACTTGCTCACCTTCTTCATCGGTGAAGGAAATCCTTGGTATCCCGCAGTCTAATCTGGCTCGGTACTTAGATAGCCAATCCATTCCCAAAATCACGTCAAAATCGGCCAAATCTAGCACCACTAGATTCGCTCTGAACTCTCGCTCTTTGATGATTATCTGTGCATCGGGTTTAATCCACTGGCTTCGCATGAGGTCTCCCGAAGGTAGCGTAACAGGGAGTTGATAAGCCTCCAGTGGTCCCATATCATTATTGGTTACGAATTCCGATGATATAAACGAGCATGATGCACCCGAATCATATAAGGCATAAGCAGGCACATTATCAACTAGTATAGTACCTACGCATTTAATAACATAAGGCACTACTTGGGTACTTGTTACAGATGGTTAAGTCGATCAAGATTGAAGTTGAACAATAAACAACTTACCAGTCATGACATCGTCTCGCCCATCTAGCTCAGCCCGCTCAATCACGTTGAGGCGGCCCCCACGGCCCCTCTGTGGTCCACGACCTCTGTCTGCACCTCGTCCACGCGACGCATTCCCACCAGACGCACCTGAAGTAGATCCTCCTACTTGACCTACCAACTGTGGGCACTGTGGCCTCAAATGTCCTGACTGTCCGCAATTCCAGCAGTGGAGTCCGCTCCTGTACGGTGGCTGTGCATAAGTCTGAGGTCTAGAGGTCCTTCCACCGCTTCTCGGCCTCATCTGCCTATGCTGGGGTCTACTCGGTCCCCCCGAATCTCTGCGACGAGCGGCCCACACGCGCTGCACATCAGTGCGAGCTCTCTCAATGAATAAAGCCTGATCATATGCTGAAGCTAAGCAGGCGTGTTGGTTGCTAAACCCAGTCCGGATCTCAGCCTTCAATCCATCCACAAACCTCGAAACCTTATCTTCCTCATCAACAACTAGCATTGGTACGTATGATATGAGTTCCACAAAACGACCATAGTATTCAGACACTGTCATATTTCCTGCTTGCTCTAGGTTGAGAAATTCCCTCTTTTTAACATTCATCAGCTGTGTAGTGAAAAAGTGGGATCTCAAGGCATGACAGAAAACTTCCCATGAAAAGTTGGGTCTCGCCATAAGCTCATTCTTACACGACCTCCACCAATGGAGAGCTGGTCCAGTAAGATACTGCCGTCCCACTCTGACCTTCCAATCTTCTGGGCAGTCTATATTCTCGAAGATCTCCTCCATATGATAAATCCAATCAGTCAGAGCAACCGGGTCTACTCCTCCACTAAAGACCGGCGGTTGATAATGCCTTGCTAGATGCACGTAATCCACGGGTCTGGGTGGTGGTTGTGCAGGTTGATTCGCCTGCCCCTGATACATCCCATGCATAGCATTAAACATATTTTGCATAAACTGAGGGTCAATGGGCATCTGCACAGGTGGCGGTGGTGGTGGTGGCACTGGTTCGTCCTCATAGTTCAAGTCATCCTCCACTTCTACCGGTTCCTCAATTGGAACATTTCCCCCATGATCATAGCCAAATCCACCATCCTCATGGTACTGTCCACGACCCCCAATAACTGGCCCCTGATTCCTACGAGGCCTTCCCCTCCTCCTGGGCTCTCCACCCCTGCGCGGCGGCATCCTATATTTATAACGTAACGAGATATTCAGTAATATTCGATAAATAAGAATAATTCTCTACCGAACAAGAATTATTAAGTTTAGAATTCCCGGAATATCCCCAAGGATTGATCCTGGTTTGACTCACAAACCACAATCCACCCTATAGGGGACGCAGATAACCAGAAACAATGCAATTAACAAGAATATAAGCAGAACCAGATGCAATTCCTACTCTATATGCTTTCCCCCACACATCTCACCACATGCTTGTGTTAGAATTCTAAGCACATACGAGCAGACATGGCTCTGATACCAAACTGTAACGCCCCAAAAATTTAAAACCAAATTTCTGTGACGTCACTGCCGTGTTACCTCTCTTAAACTGTTGGCCAATCAATTTAAGATCAATAACACGTAGCCAAGTAAACAGGAAGCCAATGAATCATAATACAAATCCAGAAAGGAAACCTCACATCATAACAGACGTCCGGCTTACAAGCCTTATTCATGCGACATAACAGTCGACATAACAGTCTCATCTCAACCTGTCAGAGATATTAAGTAACACACGAGACAGAACATAGTGTACCGATCAGTATCACAAGCAGTACGAGACAAGGTAATAGAGTCATAGCATATTATTCAAGACAAGCACATAAGTCCACAACATGCAAATGCATCTCTAGGTAGATCACTCATCCCCAAACCCCACATCGTGCTCAGGCTCTGCGTCCTCCCCGGGAATATCTATACATAAAAACATAGCAAGGGTCAGTACAAGGTACTGAGCAAGAATAGAAGAATCGGCATAAGGGGAAACAAGAATTAACTTGATTCCCTAAAGTATATTTATACATATAGGTGGAGATATATTCCGTTTTTAAACATTTGTTAGGCATAACATAAAAATTAAACAGTGCAAATAAGTAAACATCACACCGTCCCATACCGGTGCTTCAACCACAGCAAATAAGATGAATGATGGATGATGAGATGAAATGTTATGACCTAAGATGTCTATCTACCCTAAATGCAACACATAAGCATGCCTAGCGCGCACCTAGGTACCATGGTCGGTATTCCCTCCCATATAAGGGTCCACTCCCCTTAATGGTCGAGAGACATACCCACAGTGCCCCCGCCGCGGACACTAACAGCTGAGATCGTGGCTTACGGCAAGCGGGTCAGGCTAAGGGTCATGAGCCCTTTCTAGCCAAATACAGACTAGGATATAAATCCTTTTCAGTCTCAATGCCCCGGGAAAGATACCATTATGCCCAATCGGATACCGATTCGTAAGCATAGGGTATCCTACCCGCGTAGCATTATTCAATGCCCCGGGAAAGATACTACTATGCCCAATCGGATACCGACTTGTAAGCATAGCGTATCTTACCCGCGTAGCATTATTTGATTCACCAACATATCATCACAGATATTCAGATATCATCACAGATATCACATATCATCACAGATATTCACATATCATCACAGATATTCAGATATCATCACAGATATCAAGATTCATCACAGATTTCCACATATCATCACAGATATTCAGATATCATCACAGATATCAAGATTCATCACAGATTTCCACATATCATCACAGATATTCAGATATCATCACAGATATCAAGATTCAATTCAATCCCATGTCCATACGCAAACCAACGCATCAGGACATAACAAACAACTCGTCTCGAGTTAAGTATAATCCGGGGTATGCCAAGTCCCACATATCGGCATCAACATATATTCAGATTCAATTCCACACATGTCAATACGTAATTTTACGTGTCATGACAAAATAAACAACTCATCACGAGTTAAGTGTAATCACGGGTGTGCCAAGTCCCACGTATCGGCACCAACTCTCACATCAACATAGAAGCGAAACAAAACTCGATCTCAACTAATGCATAGTAGATCACTGCTAATCGCAACTAGGTTCAAAGATTGTGAGCATAATGATAGTTCAATCTTGCTAGGATCATGTTAGAGACATGAGAATGACCAAAGAGCAAGGATTAGACAAAATGGAGAAAACACAACAACAAAAAAAAATAAACAGGGGCATCAGGGGTGCCGCGCGCTGCCCGCGCGCAGCGCGCGGACACCGCGCGGTGGCGACGTCTCGACAGAGACGTCGCGCGCTATCTCACGCGCGGCGCGCCAACTGCGCGCCGCATCAGCAGGGGCTGTCCTCATGGCGTTTTCCGGCCATTCCGACGATTTTGGCCCCCGATCGAACCTATCTCTACCCTTGCCTGGTATTGAGGTGATCCAAACTCTTCCAATACAGCTCCCCAACTCCTCCAAACACCAATACCAAGCTACATAACAAGAAATCAACCAAATCATCAAGATTCATCCAAGAACATGATTTCTTCATCATGAAACCATTTGAAGTTCTAAAACTGAAATCATCAACACCAAAATGGTCTCAAGTACTAACCTTAGCTTCCTTCAACACTTATTCAGCTTCCAAACAAGAATCCAAGCTTCGATTCAACACCAAAAGCAAGAATTTCTACAAACACCCAATTTTCGTCACCAACTTTCATCACCCCAAAACTCACTCAAACATCATCAAAATCAAGTGTAGAAACTAGGAAAATACTTACCAAAGCTTATATAAGTAATCCCCCAACTTGATTTGAGGAAGAAAACACCAATTCCAAGCCAAAATGAAGAACCCTATCTTCACCGAGAGGGAGTGACGGGAATGGTAAGATGAGGATGAAGAAATGGGTTTCCCAATGCCCAAATCAGATTTTTGAAGGGTCAAAAATGGATCCGGGTCGGGTCGTGGGTCTCGGGTCGGGTCGGAATGTGGGTAAAAAGGGTTACACCACTTGTCTTGACCACATTGCACCCATTTGAGCACTTGACTCTTATTATCTAGTGAGTTGAACTCACTTATTTCCCCCACTTAAATCTTCATTTCCTACAAAATAATCCACATACTAAGTCTTTTGTTAATTAACCATAACTAAATTAAATTAATTATGAGTTAATTAAATCGGGGTGTTACAGCTTTAGTTGTAAATTGCAGTTCCGAAAAGTTCTACCATAAGAGGCTATGGTGA
The DNA here is from genome assembly GCA_030278955.1 of Hygrophila difformis. Lineage (NCBI taxonomy): Eukaryota > Viridiplantae > Streptophyta > Magnoliopsida > Lamiales > Acanthaceae > Hygrophila > Hygrophila difformis. The sequence continues at coordinate 4,485,005 of JAOANR010000014.1, read as the reverse complement.
GTAGCTTTTGAGAGCTTTTGATAGTTACTACTTTCCAATTTATTTATTTGTTCTCTTCAAATTGCCATTTATGACAAATATAATTACTTCTGCCGAACACTTTATACAAAAACTAACGTTCTAACACTCAAGTAAAACAACAACAACAACAACAACAACAACAACAACAACAACAACAACAACAATAATAATAATAATAATAATAATAATAATAATAATAATATTTTGCCAGGGGGAAATAACAAGTCGCGTGCCTCAGCTGTAACAATATAAGTTCATCAAATTTTGGTGAATCGTCACAAACTTAGCAAATCAACCTGTCATTATATTAATTCCAAAAGTAGTATTGGTTATGGCAAATAGAAAAACAAGCATTTCTCGTGCCGAGGACTTGACAAATTCTAGCAATTAAGGGCGCAACAAAAATGCTGAAAGGGAAGACTTGTGTGAAGCAAAACACGAATATCCTCCTCCATATTTTTTTCACTAGTGTACCTTCCAAACAGAAGCTTGTAAATTTTCACTAACAAACATTCATATGAAACTAAAAAGGATCTGGTTTTCTCAAACGCAGTTGGCTTGAGTGTTATGGGGTTCTGACAGTTTAAATTAAGATATCGGGTTCAAACATTTGTATATGCAGAATTCTGCTTCATAATTTTTACTTGTATACCATACAATTTTAGTTATCAATAATTAAAAATATTACTTATTGAATTGCGTTAAATACATAATTAGTGACAAATATTAAGAAACAAATACTTCCTCCGTCTCATTGAAAACGTTACGCTTAGTCATAGCACGCATGAAAATACACATTTTTATCGGTTAAGAACTTAAATTGTATACAATGAAAGGTTATAAAAAGTTGATTGTCTCAAACTACAAGATTAGACGAATCTAACAATATCTTACTTGACTATGTTTTTTCTTACATAACTATGATAAAAATTTGAATCAAACTTAAACAATGAATAGTACTAGGGGTGTCAATTTGGACACGAACCCGAAAAAACGAGCCCGACCGATACGGAAAATTTCAAGTTTGGATTTAGTCATTTTGGGTTTTTTTTTTTCAAATCAAGTCGACATGATACCCGACCTGAAATATTATACCACCTGCTCAACCTGACACGAACACGACCCGAAACCTGAAATTGTGTCAATTTTGGCCTATAACCCGAAAAAACAAACCTGAAAAACACGAAAAATTTCAGGTTTGGGTTTGGTCATTTTGGGCTTTTTTCTGAAATCATGTCACCCCGAAACCCGATATGAAATATTATACAACCTGATCAACCCGACACGAACACGCCCCGATACCTTAAATTGACACCCTTAAATAGTACTCATTCCGTCCCGCGAAAGTTGACGCGTTTCTTTTGGGCACGGTAATTTATGTAGTGGGGTTTAATGGTTAAAGTGTTGTGGGTATTTGTGTTTAAAATTTTAATGAATTTTCACTTTATTTATTGTTTAACTTTAACTTAATATTATGGTAATGATTTAATTAGAAAAAAATATTCAAGTGTGGTCTTGTTAGAATCATCTAGGTGTCTAATTTTAGAATATATATTTTATATAATTTTTATTTGTACATATTTTGAGATATGGAGAATTAAAGAAATGTAAGGGATTTGTATAGAAAAATAAAAGGGTATTGGGAGTTGTGCAGAATAGTTAAAGTAATTACTTTTAATGGGTTTTTAGAAACCATTAAAATTCTAATTATATTTATATTAATTTAATTTATCTAAAAAATGAAACGTGTCAAATTTCGTGGGACATCTCAAAAAAGAATACGCGTCAACTTTCGCGGGACGGAGGGAGTACCAAATAGTGCTCTGTAGTATAGTACTATTAACTACTGTATTTCAAATAACTGTACTATTAAAAATATACTGTTCAAATTAAACAGTAGTATGTATGTAAATCATTTTTTTTTTTGGTTGACAAATACACCCTCCATTTTTTTCCCCTCGCAACATATGGTAACATGTCATTATTCACACAAAGACTTTCACTTAAAGTTTTATTATAGTTATATAAGTTAAAATTTAGTCAAATGAGATCTTGTTAGATTCGTCTTCGTTGTGTAGTTTTTAAATATTGAACTCTTAGAATTTTTATTTGTACCAAATTTGAATTATTAATAATTTAAAATGTGGATTGAACTGAGTGCTGGATATGTTCGTAACAAGAATAAAAGACGTAGGGAGTATGTAAATAAAATTTGAAATGGTAATCATTAATAAGTTGGTTGATATGGCATTTGAAATATCAAGTTGGTAGGGGTTAATTAGTACTATTAGAAATCAGATTTTTACATTAGAAAAAAAAATTGAAATTTATTTTTAATTTTTTTTTGTGAACAATTTTATTTTTAAATTAAACAGTATTACAAAGAATTTAATGTAATTTTCCCATTTAAAATTGAGTAAGCCCAAATTTATACTTAGTATTTTATATACTTAGTTCTTAAATAACTGCATCCAGTGGCGGTACTAATATATATAACCCCAATTTTAATAAATAAGGCATTTTTTTAAAAAATTTTTCATTCTTTGTCTAATTCCAAACATTTCACTCTTAATTAACTTCAATTGGGAATGGGGAGTTGACTCAGTGATCATGTCATCTGACTTTCAACCTTATGGTTGGGTTAGATTCCCACTCGGCCCCATATCCCCCCTTTATTTCCCTTTGTAATTTGTGTAGTTTGAGCTCCCACACACCTTTGACGACACTGTCTATGTTTCAAAATAATAATAAAAAAACACTTCAGCTTAATTATTGTACCCAACAGTAACAAAACATATTACATGGAACGGATGAAAAATTAACTAAATTTTTGACCACCCTGGATCGAATTTCTAGTTCCGCCACTGACTGCACCATTCTGTATTTTGCGCAATTCAAGAAATATTTTTAACGAGTAATAACTCATATTATATACAAGTAAAAATTATAAAAAATATGATATTCTAAAATTGCATGATTAATCGAATCTAACAAAATCTCAATTGACTATATTTTTTTTATAACTATATTAAAAAAATTGATCATAGATACTCAATGAATAATGACAACTATGCAAACGAAAATCAAAGAAAAAAAAGAAAAAAAAACCTCGTGTGAGTGAATGACGTTCACGTCCTGCATTTAAAACACATTCATTTCATTCGGCTTCGGCTACTTGGAGACACTTTGAGAGTGAAAAAAGGGAAAACCAAAGCGTCACCCGTTCCGTTTCCACTTTTCCCCGTTATCAATATTTATAATTATAGGACTAATACTAATAATTTATCCAAAAATATCCAATGTACCTCACAACCAGCACACCGTACAATTATTCTCTGCACCACATTTGCCGCTCCCGACCCCCACTCATTATCCACCGTCCATCCCTCCCGCTTTCCATCAATAAACGGCTCACCATTCTCCAGGACCCCAACTCCGGGTTCATTCAAATCATTATTCTCTTTTCTACTCAATTCTGGAGACTGTCCACTGTACCTCCTTTGTCCTGTTCTCTATTCAATTTATCCCCTTTTCAAAAAAGAAAAAATCATCACGCACACATATATATACACACATATTGTATGTATAGAGAGAGAAAGAGAGAGAGACAAGGGAGGAGGAGTGGATAGAGGGATAACCACGATAGAAACGCATTTGTATAGTGAGAAAGGAAGAAATCTAGAGAGAGAGAGGGGGATAGCGGTTGCGAAATTTTGCGATTTTCTGCAAAAGATGGATAAATCCATGAGCAACGATTCCGCTGCTTCGATTACGTCTTCCTCTTCGTCTACAGCTACCAACAGAGAAATGTTTCTCAAGAATGTTAACAGGAATTCGTACAAGATTGCGAAGCCGATTCGCAAGCCGTTGCTGCCGCCGTCAGCCGCCGCACCACCGCCAGTACCGATTCCGGAGCCTAATCCGCTCGCTTCCGCTCAGACGCAGCCGCAATCGCAGCAACCGCCGGTCTACAACATCAATAAGAACGATTTCCGCGATGTTGTGCAGAAGCTCACCGGTTCGCCGGCTCACGAGCGCAATCCGACGCCGCCGCCACCGGCTACGCACCCTAGGTCGGCGAGCTCGCGGCTACAGAGGATCCGACCGCCGCCGCTTGCGCAGATTGGGAACCGCCCCACTCAGCTCACTCAGATGATTCCTCGGCCCCCGAGTGACGGCGGTCAACGATTTGCTGCGCCTCTGCCGCAACCGCAGCTATTTCAGCAGCCGTTGCCTCCGCTTCCGTCTGTACACCCTGCGGCCGAGTCCCCGATCTCTGCGTACATGCGGTTTCTGCAGAACTCCGCCTCTTCCCCTGCACCGTTACCTATGTGGAACGGCGGCGCGTCTGGTGGACCTCGTCCGGATTCTATAGTTCCTCAAGGCGATTTTGCTCATCGCCCGCCGTTTCCGCCGATGCCGCAGCCGGAATCGCCGATTTCTGCTTACATGCGGTTCTTCCAGAGCCCAGCCTTCCCTTCATCTGCTATCTCACCTCGTGGAAGCGGCGCACCGCCGCCACCACTTCCGCCTCAGCATCCCCTTTCTGCGCCGCCACAGCAACAACCCCAACAACATCAGCATCAGCATCCGCCTCCACCGTCTGCTACTTTACCGTCATCCCCTTTTCCGGTGCTTCCTCTGTCTCCGCTTCCATTTGGATGCATTCCGTCGCCGAAATCGCCCTATGGCTTGCTATCCCCAAGCTTTCTGTTTTCGCCCACAGGCCAATTAGGGTTGCCGCAACTACCATTATCGCCTACACTACCTGTTCCAAGCCCTAGGTGGAAGGGCATTTAAGTAATTTCATCAAGCAAATATCAAAGCGGTAAGTTCTCGCAAAAAGGGCTTCTCAAATTTTTTATGTTCTTTTTAAATTTGTTTTATTTCCTTAATACAGTGGTGAATTTCTATATGCATATGTAAATGGTTTGGTGAAAGGATTATAGGGAAATTATGAATGACCACAGTGTATTATATAGTTAGTACAAGAGACGATAGGCAGGATTGGGTTAATCAGTGTTTTGTTTGCTCTGTATATCAATGGTGAAGAAAATGTAGGAAGCTTTTAACTTTGCTTCTTCCCTAGTTGTAGTCTATTATTCTTTTGAATTTTGTGGGCAATGAACCTTATGTTTTTCTTAGTTAAAATTTTTAATGTACTTTTGTTTAGTTCAATTTGTGTGATTGGCATTATAATTTCTACTGATTCCCGTGGTTTTGTCGATAACAAGCTATGAAGAACTGCGCCTAAATATTGTGCAATCTGTTTTGCAGATTAATGCATATTTTAATGATTGTACTTTGTGTATAGTTAATTCTGCTTGGTGGTGTTGGAAAACCACTTTTCTAGTAGTCGAGTTCCATTTATGTGCTGTAGAGAAGGCGCGATTTGATATCATGGGGTTCATATTTTTGTTGATTCTATTCTGCATCGGCAAGAGGGTTGAGGAGAAAATTAGGTTGAGTTAGAGTGTTTAGTTCACAAAATGCTTTTTTGAATTTTTTGTAAAAGATCTTTTGATTTTTTATTGGATAGAAGCAAAATCAGAGGTTTGTAGCTGACTAGAAAAGCCAATTATGGTTGCTGCATCTGGATGGTATACCATATAAATTGGAATAGGTTACTTCATTTTGGTATTGCTTTTTATAGCGGTGTGTGAATGACGCGTCTTGGTTTTATTTGCAAGCACGATCTTCCTTCTAAGAACAACAATAATAGTTTAAATTTGTTTTATGTTTAGATTTATTGAGATGTTTAAGATGTGAATCTCCTAAAGTTGAGTAAGGAGAGACAAAATCAGGTTGTAGCTTAACAAATCAATCAACCAAGTGTTTATCTACCACAGTAAAGGTGATATTGAGAATTTGAATGGAGTGACTGCACTATATCTGTACTGGTCAAGTATTGTGTATATTGAACATTTAAATCCTCTGTGTTGTGTCAATTCTCTATTCAATGGAAACACGAAGAGATCGAAGATGCATATCTATTTTGCTTTTGAGTAACTAAGTCTTTTGAAGGATTACCTTTGTGTGAAATGATGTTGAAATTATGATTCCATGCAACTGTTTGCTCCTTTATCAAAATGTAAAAGAAAAGGAACAAACCATACCTTCCTGAATTAGAGCCAGAAGGAAGACCCTCTGAGTCTTTTGTGCTCTTGCCATTGCATGTGGAGAGAGTAGTGATCCAACAGATTATCGTACGCTGTTTATATGAAGGGAACAATTGCTCTGTACTTTATGCTGCGATCGGTTCTTTGATTCAATTTTAGGTTGTATATATGCTATGTGCTTGATTCTTCAATTTCAAGATATAAAAGGAAAGAATGCTGTAAAGAAGTTGTATACTGTATACCCTTGTTGAAGGCTTTAGTGGTGTTATGTTTCAAGTGTACTGTACAAATAGATTGTGTTGCATCTAGGGCGAAGGGAAGGACATAGAATTAGAAGTTTTACTTCGACATGTGAGAGGAGGGTTGGTATTGTTAGCTGATATACCATAATGTAATGTTATTAAACTGGTCTTATTGCAACTTAGCTGACTGGGTATTATTACTCATAGATTTACCGAATAAAATGAATGCAAAATCTCATTCAAAACTTTGAAACAAATTGTTGATTTGAACTAGTGAATGGTAGCAATGTTGATTTGAACTAGTGAATGGTAGCAACATTGAGTATATATGCAAAGAATGAATACAGGTTGGAGAGGGATTGGGGAGGCGGAGTCGTCCCAAGTGTGTTGCATTTGTAGGGCCTGGTGCATAAAATAGAAGTACTAATAAATAGCATAATTCCATTAACAAAGTCTCAACAAAGCACATCGGCCGAAGCAAAAAAAACAACACTTGGGAGTGAAACAATCTAAACTAAGATATATCGTAGATTGTAGTATCAAATATGCTTAGGAGGACTGAATATATCTTCAATTTCAGGTTTCTTCCGTCTTGGGAGGATCTTCTCTGACCTCATCACCTGTGTCGTCCTGTACATATATTAAAGTACACTTCAGGCCATAAGTTGCTAATCTAACAGTCGGAAACAAGATAATTTTATTGGGGACTATATCCTAATGCAGTTAGACCAAAAAAAAAAAAAAAAAAAAAAAAAACTATGTCCAAAATTGAACGAGCCAACGAAAGATAGACAGAATATGCATGAACAATACCGTTTTGGAGGCATCAATCACTACCTGCATATCAGAGGTCCATAGGGTGAGGTTGTCCCGGAGAAGTTGCATAATCAAGGTGCTGTCTTTGTAGGACTCCTCGCCCAGGGTGTCCAGTTCTGCTATTGCTTCATCAAATGCCTGGTTGAGGAATTTGGTAGGGAAAAAAGTTGATAGAAGTGGGGAATCAGTTAGCTTAGGATTATAAACTGAGTGACCCAACACTAACTTGTAAGCAATGCGGGTTTTTTGGAGTACAAATCCTGCATTTGCTTTTATGTGGAAATGCAACAAAAGATGATGGATGTATACCTGTTTTGCAAGATTACAAGCACGGTCGGGAGAGTTCAGAATCTCATAGTAGAACACGGAGAAATTCAGGGCCAATCCAAGACGGATTGGGTGTGTTGGGGCAAGTTCCACATTGGCAATGTCCTGCCCACAGCAAAAACTAGAAACCATTAGAACTATCAATCTATCTGTTTGCTATGTCAATATAAGAATTGTTAAAACTTAAAAACCAACTTAAAAACACAGAATATTAGCATGCATACATATTACATGTAACCAGAAAAGTGAACTGTGTAGTAGTAAGACATTTGTTGACCTTCCCATGTCTAATGTGCCTCAAGAATTGTTTCTGTGGATTTACCTAATTCATGGTTTGTTGTAGAACTTAATCTCCATAAATTTAGTGGAGCACTCGAGCTTTTACACATTTTCTACCATGCAAATAATGAATGTAGGCTTTTAATTTGGGAGAAAAAGGAGTAATGCTTACACCAACAGATGGTGCAATAAACTGGACCAGTGCAACCACAAGCATTGAATGCACCATTGACGAATCAACTGAAATTTGAAACTTCAAAATGAAAAACCTACTCAACCTAATCAAAATTTCCTCTTCGCCAAAATGGTTTATGTAACCCGTGGGTTTTGGTAAGCAAGTTTGCACATCAATACAATATATTCAATGCAAATTAGATATAAGCCTCTGAATTTTGATCAATCATTAAGCTTTGGTATATGTAAAGGTTGTGTCAATGTGGTGATTAATCAGCGTTAAGTTTTGTTGATCAATAATCCCAACTGCAACACTCAAAACATATTTTCACAGATCTATCAAACAGTCAATTATGCCACCACAAGAACAGTTTCTATATAGTAAAATTTCCTAATGAGTATAAGCAAAGCCAAACAAGTAGAGATACAATGCGAGGTTTGAAACTTTGAATTGCAAATTGATTGAAGGAAAATGGAGGAAAAACCTGTGCAGATTTGTAGGCAGAGAGTGTGCTCTCAGCAGCGTCCTTCCTTTCGGCGCCGGTTTTGAACTCTGCCAAGTACCTGTGATAATCGCCCTTCATTTTAAGGTAGAACACCTTGGACTCGGCGGCGGAGGCGGCCGGGACGAGGCTGTTATCGAGGAGCTTGAGGATTCCGTCGCAGATGTTGGATAGCTCGGACTCGATTTTGGATCTGTAGGTCCTGATAGAGGCGACTTGGTCGTCTCTCCCTCGCGACTCCTCCTTCTGCTCGATGGAGGAGATTATCCGCCAGGAGGCGCGGCGAGCTCCGATGACGTTCTTGTAGGCGACGGAGAGGAGGTTACGCTCCTCAACGGTGAGCTCTTCCTTGTCCGGCAGGGAGGCGCAGACTCTCTCCATGAATTCAACCATTTCTTCGTACCTCTCGGCCTGCTCGGCGAGCTTGGCCATGTAGACGCTGTCCTCGCGGGCCGTGGGAGTCGCCGCCGCCGCCATGGAGAATTAAAGCGCGGATCTAGCTAGGGTGAAATTGGGGGAGCGAGGAGGAATGATGGAGGTGTGGGTGTGGCGTGGCGTTGGGTGTCGAGTGTTTCTCTAACTGTTAATTATGCTTTGCTGGGAATGCGGAACTTCCAAAGAGGTTTGCTGTTCTGTTCTGTGCTGTGAGCCGTCACCACTCTTCGCGAGTCCCAGGAGCTCTGCTCCGTGCTGACCTGTATTCTTGTTGCCGTGGGCCCTACATGTAGGAAAGATGAATGCCACTACGTATTCACCATGCCACCGTGGTGTAATACTCCCTCCGTCCCGGTATACTTGTCATGTTTGATTTTTTGGCACTATTTATTGTTTAACTTTGACTTAATATTATTATAATTATATATTGGAAAAAACTAGTCGAGTTGGGTCTTGTTAGAATCGTCAAATAATGTAGTTTTAGAATATATATGTAAACACGTGAAATTTATTCGCCACTAAAAATGCGACACGTGTAAATTTAAATATTAATTTAATTATTTTTAGGCATTTTAAATAAATTAAATGCTTGAAATAATTATTAATATTTATTGGGCCATTTGGATCCATCAAGCCAAATGGATTTAATTGGGCCAATGTGGACAAGTCCAAATGAAAGACCCACAGGCCTATGATCCAATGGACACTTAAAGCAGGCCAGTCCATGGAAATCAGTCAATGTGAACAAGCCCAGATGAAAGGCCTACATGCTCACTGACCCGATAGAAATGTGGGTTGGACCAGCCCATCGATTGGTCCATCATCCACAAACCCTAGGGTTTTTTTCCCTCTATAAATAGAGGCACCCTGTCACATATTGGGGTTACCACTTAACTTCACGACTACTTCACTTCCGGAGGTCTCCATACACTAGTCACTCTCAAGACTCATATACTTGAGATTCTACAGCAACAAAACGCTGCAGAAATATTAAAGAGGCGAAGAAGAATCAAATACACTTCTACAACCTCTAAACAATCATACTCTGAGACTCATACACTCAGACACATAGAGAGACGACTCATACACGTCTACTCATTCTCAAGACTCATACACTTGAGATCCTACAGCAACAAAACGCTGTAGAAATTCCGAGAAGCCGGAGAAGAAGCATAAAAGCATCTCGACGTCTTCAAAGTTGGAGGAATCAAAGGAGTACCAGAAGTCGAACCCATATAGTTTGATTTTCTACATGTTCTTTGATATTTAAATTTCTCTGTAATTGTAGACATTTCTTGTGAAATTAATAAAAGTATTTTGCAGTTTCTGTCTACGCATTTTTGCACCTACAGATTTTGGCACGCCCAGTGGGACACTTCTGCCTTTCATCTCCTCCAGACGTCGTCAACAAAATCCAATGGCTTCAAGGAACACCTCCAAGAGCAACTCTTCAACATCCGGTGCCGCTATGCCCAACGTCACCACAAGGAACATGAAGAAAGCAATGGAGGCCGCCGATGCTGCGCGCGGAAAAGAAGTTGATGCGGATATGCCGCTGCTGGAAGAAGGAAACGACCATAGATCGGGATCCTCCACACCGGTGTCAAGCCCGCGAGGAGATCAAGAAGAGACATCTGCCCTGCGTCATGCTGCTGCAATGACAACCCAAGCCAGCACTCTTGAAGAGCAAATGGCCAACCAGACAAAGATCGTGGAAATGCTTGCGAAGAGATCCGAGTCGCGAGATGCACGTATGGAGCAAATGATGAACAAACTGGATGGCTCTAACGGCGGCCAAGCGGTGAACAAGCCCGTGGAGATCCGTGACGATGGAGAGACTTCCCGACCGGATGCTTCGGCAAAAGGAAAAGCAACCGCTGACGTCCAAGTCACTCCTGACGGCTTCATCTCGGCTGAGCAACTAAAAGAGTTCATCACGGGAACGCTGAAGGAAGAAGTCTCGGCAGGATCAAAATCCTCCTTGACGTATCTCAAGCCATACAGCGCCCGCATCGACTCATTGAGGATGCCAGCAGGCTATCAACCGCCCAAGTTCCAACAGTTCGACGGCAAAGGGAATCCCAAGCAACATATCGCCCATTTCGTAGAGACATGCAACGAAGCGGGTACGTTTGGAGATCACCTCGTCAAGCAATTCGTTCGTTCGCTAAAGGGAAACGCGTTCGAATGGTACACTAACTTGGAACACGGCAACATCGACAGCTGGGATCAACTTGAGCAAGAGTTTCTGAACCGTTTTTACAGCACACGGCGTACCGTCAGCATGATAGAATTGACGAACACGCAACAATCAAAGAGCGAGCCGGTGATTGACTACATCAACCGCTGGAGGAGCCTAAGCCTCAACTGCAAGGATCGTTTGTCTGAGACGTCGGAAATTGAGATGTGCATCCAAGGCATGCAATGGGGTCTACGGTACATCTTACAAGGCATTCGTCCCCGAACATTCGAGGAGCTTGCAACCCGTGCTCACGACATGGAGCTAAGTTTGGCGTCAAGTGGAGCATATGGTCCGCCCGTTCAACAAACTCGTGCAAACAATCGAGTCGAATGGGAGAAGAGAGGTGAACCACCGTCAAAGCCGCCAACAAAGGATGCGATTGCAGCAAACGCCAGTTTCGTGAAGGTACGTGGGAAGGAGCCGGTGACAAACGACAAGCCAAAGCCATCACAAGCTCAACGTCAAAGGTCGTCATTGGAAGATAGACGGGCTAAGACGTACCCATTCCTCGATTCCGATCTACCGGGCATCTTCGATGACTTGATGAAAGAAAACCTCATCGAGCTACCAAGGATGAGACGTCCCGAGCAAGCGGGGATGACCAACGACCCACTATACTGCAAGTACCACCGTTTGGTGAGCCACACGATCCAAGATTGCTTCGTTTTCAAAGACAAAGTTATGGATCTCGTCAAACAAGGCAAAATCACCTTGGCAGACTAAGCAGAGACGGCCAACACCGTTTCTATCCAAGTTGGATCGATCGAGATCAAAGTTCCCGACAAGTCCACGACGTGCAATACCGTCTTCGAGGCCGGGAGTACGTCAAAGCAAAACCACACCAAACAAGTTGTGGATCATTCACATCTCAACGAATGCATGCTTTCCATCACGTTCAATGACGACGACATGCCGATGAAGCTGGAAAATTTGAAGGCTCACAACCGACCATTGTTCGTCGTTGGATACGTGGACAACAAGCGAGTAAACCGCGTCCTGATAGATGGAGGTTCTGCCGTCAACATCATGCCACTTCATACCCTAAAGGAATTGGGCATCTCGGATGAAGAACTATCCAATAGCAAAATATTGATCCAAGGCTTCAACCAAGGGGGGCAAAAATCCTTTGGCGCAATCCGAGTCCGTCTGCAAATTGATGAGATGGCCGCAAACACATACTTCCACGTCATTGACGCAAGGACATCATACAACATGCTTCTTGGTCGGACATGGATCCATGAAAACGGCGTTGTTCCTTCAACATGGCACCAGTGCTTCAAGTACGTGCACAACGGCGTCGTCAAGAGAGTTATCGCCGATGACAAAACATTTGCGGTGGTTGAATCCTACTATGGAGACACTAAATACTACCTTGATTCGCCCAAAGCTATGTCACCTTCGTGCGAGGAAGAAGAACGTAAAGAAAGTCAACCAACCCGTGAAGACAAAGGAAAATCCATCCTGGAAGAAGCATTCGAAGGACTTACACTCCCCCTAACGCCCATTGATCCCGGCACATCGCAGAAAGTGTTGAAGATTCAACTCAAAGGCAATGAGGCACGTCAACTGAAGAATGACAAAGAATTCGGTCCGAAGGCATTCAAGTTGCTCATCAAGTCTGGCTTCAACCCAAATGAGCCATCACTGTTGGGAAAGCTCCCAGACAACAATCGGAGAAAAGGTGACCGGAGTGGACTTGGGCATGTTGCGGAATTCGACACGGCGCCCCAAGCGTCGAAGGCACCCATATTCGTCAAAGCTGAAAAAACAGTGAGGGCACCGGTTCGTATCATCATAAAACGAGCTACGACCAATTACATCACTGAAGAAGCAAATCAAGAGAATCATGCTCCAAAGGACCAACCTGCACGAAAGTCAGCATTTGATCGCATCGGTAGTCCGTCAAAAGGAGAGCCAAAACGGAGTGTCTACGATAGACTTGGGTCAACGGAGACGGCCGAACGCAAAGAATCCGTCTTCCGCCGGCTTGGAGCAAACGAAGAAGTGAAGCCAAGTGTTTTCGATAGACTCGGGGCTGTTGCCAAAGAAGACTCTGCAAAATCCGTCTTCAAAAGGCTAGGTTCTACAAAATGCCAATCGCAAAACAAAGCATCGGCTAGCAAAGAATGGTCTCCATTGAAGCAAGGAATATAGGACGACCCGAACTACGGCAACGATGTGAGAAGCACAGTACCTTCCTGCATGAAGCGTCAAGTCGAGTGGACTGTCTCGTCCGACGAATGGCTGAATCACAAAAGGTGGTCCATCATCTTCACAAAGCATGACGAAGATGATCAAACTGACGAAGTCGAGTCCACCCATCATATTACCGTTGATAGCAGTGAGCCAAACAAGGAGGATGCTAATGCAACTTGAAGAAGAAATCAATGTCACGATGGATGAATTGCGGTGATAAGAAAGAACCCCGCCTAACGTTATCAACACCCTACGGACTGTAAATGAAGCGGAGAAGTACGTGGCGCTCCTCCAAGAGTTCAAAGATGTTTCTGCATGGCCCTGCAAAGAAATGCCCGACCCGGACCCCAAGATAGTTGTCCATCGTCTCGCAATCTTTCAAATCTTCAAGTTTCCAAACTCTTCAAGAGGATCAAGCTCAAAAGCCCCTCATGAAGCCTTCAAAACACTATTTAAAGCAACTTCAAGTGCCAAATTCCTCAAGAGGATCAAGCTCAAAGCCCTTCATGAGGTCTTTCAAATCTTTAAGTCTCAAAGCCTTCAAGAGGATCAAGCTCAAAGCCCCTCATGAGGTCCTACAAATCTTTAAGTCTCCAAGCCTTCACGAGGATCAAGCTCAAAGCCCCTCCTGTAGTCTGTCAAATCTTCGAAGTCCTTAAGCCCGTCAAGAGGATCAAGCTCAAAAGCCCCTCTCGAAATTCTTCAAAAGTTCATGCCTTCAATAGGATTAAGCACAAAAGCCCCTATTGAAGTAAGGAAATGCATTCTTGAAGAGTTAAATCACCTCCAAAGATGTCGAAAGATCATCTCAAAGTTCTTCATGGTCCATGTCAAACGTGTCTTGCGCGGATCTTCATCAAAGTGAGGTCATTCACCAACCTCCTGAGCTGTTGCATCCGACTGTGGCATTATGACCGTTTGACGACGCATGGGAATGGACATCGCCGGGGACCGATGCCAAAGTCTTCCGGGGGCATGTCTACATCCTTGCCGCAACCGACTACTTCTCCAAGTGCGCTGAAGCTGCACCCCTTAAAGAAGTCAAAGGGGAACATGATGCAAGCTTCATCTGAATCAACATCATCTACCGTTATGGCGTCCCGCGTTACATCATGACAGACAACGGACGGTCATTTGTCAACAACACATTCACAAAATTGTGTGAGAAGTTCAGATTCACTCAAAGAAAGAGTTCTGCATATTACCCGCCAGCAAATGGACTAACGGAGGCCTTCAACAACACCTTATGCGGATTGTTGAAGAAAGTTGTCTCCAAGTCAAAACGAGATTGGAATGAAAGAATCAATGAAGTTCTATGGTCATATCGAACAACTTTCCGCACACCCACCAAGGCAACGCCATACTCGTTGGCCTATGGGGTGGAAGCTGTGTTGCCACTAGAATGCAAATCACGTCGTTAAGAGTCGCCATCCAAGAAGGGTCCACTGAAGAAGACAATGCCCGGTTGCGTTTGGAAGAATTAGAAGCCCTTGATGAAAGAAGGCTCGAAGCACAACAAAGGTTGGAATGCTATCAAGCCCGCCTCTCCAAGTTCTACAACAAGAAAGTCAAGGCACGTTCGTTCCAATTCGGAGATCTCGTCCTCGCCATACGGAGACCCATTGTCATCAACTACCGTAGTGGGAACAAGTTCACTTCCAAATGGGACGGACCATATATCATCACGGAAGTCTTCACAAACGGAGCCTACATGATGCTAGATAACGACGGAGTGAGCATCGGACCGATAAACGGACGATTCTTGAAGAAGTTCTACGCCTGAAGAAATTGCAAGCCATGCTCCTTGACGCACGAGCCTAAACTGCACGTCACAAAAAAAAATGCAAAAAAAAAATGCAATACTCCTGGCCCGCAAGAGTATAAACTGTGTACGGCTCAAAATAAACAAATTCAATTTGTTTTGAACTACGTAATGGCTTGATCCCTTCACAGGGTACGTAGGCAACTTGGATATCAAAATTCTAAGTTCAGTCATGGCAAAAAAAAAAAGAATAAATAATTGGGTTAATTAAATTTAATCCTTTACTTGAAAAAGAATTCAAGTAATTGGTCAATAAAGTTGATCCATTACTTTAAAAATTTTGAGTAATTGGATTAATTAAGTTGATCAATTACTTAGTGAAAAATGAAGTAGGTGGATTAATTATATCAACCCATTACTTGACAAAAATTGAGTATGTGGGTTAATTAAATTTTGTCCATCACTTAAGAAAAAATTCTTCAGAAAAAACAAGTGTCAAAGTCCCTCTGGAAGTTCTTCAAGCTTTTATGAGGATCAAGTCCAAAGTCCTTGAAACCTTCAAGTCTCTAAAGCTTCAAGAGGAGCAAGCTCAAAGTCTCTCTCGATGTTCTTCAAATTTTCATATCTTCAACCAGATCAAGCCCAAAAGCTCCTGTTGAAGCAAGGAAATGTGTTTTTGGATGACCATATCACTTTCAAGAATACCAATAATCCATCTCGAAATTCTTCATAGTACGCGCTAGGCGCATATCACGTGGATCTTCATCAAATTGAGGCCCTCGACACAAAATTTCAAGGAAAAACGCCGAAGACAAAATTCTGGAGACCAAACGCATCTTCAGCACAGTCCAATTGTCTAACAGGAGCTAATTAAGGAGCTGACTGGGGGCAATGAGTTAAAATTCATGCGATGAACCATCAACACAAAAGGTGGTGGGAATGACCGTTGCAAGGTCTTAAAAAAATCGAGGAAAATGCTCCTTAAACGCACAAGGATTAAACTACACGTGACCTTCGCCTGCAAGAGTATAAAAAAATGTGATGTAAAAAAAAATGCATCACTTGAACTACGATGTGGCATGATTCCCAAGACGGATACGCATGCAACTTGTCCAAATTCCATCAAGATTTTATTCCCCAAAGTTTCCAAAAGATTGATTTTGTTCGTCAACATGTGTGCTATGCAAGGCGTTCAAGATTGAAGCGGAAAATTAAGGCAAAGAGTGAAGGCGAAAACAAAAGTAGTCTTGATTACATCAAAGTTTTTATTACAATTACATCGTGGGAATGCAAAGCATCAATGGAAGAAATTAAAGCAACAAATAAATTCAAGAACATCCACTACAATCAAGACTTGCTGGCAATGGATTACAATCAAGAACATCCGCTTCAAGTTGATCATCCAAATAGTTCAAATTGATGCCCATGATGCCACTGCAAAAAAAAAGGGATTATTTCCTTGAAGAAAGAAAAGAAAAAAAAAAGAAAAAATACATTTGTAAGATAAATGCAAGGTTATTTTTTTAATGACATGAAAAAATATTGCAAGATGAATGCAATAAAAAAAATGCATGTCAATTTTGGGAATTAATTTTAAGTTCATTTTTTGGACTTAGAGTTAAATTTCTACGAAATCAAATCTTGGGCACTAAAAAAAAAAAAATATTTACATGTAGACAAGAATACATGTTAAAAAATTGTTTAAAATTAATTTTAAGTTCAATATTAAATTTTGGACTTAAAATTAAATATTTTGGGACCCGTCATCAAATACCAAATGTGTTGAGGTAAAATTTGTTCTACTGGAAAAGTTAAGGGGTCAATTTCGAATTATCTAAATCTTAGGGGTGAAAGTCCTAAGGTTAGAAAATATGGGGCTAAATTGAAATAAACAAAAGTGGGTTCACTTTCTTCCCCAAAATCAACCAAAAACGCAGCCCATTTTTCTTCCCCCAAATCTGGAACTTCATCCCCCCATTTTCTTCCAAAACGCAGAAAACCAACACAGTCCCAATCATCCAATCTGGCATCCTCCCTCCGGCGAAGAAGCGGCGGCGAACGGCGAGACCAGCAGCAGCTCCAGCGGCGACCTTCCGCTTCGACGGCGGCGGCGCGAGCGGCGGCCATGGCGAGCGGAGGCGGCGGGCTGGGCTCCAGCGGACGACGGCAGCGGCGCCCGGCGAAACTGGCAGCGCCCTTCTCCTCCCCTTGTGCGAAGCAATTCCGGCGACTCGATGGCCTTCAACCCCCTCCGGCGGCGGCTGGAAAGCAGCGGCGGCCTTCCCCTCGCGCGAACTCCGAACGGCGGCGGCCTGGCGTCCAGACCCAAGCAGCGACGGCGGCCTCCTCCTTCGCGCAGCGACGGCGAGCGGCGGTCCGAGCACGGCAACAGCCATGGCGAGCAGCGGCGACAGTCCCCGGCGGCGTGAGCGCAGCGACGGCAGCGGCGGGCACGGAGCTCCGGCCATGTCGCCCGGGCGGCTGCGCGCGAGCCCTAGCAGCGGTGGGCCCGTCCGTCGATCCTCTCCCTCCGGCCATGGATCTCTGTCTCCCTCCGGCGACGGCCTCCCTCGCGATTCCGATGGCAGCAGACTGAAGGGGAGAAATCCATGGCGCAACGCTGACGACGGCAACAGATAGCCTCCCAGTCGCGCGCAAGATCCGACGAACGGCGACCCTCCGGCAGGGCAGAATATAGTGGCAGAACTCCGGCAGTAGCGGCGGGCCTTATGAACAAACAACGGATGAGGCGAACGGCAGCGCCGTCGCCAAACACCGCCATTGTCAAAGGCTTCTTGATGGCGGGTAGGTTAGGGATAGACCCTAGAGGCCAACGGCAGCGCCGTGTGACCAAAAATCTCGTCTACCATGTCTACCATGTCGACAAACAGGTACACCCTCGCTTTGAATTAATGATGATGTTGGAGGCGAAATTAATTGATGCTGATGGATATGGAATTTATTGAAATCTGGTTCTTGAATCTTGTTCTTGGAACTGCTGGCTTTGGACTATGCTTGAAAAGAAAGCAGAGGAAACAA
Organism: Hygrophila difformis; assembly: GCA_030278955.1. Classification (NCBI taxonomy): domain Eukaryota; kingdom Viridiplantae; phylum Streptophyta; class Magnoliopsida; order Lamiales; family Acanthaceae; genus Hygrophila; species Hygrophila difformis. The sequence continues at coordinate 4,466,850 of JAOANR010000014.1, read as the reverse complement.
AAACAATGCACAGAAAAAAAAAAAAACAGAAGCAGCACAAAAAGAAAAAAAGAAGAAGCAAAAAAAAAGAAGCTGCAGACTATGAGTAATGTACAGATAATTGGAATCTGGAAGATGACGAGGGACATCAAAATTTGTTTTGACTCTTGCCTCAATTAATTATGGGTAAAGAAAGAAGTTTACCGATCCTCTCTAGCCTTTGTTTGCCTGCGGTCTTCCTGTTGGCCAGAAACTTGAGTGAATTGTTCAGAATTTGATTCCGAAAAAAAAAAAAAAAAAAAAAGCTGCTGCTCTTGCCTTTGTGGGGGGTAATTTATAGGGTTCTTGAACAGTCAGATTTGATCCCTTGACAAATATTTGGGGATTCAATGGGATAAATATCAAGTTTAAGTTTGATTTGGAGATTGAATTGTATAATGCCAAGTTTAAGGTGAAGATTCATTGATTGATTTGTTGCACCAAAAACGATCCATCAACCAATTCTAAATTACATATAAGTTCCTTGTACAGCAAGATCTCCAACCAAAGGTGAATGAGATGTAAACCAAGTCCTAGTGACAAAAAGATGACAAGATTTGAGATATGTTTGAGACGAATCAAATATATACATCTCAAAGGCTCCAAATCAATTTCAAAAAGATTGGAAAAAGACAATTCAAGTAAATTCCATATAGTACTTTTCAAATCAATTCGAGGAAGAGTTACGGGAAATATTCATTAAATCCTACTCAAAAAGCGTCAATTTCTCGTATCAAAAGAGAAAAGGTCGCGTGCAAAAGAAACAGGATGGCGATAAAATATATATATATCTATATTATATATATGCCAACCAAGGACCTACAGTACAACAGTAACTTTGCTTGCTACAGTGTAACAGTAGCGGATCCATGTCCCGACCCGCCTGCCCATCGATTCTATTTCTTCCCCAAATCATAGTATTTTGTTCTTCCATTCATAGCAGCAGTCGCGCATGAAATTGGAGCCTCCTCCTATTCGCGCCGTTCATCCGCCGCGAATTGGTGCCCGTTTTGAGACTCTCGTCCCCAACTCCCCTTCATCCTGCGTGCTTAGACTCGCAAACCTAGATTTCTGTCGCCTGCTTCTTTTCATACCTCATTCCGGCATTCGGAGATCGGCCGCTTGTCCTCTGTCCTCCCCTCTGTGTAGAGCATCTGCGGCTGTGCGCATCCGCCCCTCCCCGTCGCATTTGTTTCAGTGGAACCACCGCCCCCGCCGGGTTGCAAAGAAGGGCTGCGCTATCGCCGCTGCCTCCGGTACAAACAACCACCTAGGGAATCGCCACCCGCGATTCCTGGCCGTGCTAGGGTACCAATCACGAATTCCCCCTTTCTATTATCTCACAGAAATTATTATGTCTATTTCTTTTTTATTGTGCATTCCAATGTCATTGTAAGGATCTGTGCAACCTTCCGTGTGCCGCTGCTGCCCAGCTCGCGTGGTCGCTTCTCTTTCCTTGCTCGCTCGCTCGCTCGATCCTCCTTCCCTGTTGCTCTCCCTCTGCCCCGATGCCTCTCGTCCACACCACCACCACTCTCCGAAACACTGGTTTCAATTTGGGTTGGGAGTAAAGTTTGGTGATTGCCCCGAAGACAAGTGACCAGAGGTATGTTAGGGTTGGGTTGATTTTTTTTCCCCTATCTTGGATTCAATTTTTGTATTTAGGTTACCCTCTTACTGTATTGTTTGTTTTGTTGCTTGTATTTTATTCACGACAGGATTTAATTTGCGCCATTTCATTCTGAATATTAGTATATAATTCTTTTCAGCAGTCTTTTAACACTCATTTCGTCTGGGCATGCAACTTTATTGGAGAATAAGAGAACATGTGGTGATAGAAGAGGTGATTCACCAGTTCAAACATTGGTGTCAAATGCAGTTATTGAGGTAGTAATTAATGAGATCTCTATTTATGCCCATAGATATTTACAAACTTATTTCTGAGATAGGTGGCATATGGGTTGCCACAACATTGGTGTCAAATGCAGTTAGACATATGGCATTATATGACAATGGCATATGGGTTGCCACAACATATTCTACTGTTGATAGGTGGCCAGTTGAAGCGCATAATCCCATTAAAGTATTCGAAAGAGGTGGTTCATTTTTAGATGGGAACTTGCCATTTTCCAAGGGCAAGGGTGTCACTTGTAGGTTCTACACATGTGAGTCACATATACCATATCCAGCGCTTGCATTGCAAAAAATTTCCACTTCGAGTGATCAAACAAAGTTATTGTTCATATGGCCTAGCTTCCTTTGTGATTGAATTAAACTAGAGCAACTTTTGTGTTCCATGGTATCACTTTTCAAGGTTTAATTAACTTTAGAGGGAAATATCTATGATTCTGCACAGCTTTTGACTTATGAACTTCCATGATCAAGTCCACTAATCAAGAAAAACTGATGACATCATCTAATGTGTATTTTTGCGATTTCCATGATCAGGTCTAATATTGTAGTTCATTTTCCTGGATGTCTTTGATGCTGTTAAGTGTTATGTGTGGTTACAAACTTATACTATTTGGATTTATCCTGGTTATTCTTTTACATATAACCATCAAGTTGGGCACTGTATGTGTAATGTATTTTATTAGGATGGATAATTTAGTTTTTTCTTCTAAAAATGTATTAATAACTTAGCCTGGTGAACAACACTTACCATTTCAATGTCTTCAGATTCCTGTTTGTCGATCACCATCTTTTAGCATTGATGGAGCTTCAGCTATAGTATAGCATGAGATTTTAAATAATAGAAGGCATATTTTAATCAAGGTAACTTATTAACATGACATTGATTCCTTTGTTAGTTCATCCATTTTGTCTTTTGCAGTATTATATTCTGTGAAGTTACAATATGTAACTCATTTCAATCCTGAATTGTGAAGGACACTGATGGAATAATGAAGTTATGGGAAATTACGAGAGGTGCAGTTATTAAAAACTATGGGGAGGTCAGCCTTCTATTTGGATAATTACAATGGATAATATGTCTCCATTTTGTATATTGTGACATGAAATTGCTGTACTCTTGATTCATTTTGTCCTTCTTTGCTTGATTTTCACAGGTTCCATTCGAGAAAAATAAGCAAGAATTGTTTGAGATGGTATGCATTACTTCTTATTCTGGCACCTCCACAATTGCATGAGCATCATTTTACCTATCTATCTGTGCAGGTTTGTGTACCTACATGGTTCACAGTAGATACAAAGCTTGGGAGTTTCTCGTTTTCATTCTTTATTTCATTCATTATGCCAAGTACAGGTGTTCGATTTATGCCATCTGTTACAGTAGAGTGGCGGTGGTGATGGGGAACTTCGTAACCGTGACTCGGGGATTAGCAACATTGGGTCCAGGGAGGGCATAAAATCACAATTCAATACTGTATTTGATTTTCTTACATGATCTTTCGCTACTTGCATGAGCACTAAATCAAATAGAGATCTCAATAGTTCCAGCTATTTATTTCATCTGATGTTGCTTTATGCTTGGCAGTTTCACCTTTAGTTATTTCCTCTTCTTTATTTTTGGACGCCCAAATATTTGACTCAGAACTATTACTATAAAATGTAGTCCAAACCATATTTTACAGCAAGCACTGGCAACATCTATGGAGTCCACTCTTTTTGGCAATATAATTGAACCATAAATGGCCTTGCTGATTTAGAAGATGGCATGGCTTGTGCAACTGCCTATCTCCAGTATGTAGTATGTTAGTTCATTTATGTTGTTAAATTATGTTATATTAAATTATGTTATATTTGGGTTTCATTGTTGCGAAAGGTTAGTGGTTTTATTAAGTATGGATAATTCTCGAATTTACTGTATTGTGATTCCTTTTTTTAATTTTTTTAGCCATTTTAATTTCATTTTCTAAATTTTATTGTTCTGCAAGCACCTTTTCAACACATTTGACCTATGAGGATCTTCACATTTGGTACCTTGCTGAATTTTGTTGTTATGCAATCTCCTTTTCCACAAATTTTATTTACTGTTATTGTTTACTATCTATTGTGGAAATGTGCTGCTCTTCCAGATCTCTACCTTCTCAAATTTCTGACTATAACTATTGTAGCCGAGTCCTGCCTCCCCTTCCTCCGGCTCCTCAATCCATTGAATACTGTTGCAACTTACAAGTGCTCTTTAAAGTTTAAAGTGTGTTTCCAGTCCATGAAGCCCGATTCCACTTCACTTCTCATTGTTCGGTATGTATATGTTTCCTATCTTCTTTTCCTTCGGTTGAAGTAAGGTTGGAATTTTGTCTTTTTCTTGGATTTGCTGGTAATGTGCCTATGATTGCACAAGTTGGAAGGTTTAGCAATAAATTCTTGTTTTCGACCCTGAAACCTTACAAACTACTGATTTTTTCATTGCTGTCCGTTCAAATGACAATGGATTTGCTGTTAGAATTTTTTCTTCTCGTTGGAATATTATGGATGCTACATATTTTCTATGTGCATTTGTGAACAAGAAGAGGACAGTGGTTTGTAAACTTTGCTTTTTTGTATAGATGATAGGGTGGTTTCAAGCTGCAATTTTTCTAGGAGCATGTGGTGGATTTTGTTATTGGCTTATTGCTACCTTGAGCCTCTTTGGATTATAGCAGTAACTTTGGGATATGATTTGCCACATTAATCAATTTTACTCTATTGATTATTTATTTCATACTCTTCAGCTATTGATTTCCTATTGGATTATTGAGAGTACATGTTTATTTTTCCTTCTCGATGTTGAAGTTCCCTTGTACAATAAATAACAGAGTATAAGTATTTAGCGATGCAATTGAGGGTTTATAGTTGACAAATGGATCACAACTTATGCTAGAAAATGCTTATCTTTGAAGCCTGAATTCAACATATTTTAATTTTCCTCTTTAAGTCTGAATTTTTTTCATTTTTGTGATTTTGAACAAATTTCATTACTATTTTAAATTCTCTTTTTTTCTTTTTGAGCATGCAAGGGGGCTTTTGACTTGATGGAAGCATCATAAATTGTGATCAGACCTTCGCTTGTAAATCCTTTATATTTCTTTTAGATGACCAAATTGATATACTTGATTTTTTGTACGGCCAGTTTTGTAGGTTACTTGTTTTCATGGGTCTCTGAAATCAAAAGCTCCCATTTGTGCCTCATGTTTCTTCAACTTGTTACATAGTTAGATCTATCATAAACGGTGGTAGCCATCTTCTGCACATCACCTGCCCATTTTATTCCATTTAATTGTATTGGTATGCTCTTTCTTTGGTGTATCTATATTTGATTTTGTTTTCCTTGATTTACTTGGATTGATTAAATGTAGTTGGTCTGTTGTGGTAATTTATACTTAATGAATATGAATCACTTTTATGTGAATATCGTAGTTGATGGTTGATATATGCAATGTCTTTACAGCTCCAAGGTATTGCTTTCCTGTTACGCCAATAGTTTTCTTCGCATACCTGTAAATCCCTGCCTCTCTGCGATTATTTACTTCAATATTTTATGATTTGTATCTTGTGCAAGGAAAATATGGACTTTGGGAATGACAATAGCTTGATTGGTGGTAGTGGATTTTTCCAATCTGCTTGAACAAGGGCAACTAAAACATGGCCATTGTTCTTGCATTATTCCAGGTGGTGGTAGAGGATATTTCTTCTTCTGTAAGATTTTTCTTCTTGTCCCAAGATTTGTTAGCTTCTCTTTTTCCTTTTAACATTTTCCCTCTTTTCTAAGTTTCTGCAATTCATTTCTCATATCCACTATTTGTCTAATTGATTTGATTTTAACATTTTACTCGAGTTGAATGAATCCATTTTAAACTTATAGCTGATTTGATAACTTTGTACTTCCCAAGATACTTGCGCTTTGTGTAGGGTGTAGTCGATTCCCTATTATAATACATAATTGAAACTGATATTTTAATGCAATTATGAAAAAAGTAAATGTTCTTTATTCTATGTTGTTGATGCAGGTAAGGATAATGAGAAAATGGTTGGTTAGTAAAATCTTTGACATGATTCAAGATCTTGCTGAAAGTGAGAACCAAAAGGCTATTTATTACTTAGCAATACTGCACCCGTCAGCTTCAAATGTGCCGAGTTTGCTTCATTCAGTACTTAAGAACTCAAAATAGATATACCAAGTTCAGAGATTGTCGTTCCAGGGAAAGACTAAGAATTTGATTGTGTTGTATATATTTGATTAGTGGTATTGTGCTTCTACTTTATCTAACATTTGTCATTATTATCTAAGGCTTGGGGTTTCCATCTTTCAACACAATCAGATCATGTTTCTTTGTTGATTCATTGCATTTTTTGTATCATTAAGGTCAGATAATGTCTGAATTCTTACTCTATGGGGAGGGGGTGGTCTAGCAATGTCTGAATTCTTACTCTATGGGGAGGGGGTGGTCTAGCAATGTCTGACTTCTTACTCTATGGGGAGAGGGTGGTCTAGGCTGAACAGCACCCTGCTATACATTTTTTTGTAATTTTTATTTCTCTTCAGCTTCCTCAATAATCTTATTATTCTAGAAACATAAGCCAGATATGGTTTTGCTTGTAAATAGATGCTTGCTGGTCCTCATCAAATGCAAGATGCGTTCGTCTTTGATTTTATAATGTTGATTGAATGTCAATTTTCAATACTTTGGTTGGCTCTTGAAAGTGTGTTAAGATTTATAGCTAGTGAGTTTCAAATTTGCTTTTCCTACTTTTTAGCTCTTTTTAGTTAAAATGCGCAATGCCTTGCTGCATGCTTTGATCTTTCAATTTTTTTTATTTTATTTATTTTTTTTTTTTTCATGAATTTGCAATTTTGGCAAATGGATATGTTGACCTAGTGACTATTCTTAAGTCCATGGTTACGGACCTACAAAACCCGACGAAATTTCTGGCTTGGCTTAAATTCTACAGTACTTTGGGAGTTCACAATGTTTTCGTTCTCCTACATTCTACTAAATTGATATGCATAGTTATGACAATAATTAGTAGTTGCACTAAATGTTCATGACATGTAATCTCAGGTTGATCTGTTAAAATAGTTGAAATTATTTATTGCCTGGAATATAGTGTGTTTATGGCACTCTACTACATCAGGTCTTCCACTGGATCTCTGAAAGATTTCGAAGGAATTATGATATTTGTGTGGTGAAAAATATGCCTCTGAACTCAGATATCATTGTTGGTAAAAATAAAATGAAGCTTATTATGCAATTTGGAGTTGGGTTGGATGGTATATTGTCTTCTTGAATGCTTTGGTTGGCTCTTGAAAGTGTGTTAAGATTTATAGCTAGTGAGTTTCAAATTTGCTTTTCCTACTTTTTAGCTCTTTTTAGTTAAAATGCGTAATGCCTTGCTGCCTGCTTTGATCTTTCAATTTTTTTTTATTTATTTTTTTTGCATGAATTATGCAATATTTTCATTTTAATGTCTCTTGTGACTACATAATTCAATGTCCCTCTATACGAGTCAGAATGTGAAGTCTCTGAGCATATGCTGTCAGGAGAAACCACGACCGAGCATATCCAAACCTCTATTATGGAGAATCATATTGAAATCATGCTGCAGACAGCCAATTCGGTTGACCCATCCACTAGTGTGCAGGACACTTAATATAATGTATCAATTTCTCACTGTCATGCATTTACTATGGAGAACCCCCTGGCATCTCTATGTTCAAGCTTCTTTCTGGACTTAACTCTTTCATACTCCCAATTTCATATTACTAGCATCTTTCCTTCCTCATAAACATGACCTCATCCATTCGTCGTCGCGCGCAGCGTAGCGCGCGGCGGCACGATTTCTAGTATATATATATATATATATATACATTGCCGGCGAAGCCCAACAAAATGGGTAGGCATGAAAAAAAAAATATTTCGAGACTCGCTCAGGTCTTAAATATTTTATTTCGCCCTAAACAAGTCTCGAGGGGGCATCTGTAAACACGTGAAATTTATTCGCCACTAAAAATGCGACACGTGCAAATTTAAATATTAATTTAATTATTTTTAGGCATTTTAAATAAATTAAATGCTTGAAATAATTATTAATATTTATTGGGCCATTTGGATCCATCAAGCCAAATGGATTTAATTGGGCCAATGTGGACAAGTCCAAATGAAAGACCCACAGGCCTATGATCCAATGGACACTTAAAGCAGGCCAGTCCATGGAAATCAGTCAATGTGAACAAGCCCAGATGAAAGGCCTACATGCTCACTGACCCGATAGAAATGTGGGTTGGACCAGCCCATCGATTGGTCCATCATCCACAAACCCTAGGGTTTTTTTTCCCTCTATAAATAGAGGCACTCTGTCACATATTGGGGTTACCACTTAACTTCACGACTACTTCACTTCCGGAGGTCTCCATACACTAGTCACTCTCAAGACTCATATACTTGAGATTCTACAGCAACAAAACGCTGCAGAAATATTAAAGAGGCGAAGAAGAATCAAATACACTTCTACAACCTCTAAACAGTCATACTCTGAGACTCATACACTCAGACACATAGAGAGACGACTCATACACGTCTACTCATTCTCAAGACTCATACACTTGAGATCCTACAGCAACAAAACGCTGTAGAAATTCCGAGAAGCCGGAGAAGAAGCATAAAAGCATCTCGACGTCTTCAAAGTTGGAGGAATCAAAGGAGTACCAGAAGTCGAACCCATATAGTTTGATTTTCTACATGTTCTTTGATATTTAAATTTCTCTGTAATTGTAGACATTTCTTGTGAAATTAATAAAAGTATTTTGCAGTTTCTGTCTACGCATTTTTGCACCTACAATATACTTTATATATTTTTTTGTTGTACATATTGTGAGATATAAACGATTGAAAATGTGCATTGGATTGTGTGCAGAAATGAAACAAGACAAGTTAAGTGGAATGGAGGGAGTAGTATTTCATTTGTTTTTGTTCGGTAGAAAATAGAAATCAATCACTATCCCGAAATTGTTCAAGCAGCCAAGTCTAAGCCTTCTAATTTTAGAGTTGGGGTTCGACTCCTCATTCGGTCCCTTACCCCCTGCCCCCTTCCTTTTATTACTCTGTATAATTCGTGTGACATGGATTCCTACCGTCCTTTTTCTGGCTTCGGCTCCTCCAAAAAATCACACCCCACCACAATATTCTACATGTGCAGATATTATAATATGTATATTTCGCGTTATAGAAAATATATTTCCCATTATATATACTACTTCCGTCTCGTTATGTATTTGACGTTTGGTAATGAGCTACTATTCACATACAGACTTTTACTTAAAGTTTTATCATAGTTATACAAGTTAAAATATAGCCAAGTGGGATCATGTTAGATTTGTCTCGTCGTGTAGTTTTTAAATATCGAACTTTTAGAATTTTTACTTATACTGAATTTGAGTTATTAATGGTTTAAAATGTGAATTGAACTGCGTGAAAAATATGTCTGTAGAAAACATAACGAGACGAATGAAGTATTTTTTATCATACAAAACATCTCGGACATCCTACAAAACATATTATTTTATTCATTATACAACACAACTTTCACATTATATATATGTGTGCAGGTGTAGGGTTTCCTAAAAATATCATCAAATCAAGGACTTGTGTGCAGGTGGCTGCACATGCAGCTATCATGTGTGTGATGTGGGAGTTGTGTAATTGATAAAATTGTATATTTTGTGTAATAAAAGAAATACTTTGTGTGATGGAAGAATTATTTTTGTGATGCAAAATATATTTTTTATGATGCCCGCACATGTATACTCTTAAAAAAAGTTGGTACCATAATGGATGATCAAATCAAATTGGATTCCCCTTACAGCATGGTTGGAAATTCACGTGGTAATGTAATCGTAAAAGTCACTGCTCCATTCTTGATTTTATCAAAATTTTGTAGTACTCTCCACACTTTCTTTTATCATCACAATCCTACGTTACCCAACATTTCACCATACTTTAATTTTAGCCCTCCTAATTAAAGTACGAAGGCCTAAAATTAAGAGGCCCTGGGTTGAATACTTGAATGTTGTTATGCTCATACTAGTATCTGATATCACAAACCATTTTTAGCATTTTTTTTTTTCTGATAACAACCATTTTTAGCATTGTTGATGCAAATGTAAAATATTTGATTGATTTAACATAATCTGCTACTAAAGGTATTGTATTACATTGTTGAATTGTAAGCACATCTTGTTTATATCGATAAACATGTGAAAATTTATCAACAAATAAAAATGCAACACGTCTCCTTTCACAAGTTAAAGGCAACAAAACACTGAGGATCGAGAAGCATTGGTGCAAACTAATAAACTTGTTTGCAGTGTTGTCTGCAGCTTCCTTGTATTTCAATTTTCTTGATCCTCAGTATAATCTTACTAAATTGAATATTTTTGTACATAAAAATTCTCATTAAGAAAAAATATGAATGTCACGTGTTGCATATAATTTGAAAGAAAGGGAGTATTGTTCTCTAAGAAAGTCCAAAACACAACTACAGAAGAAAAAAAAATAAAATTAAAAGATCATTGAATTCTCGTCTCAACATCAACAATCATTTCTCTGTCGTAACATGTTAAAAAGCAAAATTGTTATTAATCGGGAAAAAAAAAAAAAAGCAACATTGTTCAGCAACAATGAATGTCTTTTGTTATTGTCTATTATTACAGCTGGTGAAACTATGTCCATCTCTGTCTATATGCATCACATACATTGCCCACAATGTAAATTATTGTTCGCAGTCTATATATCAAGTTGTACAGCGAGCTTTTAAATAATATTAATGGTTTTAAATTACTCACAAGTCACAAGTAGCATAGATTGATCAACAGAAGCCTGCATAGGTGTTTAGATTACCCCAAACCTTGTCTTCTACTTCTTCCCAAGAAGTTGCTGCCCTTAGTTCTTTCCACAGACCGAAAACAGCTCCCAGAACGTTATCTTCGTGCAAAATACAATAGCACCTGAGAAACCCACAATTAGGGGAAGGAGGGGAAATGTGGAAGAAAGATTCAGAAATAATTGAAAAGAAGTCGAATGGGAAACTGTGAACAATGGTAAAACGACATATATTGAAGAGGGTTTATGTTTACATTGCTCGGTAGGATAGTTTCTGGAACCTTTTGTCCTCGACAGGCTGTTTCAAAGATTCTTTACTCAAAAATGGTAGTTTGTAACTATCAAGAAACTGTTTCAATAGACGGTCATCTCCTCGGAAGACATCAAGATGTATAGGGATCACGTCAAATAGTGGTTCCCCTGCAAGATCAAGCAGTGTACAATTATAATGCCGGGGAGAAAACTGGGCCTGCTCAAGAAACGTAATGCCCAGAATCAAATCTATCAATTAATAAGGCCATGGTTCAGCTTAAATAGGCAGTGTATGGTATAGAGTTTTCTTCTTCTTTTCTCTAAGGTCTGGGAGTGGAAACGGTTAAAGGGATCAGAAACTGTGTATCAGCAATGAACATAACACTTTTTTGTATTCTTCCTGACTTCCGGGGTTCAATAAATACAACACCATCAATGTGTTGCATCTAAAATTTTATTCAAAGCAATGGGTTTAAAAAGGACAGTATAAGGTTAGATGACAATGGATGCTTCGCCTCCATGACTTCAACATTAACAAAGATTAAAAGCATCAAATCAGTAACCACTTACCCATTACCTGTCTCATACTTCTCTTGTCAGAATATATCTAGTTTGCCAGAACTTTAATAAGATTAAGTAAAAATTGAACCTATCCAGATTGTCTCTACACATCATTTAGATATACTATTTTCTTCGTGGAATTATAAATTTCAGAATCTGATTGCATTTTATTACTTTGACTGATAGGTCAAGGTCCTAGTACGAAGTTTTTGCAAATATCAAAAGAAAATGGACACCACTGTAATAGAAGAAAGACAGTGCATAATCCAAGTAAAAAACTCACCTATGGTCAAATCACTGAAATCAAGAATGTGGCTAGGACGCCAAGATTGTATACCACTGCCATTAGATTGTCTCAATGATGTATTTTCTTCCAAGCAATGACCAGCATTATTTTCTGCTGATAAAGAAGTGGGGGAGCTGGGAGTCATGTATATATTATCATCCATTATGTCAGAGTGTATCCAGGTGCACGATTTTTTAAATTCTGTCTCATTCTTCACAAAGGGCAAAACAAAATTAGTTAATGAGCTGTGGAACCATGAATAATTATCACAGAGCTCAAACATTGTAAAACTGTTTTGATTAAGAAAATTGATGAGCACCTGAAAAATATCCAAAAATCCTGTTAAGTCCTGAGGGATGTAGTCATCGACTTTCTTGATCAGGTTGCTAGGAATTGGATGGCCCCTGTAAGGTATGAAAAAACAGTAAAAATGAGTGTCAAATGGATTTTGTTACTGATATTCCCAAGGGTAGTGTAAAGTTAAATGGACTTTGCGAATAACAAGCGGAGAATGGAAAAACCATCATGATTGATAAGGCACTATATTGATTATTGAGCTTAATAACATAAATCAGGACACTCAACATAGAAAATTTATATTACCATTCAGCCAAACGTTTTGAAACATCCTTCCTTTTTTTGTTCAGAATGTTGGCAAATGACTTCCATTGAGATGGGTTATCAATCTTATCATCAACACCTTCAAGACACCCATTACCGTGTGATGAATGTAGATTATGATCTTGTCCAACTGAAAGAGTTGAATCCACAGGAGATGGCCAGGGCACAGGAAGAAGGTGAATATTACGCACTTGCTCCCCCAAAAAGGCCGCCAAATTGAGTGCATCTGCAGATGAGAGGGAATCCCTTCTGCGTATTAACAGAGTAAAACACAGCATGGTGAGAAATCTCAACATATTGAAGTATATCTAATTATACTGAAGTAGAATAACAGCTTACAGCTCAGCAAATATTTTTCCGTTGCATCTCTTTGTCACAATGTATGGCCACATTGATGGGCTATTATCACATTTTCCTAATTCATGTAATGACCTGCCAGCTATTTGATGTTCAAATAGTTTTTTGCCCCAGACCCCAAATGGATAATTGATTTTTTTGTGTTTTATGGACACGAGATTGCTGCTGGAGATAATGTCAGCTATGCCTCTATCATCCCAAGGCACCACTCTGTATGATCCACTTTCATAAATGAGAATCCCAGATGCTAAAACTGTAGGAATGTAAAGCTTCAAAGAGGAGTCCAGTTTATGTAGTAGATTGTGGAATTCAAGCTGCAAAAAAGACAACCATCAAAAAGACAAACTGTGAATGAAAAAAGGCACCATAGCTACACTATAAGGTAATAAAATATTACCTCAGTGCCTAAACCATAAAGAGAATTCTCCAAGCCTCCTTCAGCGAAAACTTTTACGACATAGTTTCCAACAATATAAACCTGTCATAATATCATAGAATCTTCTTGTTAGTTTATGGTACCTAAAACAGCCAACTCAGACACAAGCAAAATTTAATGTTTCACAGTAAATGCAATACTGCTAATAAATTACGCAAAGAAATGCTAGCAAACAAGATGTTATTCTAAGTATACAATCAATCCAGAATAAAGGTTTTCAGTGACAGATATAGATCAAATCACATGATTGAAGTGGAAAGAAAAAATTAGTAAATTACACAATGAAACTTACAGGGTTGCTGCCAGTGCCAACAGGAAGTTTCTCATCATGCTGAGGTGCAGGGAAGTTGTGAAAAGTACAAATTTCTCCCACACGTTCAAACCAATTTTCAGCATTGAGTGCAAGACAGGCTCCCTGAGTCATGAAGAAAAAATTGTGGAAGTTCAGTCAACACTATCATGGACATCGATTCAGATTCAATCATGAGACAGGAAAGAACCATGGCCATCTACAGACTTTGAGGCCTGAAAGTACTTATAAGTCAACCAACCAGAAGGCAGGATCAAGATATACAAGACACAATTATTGCATAAGTCAACCAAACAAACGTAATATATTGTCAATATGTTAGCAGAAACCATGGATTCTATCAAATACATTAATCGCATAAAAAATACCAAAGAAATCAACCAAATGACAAGAAGTGCAATCGAGCTTGCTAACTTTATAAGATTTATTTGGTAAATTCAGTTTAACCAAAATGGAACAACCAGCAATATTGAACAATAAAAATGGATGCAGAAGTATACCTTCCATACTAGGTCTCTAAGTCCTGGTTTACCGACCCAGAGCCTCCATAACCAATTCCGCATTTCTCGCTGTCCTATGGAGTTTCCAGAGCTCCACACAGAAGTATAGTGGTCCTTCTCTTTATCCAGAAACATGGCTAAGAAATTTATATCATATGAAAATTCTAAACCACTGAAACCATCACTTTTAGCAACATTTATAACATGAGCATGGTCTGCATTCTCTAAGGATTGGTGTACCCGGACCCTTTTCTCTTTCCTAGTCAGATAAGAGTAGCTATCAGTATTTTGAATACCCAGAGCATTCTTTTCAATATCCTGGTACGCAATCTCATCAAGAGCAAGCAATCCTGCACGACAAACACCTTTATGACGATGGCCAGGAGCTGTGTCCATACACACAAATTCAAAGTTCTTGGAGTTCACAAAATTCTGTGTTACAGCAACAGTGGTGTCCAGATTCAATACACAGTGCCACCACCCACTCGGTACGTATATTGTCTCTCCAGGCATTTGAGTACACTCAATCGGTCTGTCTTCAGGAAGCAGAAGGGGATAGAAATCCAGCCACCACTAAAAGAAATCATCGTTATGAAGCTATGCTAAAAAGGTACAATTAAATGGGATGAAATGAAAAGGGAAACAGGAAAAAGGAGGTGTGGCTGAATTTGCAACTTGCAAACAAAGCAATACCTGCAAGGATGATGGACCTTCAACATTGACATCGCCATCATCTTCATTTACATGTACCGTCATTCCTAAAGGGACTCTTCCAGGAGGATATAATGCCCACCTGTAGAAAAGATTATGTTACATATGAAACATTGGTATATCAGGATTTAGGAAGACAAGTAATTGTAGCAAAGCCTGGGCACAAAATTTAGGGTGCCCCTAGACGCAATCCAGTTACCAAGTCTCCTCAGCATCGATCCAAAGAAGGCACAGGAAAAGGGCTTGTAATTATGGTGGAATGTAGTCAAACTAATGTGAAATCTAAAGTTTGAAGTATGAAACCTGAAATTCTCCTCAAGGCACAAAGAAATAAACACTTGAAAACCTAACACCTCAATGTTGTTTTCACCACCAAAAAATCTTAACAATCAGAAACTCTGAGTCATTCAGTTAGCAAACAGGGGTCAAGTCCTCAGAATATGTTAAGTCAAACAAGTAGAACATACGCATGCCCTAATGTCTATGACAAAACCTCGCCCATTTTTTATTGATCAACACATGGCCTTTATGTCTGAAGTATGTTATTTTTTATGAGAATATTTTCTCTTCATGCCACCATGCATGCCAGCATCATTCATGAAGCAATTTGTGACATTTTAATATTGGATATATTTATTATACCACTGATATTGACAACATACAGTAACAAGTGAAGTGAATTACTACTTGGAGATCCAATGAAATCAGAAAGGTACAAGCCACTAAAAAAAACTCGCCACACATTATTCAACAAAAATATATTTTTTTTATTCAGCTGCGGCTTAGCAACCAGAACATACTTTGTCACTAGCAGAACTATGTAACTTCTTGGAACAAGGTTAATAAATTTTTACCTTTTACGGCCACAAAGGAGTGTATTCCATGCACTAGTTAGACCAGGATCAACGTGCCATGATGCCCCAGATCTTTCTGGTCCAATTATAAGCCACCTAAAAGGGGGACGTTGATCGATATCCAATACATCAAAATAATCTTCTTGAAATAGATGGGGCACACTGTAATGATTCAACAAGTCTGGTGCGGCTTCCCCAAACTGCAATATTAAAATTCAATAGGGATGCAATAGAATACAAATGCCAAAACTTCATTTTGAATAGCACAACCAGCACACCTTGTCATCAAAAATGTAAAGAGGATCTTCATCATGTTGAAGTTGCATATATGAATTGTAGTCCTTAAATTTCATGCTGATTTTCTTTGAACTCCTCTGTGATATTCCAAATTTTGTATCTGGATACTTCATTAATAGCTGTTCACATGTCCATGATTTCCTTGCTGGCCAAGTATCAGCTAATCCGTCAATCATTACCTGTTATATATGTAGCATGTTAAGAAGCATAATAATTACAGTGCAGTAAACACCAAATCAAAGCTAATGGAGCACAGAAATCAATAACAGAACTTTGTACATGTCATGTGGGTTTTCTTCATCTATCCTTGTAGTGAAAAATTAAACTTAGAACAAGACTCGAAAACTTCAAATGATAAACTAATCTCTTTATAAATTCATGAGTTGCGCCAGAAAAGAAACCACAGCATTTCAACTCGGGGGCATACATATGAAGAAAAAAGTGTAACAATATGAAATTCAAGTAAAACATGTTGGCCATGTATTATATATCTAGAAAATTAATGATAATTTACCAGATTATTCGGTATATAGTTTCCTTTCTTAATTGATGCAAAATATTGCTTACATACCGGTTTTTTGCCATCATACTCCATAACAAACTCTTTTAAGGAGATGTTGTCCCTTCTCTCCACATTTCCATTATCAAAAGAGAATCCATTTAATGAGGTATTACATCTGTAGAACCTTCGGTAGAGAAATAAGGAATTGAATCCTGCAAAAGTTCATATAGCATAAAATAAAAATCATCCTTGAACGAAATATCAAAAACTTGAAGTTACTTCTGTAATTAAATACCATCAAAGTGCAAAACTTTTGTGGCAGCATTAGAATATCTTTCAGGCAAATCTAATCTGCAATCATAAATAAACATGGAATAAGATGGAAAAATCTCAACTTTCTTCATATATTAATCAATAGATTCATATAGGAATGTATTATTAAACAGAGACAACATACTGATGCAATGCAGTTTTCTTCCATGAGCCTTTGTACTCAAGGTCACGATTTACAATGCCAAGGCACAAAGTCATCCAGAGTGGCTCTTCATTGCATAATATATACATCACACTACACAAGACACAAAAAAAGGGGGAAAAGATTGAAGCATGCGGAGACAAGGCATATGAAATTAGGCACAGCGCGGACCACCAGTTCGTCAAAGAATTCATTTGAATGGACTACAGATAAAGCTTGACATTTGAATACACAACGTTTTTACAGATTAAAGCAAGCAGCAACTGGCTACTGCAAAAAGAAATGTAGCTGAACAAACTCGCATTAAGAATCAAAATTCCATCCACACGAGAACTACAGTACTACACTTTCAAGATTTATAGAGAATCAAGATGCAGCTTAGAGCTAAGTAATTTTCAAGTACTTTTTCAAAAAACGACTAAATCAACTTCCATTTGGTAGAAACAATAAGCACCATCAACTGAAGCTAACATTATGCTAGTTCTAAGATCACCTTCTAAAATTCCACGACAGTCAAAACTGAGAAGAATTAAACTGAAAAACCAGAATAAACAAAATTGACAGCTCGGTAACGGCGAATCGCACCTGCTGACACAAGAGAGACGAGCCACATCACGAGGCTTGAGACTCGCCAATATAATACATAAAACATCATCCGGAAGAACACGGAGTTCACCCAGCGCCGCCTCCCGCCGATCTTTCACCTCGGGAAACACCGTAGAGAGCTGAAACTCACCGTCGCTGGTTTCCATTCCAACCGCGCGGAAACGCAATCGAATCCAAATCCAAACCAAATCTGAGCGGAATTCCTGAAATAAAAAATGAATCAAAGCACGCGTCTTGCGTAGTAGTTATGCTATCGCGTGTGGAGGTAATTTCGAATCTTCCTGTGAAACGCTTTTAGATGTTCTGCAGCGAGTTTGAGATTGACCTGCGCCGTGGAAACACGCTTTGCATAGCCCGCTGCCCCGCTTTACTATTTACGCTTTGTGGAGGTATTTTTGCTATGGGATTTTTTACACTATTCTTAGGTATGGGTAGGGGTGTAACCGAGCCGAGCCCGAATAGTGGTAAGCTCGGCTTGAGCTCATGAGAATTCGAGCCGGGCTTTGACCGAGCCGAGCATTGACCGAGCTACTTCGAGCCGAGCATTGACCGAGCTTTGACCGAGTCGAGCCGAGCTCGAACTAGTTTCATTTTCATCCTCACATAATTTATAAAAGAAATTATATTTAATATATTGTATATATTTAATTTTATTTAATTTAATCTACATATTAAAATAATTTTAAAAATATATATTTAATTAATAATATATTTTAGTTTAAAAATTAAAAGATATAAACAATAATAATACTATACTTTTAATATTATATATAATTTCTATATTTAATAATAAATAAATATATGTATAAAAAATAAATCGAGCCTATTATCGAGCTTTCGAGCCGAATAGTGGTTGGCTCGGCTTGAAATCATGTGTGTTACGAGCCGAGCTCGAGCTCGAACCGAGTCATTTCGAGTCGAGCTTGAACCGAATTTTGACCGAGCCGAGCTCGAACAATTCACGAGCCTATCAGTCTCATTTACACCCTAGGTATGGGGATGGCAATTTCACATGTTTCTTTGTTTGTGTAATGTAGTATTTGCTAGAAAAGATAAAAGTTGCTAAAAAGAAGCGAGGGAGTAATATACGTATGTCTTAAAAATATCAAATTCAGAGATAAAAGTTGCTAAAAGGCGTGCGAATTATTTTTGCCAAGGCAAAAGTAAACGGTGATGACCAATACCGTGTTTCCATAAGTAGTACTATGAAGTATGAACTATCAACTACTTTTTCTCTGGGCTCTCTCCATAATCTATGTGCTCGCCAACAGTTATTTAAATGAATTACGGCTTTGTTGAATTTTAAAAATAAGATTTTTAATATACAAACAGAGTTAAATTTGAGTATTCTAGCGGTTAAACAATTTTAAATTAGTGATCTAACACTAATCAAAGTACACCCAAAAAAAGGTCCAGCAACACAACTAGGGATATGGCAATTTCACCCGCATCCGCCCAAAATCCGACCCGCCCGATCCGCCGAAATGGATGAAAATCCGACAAAAAGTGGATTCTTATAGGGTTATGGATGGATCGGGTGACGGATTGGGTCGGAGATGGATTTAGGCCCATCCAACCCACCACCCGATCCATCACCCAACCCACCATCCAAACTATCCATCACTCGCTATATTTTATTAAATATATACACATATATACTCAATATGTTTTAGTAAAAAATCTAACATAGTTTTTCCTCCTTTTTTTTTTCTTTCACGGTCCTTCCCACCGTTCCAACCTTTCACAATTCTCCCATAATTTTATCACTCATTGCTCGGGAAGGACTGATCGATTAATCTTCCTCATGTCAAGACTCATGTTTTGTAATTTTCTTATTTGACCATTTTGTTCTCAGTATTCAATTCGTTCACTTTTTGAATATTCTTATCTCATTTACCCTTCGCTTCTATATATTGCAAATTATGTATAGTTTTATGGACTTTACAATGTTCAAACATGAATTGACTTTGAATATAAATAATTGTAAGTTTATACATGTTTTAAATCCATTATTCACCCGATCCATCCATTTCACCCATGGTTGATTGGTGAATTGAATTTGGGTTGAGTTTTAGATGGATGATGATATAACATTCATGTCTCCAATCCACCCGAGCCATTGCCATCCCTAAACACAGCCAACACTGTATAATATTGTTTCTCGATTAAAAAATGGAATACTCATTGAGTCCTTGTTAATTGATTCCAATGGCTGGGAGAGCATCAACACATGTTCAATATTAATATTAAGTACTTATAAAACTTGCTCGGAAAGAAAAATACGATATATTAAATGAATTAATGAATAAATGAATTCTCTATGTCTCTTACATATTTAATCCCTCTCTATGATACAAAAAGAACACAAATTAAACCAACGTAGAACACTTAGAGGTGGAAGGATCGAAAGTGGCAGGAAGCAAGTACTTGCGCCCGTTCGCGCCATGCGCATTATAGCTGGCGCCACTGGTGGGGTCCACCAACAGGTCTCCGGCGTAGCCCGGGTACGCCCCTCTGCCGTAGACTCCGGGACAGGCGGTGGCGGCTTCCAGTGGGGCCTCAGCCGGGCCTTGATAAAACCCATTTCCAAATGGATTCGTCGCGGTGCCCATCAAAAGCCCACCCAAATTCATCACCATACCGTCCGCCCCTACATCGTTGTTGGGCGCCACGAGAGGTGGGCTTTGTGGGCCGTAAGTGGGCTGGTGGAAGGGCCACGCGCAGTACCCGGGGCATTGGGCCTCCGCATTCCCGGCCCAAATGTAGGCGAACTTGGTTGTTTTCTTCCCCTTCACGACGCCGTTTCGAGAGCCGTGGGTGCCGCAGCGGTTGACGCAGAATCCGTCGACGGCGACGTCGGCGGCCGTGAGGACGACGTTGATGGCGTCCCTGCGGTCGCCTCTGGAGGCCAATTGGGCGATGTGTTTGTCGGATAGGGATTTGCCGAGGGAGTAGGATTCGTCGATGATTTGACGGCCGAGGTGGAGGGAGAGGGAGGAAGGCTTTTTGGAATTGGCCAGGTGGTAGTACCGCTCGACGGATTTCCACCACGTGGCGACGGAGGGCTGGGCGGCGACGGACGGCTGGGATGAGAGGGAGGTGATGAAGTCGGCGACGATGGCCCTCTGGGAGGGTTTGAATTTGCCGTACCAGATGAGATTGACGGCAATGTTGCCGTGGAGAAGGGGGCCGTTGTGGTAGCGGAGGAGGTCCTGGCCCTGCGAGTCCTGGAGGATTCTAGAAGCGAATGCAAGATTGAAAACGGAGAAGACGGCCAACAGGCTTAAACATACTACCAGTGAAGAAGACATGATGATGTTTTTTGCAGTGTATACAAAACTTCACTTGTAGTTATACAACAGTATGATTGAAGGCTTGAGTGATGGATTGCAGAGCAGATATATGCACATTACACGCATAACATTTATTGCTTTGTAGGAGTAATAATAAAGAATAGAGAAAAAGAAACGCGGTTTTGGTTGGGTGGCAATGAGCAGTAGAAAACAAGAAAAATTGAGACATTACAGGTGGGTTACATACAAATACTAGTATACAATTACATGTAGTAGTTTTGTCTATAGTATTCGGACCAAATTGAAAGTGACAGTTGTAAGAAAAAGGATCCGATGATGTATGTATGTCCAGACAAGGCAGGGCCCTACGCGGAAGGGGTTTTTGGATTCGTTCATTTCTGTTTTCGTCTTCTTGGATTAATTTATTTATTGTTTTTTTGTCTCTTCTACAACAAATTTCATTGTCCGAATATTACTGAATTATTAAGTGGAATATTATACTGTGCTCCATAATGTGCGTGTTTTTCTTGCTGTGCCAGCCAGAACCACATTCCAGGCTGTAACTGTAAAGTAGCGGACGATGTGCATTCAAAATTTAGGCTAGATTTGGGTGTGACTTTAACTGATAATTGACTAAAATTTAAAAACAGAACGAAATGAATTCTCAGATCAGATTTGAATCTCAATACAGAATACACATGGTTTGAAATTTCGTTTTTCTTTATCTGTTTTTTTTTTCCCCCCTCTTCGTTTTAAGTTGTCACAGTTCTTTTCTAATGTTAAATAACTGTGTATTTGCATACAAGACAAAATAAAAAGTGGAAACTGGCAGGAATAGTTAGAGTTAGGATGCACGTAATTTTTTATTTTTAATTAAATCGTTAGAATGCGATACATTGTAAAGTTGTAACAAAAAAATTGGAAGTATGGTTATTTAATACTATTTTGACTGGGGTTGTTTTCATTGAAAGGAATACTAGTATTATTGATGAAGAAATGCAATATATATTGTCCTGCTTTTTCATGGTTACATACTTACATTATTGCAAAGGTTGGACTATTGCATTTTTTTTTTTTTTTTTAGCAAAGCCAAAGCCAGAAACTATTGCACATTTCAATTTGAAGTTTGATTTATTTCATTTTTACAGGTCAATTATACACTGTATCATTTACTCCACCCTATGTTTTTTTGGGAGGTTGTTTGAAGTGATTTTTTTTTTTCCAACCTGTTCAATAATCATACATGAGTGTACCCCTGCTTGCTTTACTTTTCTTTTCTATTTCCTCCCATCCTTGCTGTAAAGTTTTTAATTTTTTCTCTTTGCCGACGACGTGTGTCACTGTTCACCCAAAAAAATAATCATACATGAGTGTACATTTTTGTAAGCCAAAAAATGGTGTGGTAATTTCATCCGTCTTGATACAACTCTGTAAGGTTGTAGAGGTCCTACCCGAAATGGGAACATCTGTTTTTAGGACATGGCTTATCAATCTAAACAGTAAATATCCAAATCATTAATGAAAGATGATTAGTGTGGTCCAGCAGCAGTACACACTACACAACTGAAAAATTTAATAATTAGGCAGAGAAGATGAATTGGGACAATATGGCCACCCATTTCTTTCTTTCATATGCTGTCTGTCTGTTGGCTGTCATACACCAATTTCAATGCTTCATCGCCTTCCTGCTGTCAAATGTACTAAACTACTAATGGAATACCCAAACAGCTACAACCTAAACTATAATAATATGCCCTAAACCGCGTCTCATTTCCCTGCACCTTCCCAATCCTCCTCATAAGTCATAATAAATACCCCATTGCTCCTCCATTGATCTTCCATACTCATTCCTGCCTTGACCCTTCAATTTTCTCTCCTACTAATTACTAATTCAATACATTATTATTACAAAAAAAATGGCTTCTTTCATCATCGTTGTTGCCAGAATATTGCCTCTCATTGCTCTATTCAATCTTGCCATTGCTTCTAGAATGCTCCTCCAGGAGGACTTCCAGAGCCAGCAGAGCCTCCTCAGCTACCACAACGGCCCCCTTCTCCACGGCAACATTGCCGTCAATCTCATCTGGTACGGCAAATTCAAACCCTCCCAGAGGGCCATCGTCGCCGACTTCATCACCTCCCTCTCATCCCAGCCGTCCGTCGCCGCACAACCCTCCGTCGCCACGTGGTGGAAATCCATCGAGCGGTACTACCACCTGGCCAATTCCAAAAAGCCTTCCTCCCTTTCCCTCCATCTCGGCCGTCAAATCATCGACGAATCCTACTCCCTCGGAAAATCCCTATCCGACAGACACATCGCCCAATTGGCCTCCAGAGGCGACCAAAAGGACGCCATCAACGTCGTCCTCACGGCCTCCGACGTCGCCGTCGACGGATTCTGCGTCAACCGCTGCGGCACTCACGGCTCCCGAAACGGCGTCGTGAAGGGGAAGAAAACAACCAAGTTCGCCTACATTTGGGCCGGGAATGCCGAGGCCCAATGCCCCGGATACTGCGCGTGGCCCTTCCACCAGCCCACTTACGGCCCACAAAGCCCACCTCTCGTGGCGCCCAACAACGATGTGGGTGCGGACGGTATGGTGATGAATTTGGGTGGGCTTTTGATGGGCACCGCCACAAATCCATTTGGAAATGGGTTTTATCAAGGCCCGGCTGAGGCCCCACTGGAAGCCGCCACCGCCTGTCCCGGAGTCTACGGCAGAGGGGCGTACCCGGGCTACGCCGGCGACCTGTTGGTGGACCCCACCAGTGGCGCCAGCTATAATGCGCATGGCGCGAACGGGCGCAAGTACTTGCTTCCCGCCATTTTCGATCCTTCCACGTCAAAATGTTCCACTTTGGTTTAATTTGCTGTTGCTGTTATTATTATTTTTGCTGTAGATGAAGAAGATATAGGCTATAGGGGAAATATTTGTAATAACAAAATTCGTTGATTCTTTATTGAAAATTTATTCTTTTATTACCGCTACTGGTTAAGTTGTTCTTGAACATGGCATCACTTGCGAACTGAAAATATAAATTTACATTTTGTTTTTAAAAGTTTGAAATTTGCTAACATTTTAAAAAATTATTTTATGTTCTTGAAATATAAGAATACACGCGATTATAAAATAATCAAAACAATAGAATACTTACTTTAGTTCATCAAAGAAATATTGAAGGTATTTTTTAAATAGGAGTATATAATTTGTTTCCGGCTTCGGCTTCGCCAAAAAAAATAGGAGTATATAATAGATCCAACATATTGGCTGTTCAATTCAATACTGTTGACTATATATTGATGATCATCTACTGTTTAAACAATTATTGTATATATTCTACTCTTATTATTAATTTTTTGTTTCAACATATAGATAGATGATGCTATGGTCACCATCAATCACGTACTAGTTTATAATCTGAAAATAAAAATTTATTGAATTTGTGTGAATGAAGGGAGAGCCACATTTATCAATGAAGTGCCTCAGGATAAAAAGGCAACCATGCAAGAAAGAAAGTTAGCGAATAATGGAAAACCTCATTAAATATCATGTAACTGAATTTTGACCTTAATTTAGAAATCATGAAAGGGCTATATACACACATCAGTACAAGAAAATCTACATACACATATATAGTCAAGTTTATGTAAATTAATTGTAAATATATTCATCACTATATATTTACAATTTACAAACACCTTTTTTTTTTTTTCCTTTTTTCTTTTTTTTTTTTTAATCTTTCACCCGTACGGTATGTACATATGGGCATGGCTGGTCATCTATGACAAATTGGTAAAATTAGCTTGGGATGTTCTTAAGAAAATAGAATAGTTGTCGAGTTATACATACTTAGTACACTAATTAGAATAATTAAATACATGAGTTTTTGTTTTCTCTTTAATTTCTATCAACATGTTTAAGATTTAAACTCATTCTCATTATTTTATTTTCTTTTTCCAATATTTGTCGTGCCTTAAATTCAAGAGCCAAACAGGAATTAGTGTGACAATTAATAACAATGAAATAGTATAAATTAAAGTGCAGTGAAAATCAGAAGTAATATGTAAAAGGGAATTATTACTATCTGTTCAGCTCGTCCTATATAGGGGATGTCAGATAGCAGATTCGGAGAGAGAACTGTGAGACAATATGCTCTTTCAATCCGCTATCCACTCACCAATCTACCAACATCCAAACATCCTCATAATCTCCAGCATGGTAGTAAGCTTCATCAGGCATTTGATGTTGGAACAAATGAGCTAACAATATATTTATCCCATCATTTTATTAGCCTAAAAAATCTCATGCCATTCAGAATGGTCTATAGTCTAGCTAGCTTTTTTTTAAAAAAAAAATTAAAAAATTAACATTTGCTAATTTGTAGCTGGTGTATCGACATGTTTTTTCAAATTATTTTTGTCAAATTAAACTGTATAATTTTTTCGAAATATAAAAATATAAATCAAACAATGAATCAAAAATCCAATACTAGAGAAATTTTAATGCTTTAAGAAAACAAATTTACCATAAAAGTAACCAGCTTCATCAAGATATATACCTGGCCACAGCATAAAATAGCATTATATATTTTTAGAGGGTGTTTGTTTATGCGTTTTCGGACAGATTATCTGATTATTGCGTTTTCAAAACGCAAATAATCAGTTAATCCTGTTTGTGTACTAATTTCCAATAATCTATTATTTGCGTTTTGAGGGAATGAAAACGCTATTTTATTGCAGCTATATTTTGGTGCTGCAAGAAAATTGCGTTTAGCCAAAAATAGATTTTATCATATTATTGCCTAGGAAAAATACAAATCCAAACACTTTTTAATGATTATCTGATTATTGCGATTTGTAACAGCATAAGCTTATCCAAACACTTAATTTTCTACAGCACGTTTTGTTACAGCAATTATTTGATTATCCGTTTTCTAAACGCTACAGCACTTTTTAAAACGCATATCCAAACACCCTCTTAATTGACATTCATATAAATAACCCAATATAATGCTCTGGCTTCGGCTTCACTAAAAAAGTAACCCAATATAATGGTATCTAATTAAGTCTATAAACCGATCCTTTTTTGTCTAATATACATGCATACATTACATACGTATATTATTATGTATACGCTACGAATTCATATTTTGTCTAATCACTGTTTAAAACGCTAAGAATTTTTAAAAAATAAAATAAAAAAATAAAAAATAAAAAATAAAAAAAAAATCACCCCACTAGAAGCACACTATCATTCTCACTACAAATATGACAAATGATCAATTAGGGCAAAATTCAAAATTTCTGCAACCTCCAACTCCCCAAAACCCTAATCCAAAATCAGCAAAGTTTCATACTCCCCCCTAGAAAATGTAAACAAATTCACACTCAAATTGAGAATCAAAAGGAGAAAAAAACCCACAGTAGTAACCCTAATCCAGGCCTGACGAATTTTCCAAGAAAATGCCCTGGTTCAATTCTTCCTGCAATTCTGTTTCAATATAGGATATTTTGGCAAAATATTTTCAAACTGGGGCACTGATTCATGGCTGTTGCAGGAAATGGAAACCCCCCCCCCCCCCCCCCCCCCCCCCACCATAACTATCCATTTAAGGTTTTTCTGTACTAAAACTAGGATGCTTCACTTAAACATCTGAGGTTTCTGTGTTCCACTTTATGTAGAAGTCTGTTTTAATTAAATTCCTGTCCACAAAATTACATTTAAAAACCTGATCTCCACTCGATCTTTTCTTCCCTGATGAGACAAAAGTTGTTGTTGGGATCGAGCTTGTAAGAAGGGCCTCGAACACGTAAGAACAACGCCTGTAATTATTACAGCATATTTATGGAGTCCACCACCACTTCTGTTTATTCATCTGGTAATCATGTTCGAAGCGATATCAAGGCCATCGATTTCTTCACGAAGGAGGATTCCAAAGTGTCTGATTTGAATAAGAGTGTTGATCAATTGGAGTTTCAGGATTCTCGCCTGGAGCTCGCTATAGGGCTGCCTGATCCCAATTGTTTTTCGACGAAAAATTCTATTGCGGATTTGGAATCGGAAGTAGATCAGTACTGGATTCCGACACCCGCTCAGATCCTCGTTGGATTCACCCATTTTTCTTGCCACATTTGCAATAAGAGCTTCAGTCGTTACAATAATCTACAGGTTGTTTTCTTTTTGCTCTAGAATCTAAACCCTAACCTTGCCTGGTTATTTTTGGTTGATTGATGATTTCATTTCCAGCTTCGAAAACCTTAATTTTGTGATTTTTGTATGTGTGTTTTCATTTCATTGATAATAAATCATCAAAAAGAACCAATTTTTGAAAAATCCCCTGTGAAATTAAGCCCAATTCTGAAACCCTAATTGATTCGGTTGAGAATTGGGAAACCTAATCTATCAAATTCCTGTGATTTAATTATTCCCCTGAATCCCTAATTGTGAAATCCACTCGTTTCAGATGCACATGTGGGGGCACGGATCCGAGTTCCGACGGGGGCCGGAATCGCTGAAGGGATCGCAGACGGCGGCGGCGCGTGCGTTGATGATACCGTGCTACTGCTGCGTGGAGGGGTGCAAGAACAACATCAATTACCCGAAGGCGAAGCCTCTGAAGGATTTCCGGACGCTGCAGACGCACTACAAGCGGAAGCACGGCGCGAAGCGGTACTCGTGCCGGAAGTGCGGCAAGTGCCTGGCCGTGAAGGGCGACTGGCGGACCCACGAGAAGAACTGCGGCAAGCGGTGGCACTGCCTCTGCGGCTCCGACTTCAAGCACAAGCGCTCTCTCAAGGATCATGTCGCTTCTTTCGGAACGGGCCACGCGCCGGTGCCGTCGTCGTCCACAGCCGGCGGTGTTCGATCATCCGCGTTGAATTAATCTGCGATTGATTTGAGATCAACGGTCATGATGTGCGTACTATTTAGGGATTACTTAAACATAACAGTACTTTTTTCTCATGGGAAAGTTGTATGGAATATTGTAAAATACTACAATATACTGTAATACATTAATACTATATGCTGATGAAATTTTCAAAAATTATAAAACTATTAATTAAAATTTATATGTAAAATGTTTTTTTTCCCAAATTGTTATCACAAAAATTAATTCAGCAATAACACAACATGTTTCTTAAATTTTTTTATTTATTTATTTTTTTAAAAAAAACTTACATTACATTTTGAAATTTCTTTATATTGGAAATTTAATGGCCATGTTTATTGGGCTGGGCCTTAAGAGAAAGACTCCACGTACCATTTTGTCTGGGCTTAATATATGTGTTGATGACAAACGATTGGGAAATGACACAAATAATTTCATATTTAACACTATATAAACAATTGTCACAGGGACCATCCATAATTTATTATACATAATTAGCTTATATAGATCGATTTGTGTCATATTCCTAAATTTTTCAATCCATTTTCATCTTTATATTCGTTCATTCAAAAACATTACACATGTTAAGAAAAATTTCCACTCAACTCTCTAGCTAGGTTTGAGGTAAATATTAGCAAATTAAATTATTGCCATCAAACACAGTCCTACTCTAAAATCCTTGAAAAGCATAAAAATGACATGTTTGTATCTATTATATATATATATATATATATAAATATCTTTTCCACCTAAGTTTGCTGCTTAATTTTCAGAAAATAATCAAGACACACAGATGCATACAATACCTAATATCGTATGCAGAATATTATAGTAGATGTTCTTATCCAGAAAGGATTATATTGATTTCTCAACCATTTTAAAATTGAATATATTATGAGAAAAGTGTTATATTGAAGGCTAATAAAATAAAGAAATCGTTATCTGTAATAATAAAATATGATGGAGAGTGACAATTAATATCCATGTGGTTGGTTCTTGATACTATCATATTGTCTCTTTCATGGCCATATATGCTTCATCTTGTCATATAATACTTCAAATCATCACCAAAATTAAAATTTAAAAAAAATTCGAATAAAATCATGTTAAAGTTATTAGAATAACGCATTATTCGAAAGAAGGGATTAATTAAAAGACAGAGATTAATTTAATTATTAGAGAGATTGACAAGTAATAATTATTTGTTGGATCAACCAATTGCCATTTTTATTAATTACCCTGTCTTATTGCAAAAATTGATGTTCGAAGTACAAAATTGATCGTTATTCATTTATTTGTTGGATCAACCAATTGCTGTTTAGTGTTTTCAACTTTTCATTATGTATTACTACCTCCGTTCTCAAATAAGTGATCCATTTGCATAGTAGTTACTATTTATTGAGTAACTTTAATTAATTTTTTTAATATAGTTATATAAGAAAAAACATAGTCAAGTGAGATCTTGTTAGACTCGTCTAATCACGTAGTTTTAGAATATCAAATTTTTATAATTTTTATTTATGTATAATTTGAGTTATTAACCTTTAAAAATGTGTCTTGGACGACGTGAAATACAGAAATTGTGCATTTAAAAGAGAACAGAGGAAGTATTTGTTTTCCTAATTTCCTTTTCTCAAAACTTCTAAGCCCTCATTTGGGGTAGGATTTAAAATTTATGATAAATTTAAAATGAATGGACTTTGATAGCTTTCTTAATTATTTATTTCACTTTCACAAACAATTTTGTATGCATATGAAACACGTAAAAGAATTCATATATCATGTCAAATTAAAATAGAGGTAAATCAATACCGGCGCCGCTCCAGAATGATCCAGCCAATGCAAAGCTGGTCACCATTCAGCTCATAAATGGTGATAGGCTAAAACCGTGCGTCACCATCGATCCTAGCCTGGAGGCTCATATCTGCAAGCCTTTCGAAGACGCACTCATCATCTCCGTGCTCGGGAAGAAAGTCGGATATGTCGCGCTCAAAGAAAGGATTACACGTTTATGGAAGATAGGAACCCGGTTTGAGATGATAGATATGGATGCAGGGTTCTACCTAGTGAAGTTTGAAAGGATGGCTGATCGAACAAAGGTCCTCCATGACGGGCCGTGGATGGTTTTCGAGAGCTACCTAACGATACGGCCATGGAGACCCAACTTCTTCGCTGATGAAGCAACGCCGAAGAAAACTATCGTCTGGGCTAGATTCCCCGGCCTATGCTTCGAGTTTTTTGACGAACTCATACTCACTAGAATGGCAGCAACGTTGGGCAGACCAATACGGGTTGATGCGGTGTCTAAAGGCGTCAACAGGGGGAAATACGCACGAGTATGTGTAGAAATCGACTTGGAGCTCCCTGTGGTAACTAGCGTGTTCATAGGAGGGAGGTGGCAGAAGGTAGCGTACGAAGGACTCCATCTCCTATGTTCAAAATGTCGGAGATACGGACATGGCAGCCATGTATGTCCAAATGGTCCGGTGGAGGAAGAAGAGGAGAGGCAGGTCCGGGAGGGCAAAGCGGCGGTGGAATTTCCACTCAAAGAGGCAAGTGACAAGAAAGGCACTGGGGATAAAACCCTGAACATATCCATTTTGGAGAAAGGTGGCAGAAAGGTCTTTTCTGCTATGGAGACAGACCAAGTTGAAAGCTGCGATGGGAATGCAAAGGTCAACGGGAAGGAAACAAAGCTTGGGGACTCGGAAGTATTTCCGGAAATAGATAGTCACGGGGTCAGTTTGGTGCTCCCTGCCCAAAAACAGTCGCAGGAGCTGCCACCAAATACTGCAGGTAAGACAGACAAGGTAGTTCCCAGCCAACCTTGCACCGGCGAATGGATCAAGGTTGTGAAGAAGAGGTCCAATAAAAACAAAAAACAGATTCCCCTATAGACGAAACCCACCAGTAAAGTTTTGGGCCTGAGGGAAAGGATTAAAGGTGTTAATCCATTGAGAGGGCAAAAGCTTGGCCCATCAAAAATTGGTAAGGCCCAAGGTGTGAAACTGAGCCCCAAGTTAAAATCACAAGGGCCCAAAGGTGAAGAGTTATCTCCCAGAATGAAGCGCTCCAGAACCTTCTCTGAGAGCACCAGCGAGGCGGTAACACCACAGAAAACACCGGATGGTCTGAACGGTCCGGGCAAGACGACGGAGGGCAAAGCTAAGGAGAATATTGATCCTCAAGGAAGCAATGGCTGGGCTCTGGGAAAGGAAAAGCCGCCTGATGAAGCGGTGGCAATGCAGAGTTAAGGCGTCCTCTGAGGATCGAGCCAGTAAGTTTACCTTTTTGAAATGTTTATGGATTTTAAAAAATTCAAATTACTGTCATGGAATATAGGGGGGGTGGTTGGTATCAGAACTAGGAGTTGTCTTAAAGACATAGTCCGGAGATATGAGCCGGATATTTTGATTTTGATGGAGCCTCAGTCGAGCTTTAATAGCTCCCAGGGATTCGTATTAAAACTTGATTTTGAACCAATTTGCATTCAAGAGGCGAGGGGAAGGGCCGGAGGTCTTTGGGTGCTGAAGAAAAAAGGGCGAGCTGTAAATTGTAATATCACTGACAGTAGAGCCCGGCTCATCACAATGGATTTGGAGAAAGGCACCACTAAATGGTCCTGCACGGCGCTTTACGCGTCTCCAAATTATAAGGAAATGAAAGAGAACTGGGACGCCCTCTGCCAGATTGGGGAAAAGAACCAGGGGCCGTGGACTGTCATCGGAGACTGGAATCAGATACTCAAGGCAGAGGAGGTAAAAGGGGGGCTCTATAATATTGGCAGAGCTGAGGAACTATCGGACATCCTTATGAGATGCGGTCTCCACACGATCAACACGCAGGGCGGGAAATTCACTTGGTCGAGACCAATTGGGGATCTCCAGTCCATTCATAAGACTCTGGACAGATGCGTCGGGAATATCGAATGGATCACCAGCTTTCCTAATGGGTATGTTCACATCCTAAGCCGTATTGGCTCGGATCATAGTCCAATACTGTTAAGGTGTGATAATACGCCTCAGATAACTGGTAAGAAACCATTCCGGTGGGAATCAATGTGGGCTCTCTCCAATGACTATGAGGCTGTGGTGGAGAAGGCCTGGCAGCTGCCGGCCACGACTATAGGAAGCCAACTTGACCATGTTCAGAAATGTTCCTCTGAATTTGATAAGTCCGCGGGTGGCAACCTTAAATGGAAGAAATTGAAAATCATAAAAAGGTTGGAGGGTATTACGAGAGCCATGGAACGTGTTGACTCTATTAGACTTAACATGTTGGAGGTAGAGCTCAAGGGAGAATTAGAGCAGCTCTTGCTCCAAGAGGAATTCTATTGGCACCAGAGGTCAAGAGATAAGTAGATTCGTGCCGGGGATAGGAATACTTCCTATTTCCATGCGAGCGTTAAGTCGAACAGAAGTCATGCTAAGATCCACAGATTATTTTTAACTGACGGCTCGTGGTGTGAAGATGACGGGAACCTTAAAGTGCAGGCTAAGAACTTTTTTCACAGACTGTATACGAAGGAAGTTAATCAGACTAACTTGAGGGAGGATTCACAACCAGAAATGGATATGCCAACCTTCCCCCATTTGGCTACTGAAGATACTAATACTCTGGAGAAGGAGGTCACCCAAGCTGAAGTAATGGCAGCGGTTAAAGGCACCAATGGGAACTCGGCTCCTGGACCCGATGGGTTCCCCGGTCTGTTTTACCAGCGCTACTGGAATATTGTTGGAGAGTCCCTAACGGACTTTGCTAAAAAAGCTTTCTTGGATCAATCCTTTCCGGCAGCCATATCCAAAGCTTATATCTGTCTCATCCCTAAAGTTGAGGTGCACACGGGATTCCATCACTTCCGCCCCATCACATTATGCAATGTGGTGTACAAAGTGATCACTAAGATTCTTGTGAATCGACTCAGACCTATCCTTCATAGTACCATCTCCCACAACCAAACGGCCTTCCTTAAGGGGAGAGGTCCAGCTGACCATGGACTCACGTTCCAAGAGATTATGACTCATATGGGAAGAACTGGTAATAGAAACCAAAGCGTCATTTTGAAGATCGACATAGCTAATGCCTATGATAACGTTCTTTGGGAGTTTGTGGAGAGCTGTATGAGGGAGCTCAACCTCCCTGAGAGCTTCATTAATCTGACTATGCATTGTGTCTCATCGCCTTCTTATGCCATCTTATGGAATGGTAGGGCCACTGAAAGCTTTAGCCCGGACAAAGGGCTGAGGCAAGGAGACCCGATTTCCCCGTACCTATTCCTATTAGTCATGGAAAAATACTCCATCATGATCCAATATCTGGTCAGAGAAAACAAGTGGAAGCCTATTAAACTTTCTAATACAGGGATTGGGATATCCCACCTCATCTTCGCGGATGATCTTATCCTGTGTTCAGAACTTAATAGAGAGAGCATTGAGTCCATTGCAAAATCCTTGGTTTGCTTTGCTGACTCCTCCGGCCTTAAACTTAACCCAGATAAGTCATCAATCGTCACATCCAAAGCCGTCCGCCCCACAGATAAAATCTGGATCTCGGATATGCTTAGAATGAAGATTGTGGATTCCTTTGACAAATATCTCGGGTTCCCCTTGATTCTGGGAAGATGCAAGATCAAATACTTTGGCCCCTTGCTCGATAAGATGGAAGCTAAACTACAGGGGTGGGCGAACCACTTCCTCAACAAATCTGGGAGGCTGACCCTCTGCAGAGCCGTCCTGGCTACCATTCCTATATACCTCATGCAAATCCATTGGTTCCCCCAGGCGGTGTGTGATGCCATTGATAGGAAACTTAAACGGTTTCTATGGAAGGACAACAGGGGAGTGGGGATTCACTTGGTTAATTGGGACAGGGTGACCTCGCCACTCAGTGAAGGGGGATTGGGACTAAGGAAAGCTAGGTTGATGAACATAGCGATTTTGGGGAAGCTTATCTGGCATTCCATACACTCTCCTGGCAAAATTTGGGTAGAACTCGTTCAAGGCACAGAGATCTCTGCAGCCAACCCCTTAGATTTCCCTGGGAGCAAACAGTCTCACATTCTTAAAACCATAAGGAAGGTGGCCCCATTCTTGAAAGGAGGTTTCAAACTGAGGATTGGCAAAGGGGACTCCTCCCTCTGGTACTCAGATTGGTGGAAAGGTAGACAGATAAGCCCCCTCCTAGACTATGTCGATTGCCATGATACTGAACTTCAAATCAAAGATGTTGTAACTAATGGTAGATGGGACTGGACTTCCGTCTATTCTAATATCCCATCTTGGCTTACTGTGGAGATATGCAGGGCCCCTCCCCCAATCCTACATCCGGAAGTTCCCGATATCTGGATTTGGGCTGGTGACAGAGCGGGTAAATACTCAGCTAAATCCGCCTACAAATACCTGACTTCCGATGGTGGAAACCCGAAGGGATGGAAGTGGATCTGGAACAACATCTACCCGGCCAAAATTTGTTTTCTTCTCTGGTTGATATGTCAGGAAGCTTTACCAGTCAACCTTACACGCTTCAAGAGGAATCTGGCGCCCAATCCACTGTGCAACATCTGTGGGAGAGACATTGAGAGCTGGGCTCACTGTTTGTTCTACTGCGACTGGGTAACTCAGATTTGGCAGGGCCTTAACATAGTTATTCCTCCAGATCGTGAGAGCATCCCGCGGACTCAGATTATAGAATTCCTGTACGGCATGATTACCTTCTTCGGGGTCAGAGTGGTGGCCGCTGTCTGGAACATATGGATCGAGAGGAATGGCAGGGTCTTCAACGGAAAGAACAATTCCAATAAAAACATTTTGAGGGATATCAAATGGCTCTCCTCTGCCATGGAGAGCGCTAGAACCTTTAAGCAGATTACTAAAGGGAAGGGGACGCCGGTCTGTTGGAACATCAACAAGGCCACAGGGACCATCCTTCATACGGATGGTAGCGTCTAGAACAGAGAAGGGAGCTCTGGCTTCGGATTCGTGGCAAGGAAGGATGATGGTCAGTGGATTATTGGAGGGAGTGGCTTCCTGGGGAGTGACTCAGTCTTGTTCGCGGAGCTGTACGCATTGGCTAAGGGCATGGAAGAACTAATCAAGGCCGGAGAAAAAAGTGTACTGCTACTCCGATTCCCAGTCAGCTATAGACGCCTTAAAGGATCATGATGAGTACCATCCTTATGCGGCTTTGCTTGAGCACATAGGGGGTCTGGTACAAGTTTTTGAAGAATTCAGCTTGCATCACATCTGGAGGGAAGGGAACAAGGTGGCAGACGAGCTTGCTAAGCGTGGCGCGGCGCAAGAGGACTTCTACACTACATGGGCCTTTCCCCCGGACTTCGTTCGGGACCTATGGGAAGCGGATACATTGGGTGTTTGTTACCCTAGGAGCTGATCCTGTTTGTTTTTTTTTTCTGTTTATCTCCTTCCTGTGTTTTGCTGGTGCTTCCTCTATAATCTTCTTTTTATTTCCTTGTTTTCCCCTTTGTGAGCTGTAACCTTTTCTGGCCTCCTTGGCTTACCCAAAAAAAATTAAAATAGAGTATGCAAGTATGGGTTTTACACTGCTCCCTCTGTTCCATTTGAAATGTCTCAAAACTTTTGGACACACAGTCCAATGCATTTGTTTAACAGTTAATATCTTAAAATATAGATAAATAAAAATTATAAAAAAAATATAATTTTAAAACTACACGATTAGACGAATTCAACAAGATCGAACTTGACTATATTTTTTCGTTTATATAATTGTGATAACATTATGTCAAAATTGATCAGTAAACAGTGTTAAAAATTAAAATGGGTCAATACAAGTGGTACGGAGGAGTATTATTTAAGCATGGCTCAACCCATTATGTTGAAATGTGTTTGTCATTATTAATGTTCAACGTCATTATATTTATAGTGAATGCCTTTTTCCCCTAAATAGTTGAGCTGCGCTGCCCCCTATCTCTATTGAAGTACTTTAATTAATCGTATGTGATCGACAATAAGTGAATAATGAAATATGTAGAAAGGAAGATCAGATAAATAATTAAAAGAGAGTTAACTTATAAAAGGGTAAATGTATAAAAATAAATAGTATTAGTAAAACTTGTATGGTGACAAAGAAAATGCAAATATACATTGCTTTCATACAAAAATGAATTCATAATTATATTAACAAATTTTTCAGTGAAAAAAAAAAGGGGGCATTGAATAAATTGAAGATACATAATTTGGGGGAACATAGAGATTAGAGGTGATGTGATGATGAAAACAAATACTACAAGAATAAAGAAGGGTTGCATCCATGATTGACACACACTCTCAACATGTCACATGTATACATACACATGTGATTGCATGCCCCTACCCCCCCCCCCCCCCCCCCCCCCAGCCCCCTCACTCTTTCATTCATTTATTACATCAATACTAGAAAACAACAATTTATAATATAAATAAATACTTACAAAAGAAAAAGGAACGAAGAAGAAAAAAAATCAGCTCATACTGAAATGTTGAATGAGTGTCTTGTATGTGCTAAATGAGTACTTTGTATGTGCTGGTTGATTTTATACATCCACAATATTATTAAATACCCAAAACACACTTCATTAACATCATCACATACAACTCATCGAATCAGCAGACAATCAACTGTTAAATCTCACTCATTCATAACTCTAACCAAACCACCTATATTGTATAATGTAGATGTTTGGGAGTTAACGGATCCACTAGCGGATATCGAATTCGGAGAGATAACTGTGAAACAATATGCTCTTCCAATATGCTACTTCCTCCGTTTCTTTTTAAGTGTAACACTTTCCTTTTTTTGGTGTTTCATAATAAATGTTACATTATCATATATGGAATGCTTTTAAAGGTAAAAAGCTTCCACTAAATCACTTTTATTACTTGCATTAAATCACGTGTCATTTCCTTATGTTACACTTATTGGCTAACGGATCTGCTCGCTCCCAAACATCCCCTACATACAGTATACTTAACTAGTCATCAAATTTGAAATGAATTTGTCTTGTTCTTTGGTTAGCTAAAATGTTCTTAATTCAATGATACTCACTCCGTTTTGTTTTTTTAACTTTACCATTTGACTAGTTATTACTATTCATTGAGTCTTTGATTCGACTTTTTCACATAGTTATATATGATAAAGTATATGCAAGTGAGATTTTGTTGCATTCGTCTATTCGCGTAGTTTGAGAATATCAAATTTTTATAATGTTTACTTAAATATAATTTGAGTTATGAACGATTAAAAATATATATTTGATTGCGTGCAGTGTAGAAATGAAATAGATATAAAAAATGGAGGGAGTATATACTCTAGCCCAGTGATTGGCCCACTGAAGTCTCAAAACAATTTTAGCCACGTTATTAATCTCTTGAACAGTATATATTGCTTTTTTTATTTTATTTTATTTTATTTTTTTTGGTAAGCATTTTTTATTTTATTTTAGGAACTCATATCAGAGAAATAGTGGTGGGTGTTCATACCTTACAAATTATAAAGAAATAAAGGAGAGGAATAGGGGGCCGAGTGAGGAATCGTATTCCCAATCATAGTTGGAAGACATGAACTTGAGAGCAAATCCACATCCCTATAGGTTGTTGTTGAAGTTTTCTGTTAGGAAATTTAAATAATTGCATATGATCAACTTTTCCAAGAGATTTAGTTATGTGATTGTTGAATTAATTCATGCAAAGGTTGAAATGCAAAGTTTCAAGGACCTCAAAGAAAGCAACATGCTAATATCACTACATCCAAAAATTAAATATATACACTATTATTTTATATTCCATACGGTTGGGTGTTATGGATCATGTAAGTTGTTGATTAAAATTAATATTTTATTTAATAGAAAAATTAAAATCTTCTTATATACAAATTAAAATTATTAAAAAAAATTTATAGCATAACATCCTATTCAGACTAGCAAATAAAGAAGAAAAAAAAATAAAATTATAAGTGAATATAGTAGAAAAATATTTTTTAAACTCTATAGTTTAATTATTTCGAGGAGTTCGATTACTGTTGCAGTCGTTTTTTTTTTTAAAAAAAAAACATAATTTATTCACTGATGACTTGGAGAGTATAATAAGTTATTAAAAAAAATAATAATAAAATTGAGTGGTTATGATTATATCGAATGCAAGTGTATACAATTAGATAAAGTTTGATAATTGCATTGTATGTTGTCAAAACATCGTATTCATGTTTATTGGATTGGACAGCCATAATTAATTATAATATTTATTGCATTTTATTAGAACTTAAATTAGATTTATTTATTTTTTTTAATAAATATTTATGTATCGGCAAATGTGTGTGAGAGTCCAAGCCACACAAATTATAAAGGAGATAAAGAGGAGGAATAAGAGGCCGAATGGAAATCGAACGCCCAACCTATGTTTGAAAAACAAGGGAGATTACCGTTGGGTCAAGTCTCATTCCCAATTTATTTTTTAATATTAAGTCATGTAGGTGGCTTTGTCTGATTGATACAAGAAATATGATAAGGGTAATTGGGTAAGCCATTAATTAGTTATCAACCTATTAAATTAAATAACACTCATATATAGATATATTTATGATATAAATTATTAACTAGTAAATAACCCGTCAAAACTCAACGGGCATAACTATATATTTTATATAATATAAATACTTATATTATATATAGTAAATATAAATTGTATTTTGAGTAATGAAAAATGTGTGATGATTATTTTATATATTTAAAAGAGGATATATATATGATAATATAATTTAATTATTTTTATAACTAACAAAGAAATCATATTATATCGTATTTTTAGCTTCTATGGCTTGTTCGGTACTAACCTAACAGATCAATAAAAATAATTATTAAAATAATATTTTTATTTGATTTGAAATTAAAATTAAGTTTAAAAATAAGTATGAAACATAATATGAAAATTTTCCTAACAATTTGATCAAAATTTAATTGGTGAAAATCTCAATGAAAATGCCTAGTATAACACTATCTTTAAAAATTTCTAAATTTGAAGTGGTGCAGTTTGTATTTGTATATGTACTTTAAAAAATTACCACTATAGAATCACCCGTAAAGTTTATAAGAATATCATCCGAAAATGTCACATCTAATCGTACATCTCCAAAATCAACACCCGCTTTACCATCACCTACATCTACTATCCATTTTGCAAATTTTCTGTCATATATAAATTTCATTATAAACAACAGTTCTTGTGGTATCTTGAGTTAATCATTCTTAATTGCATATTAATACT
Source organism: Hygrophila difformis (assembly GCA_030278955.1). Classification (NCBI taxonomy): domain Eukaryota; kingdom Viridiplantae; phylum Streptophyta; class Magnoliopsida; order Lamiales; family Acanthaceae; genus Hygrophila; species Hygrophila difformis. The sequence goes on along the minus strand of JAOANR010000014.1, from coordinate 4,427,787 downwards.
TTTAACTACATCTTGCTAGTGACACGAAATATTACAACATAACTGTTTATGGCTAAAAACTGATTTTGGAAGATAAAATCCGACATCCTTAAAGGATTGACATTTACTTTTGTTTATAATCATAACAAAACAAACTGTGAGTGAAAATTCTCTCATCTCAAATCGAATAAAAAATTTGGTCAAATCAAATGGCTCATAATCATTCTACCAATCAAGAATTTTCTACTTTCATGGTTTCACGAAAATTAGTTTAACCTCACTATCTATTTTCGAATCTTGGTTACTATCAACCTACTTCCATTACATAATTTATTTGATGTATATATATTCCTAAGAAGCATGACTATGCAACCCTTATTCAACTATATTTCATGGTTCGGTAATCCAGAACAATTGATCGTGTTTAGATATTCCAGTGAAAATAATTCATTAACATTATCCATGCTTTCATCCTTTTGACAAATATTGTTAAAACTGATATATATATATATATATTTTCATTTGCAGCCATACGTTCCATGATGTAATTATTGATTGTGCGACAATTTCATTGGTAGTGGTTAATATATAATAAAAATGTTTGGATTTGAAGTGGTGTAGTTTATATTTATATAAGTACTATCAACAATTGCCACTATAGAATCTCTAGTATAGTTTATAAAATTACCATCTGGAAATGTTAAATCTAATTACACATCTTCAAGATTAATACCAGCTTTACCAATTACCATCACGTACATGAAGTATTCATTGTGTAAATTTTTGACATATATAATTTTCATTATAAATAACATTTCTTATAGTATCTTAAGTTAATCCATCTTAATAACATATTAATACTTCGAGTCCCCTCTTTACAGTGACACGAGATATTGCAACATATTACTGACATAGGTAAAAACTTTTTTTTTGAAGATAGAGTCTAACATTCTTTAAAGGTTGACATTTACTTTTTTTTAACAGGTATAGTAAAACAAACTGCGAGTGGAATTTTTTCCTCTGAAATCGAATGGAGAATTTGGTTAATTCAGACGGGCTTATAATCATTCTACCAATCAAGAATTTTCATCCCAAATATTGAGTTTTGTTTTAATGAGAAAAGAGGTTAAATAATTTTCTAGATAGGTTAAATAATTTTTTGATGTAAGTTTTTGCAGTTAAATTATCGTCACAATCTAGTGGAATACCAAATCTAGAATATGTAGTCCTACCTCTTGACTAAGGGTGTTATTTCATTAGAAGCTAAAGGCACCACAGTATTACATCTACCATGAAGGGCTAAACAACTAAACATAGTATTTTTTAGAAAAATGTATTGTCGGTTCCACCATCAGTGGCGGAGCCACGTTTACTCTTGGGGAGTGGGGGGGCCTCATTAAAAAAATTTCTACTTATTATATATGGAAAAAATGATAAATAGGTCCTTTTTCTTTTCAAAAAATTCAAATCAGTCCTTTTTCTATTTTATTACCAAAACAGTCCTCTACAAATGCTAATTATGTTCAAATCAGTCCTTTTTTCACTAATTATATTCTAATTGCTGACGTGGCAAGGATTTTAATTTAAACCTGACACGTGTGCATAATATTAGTCCTTTTTCTTTTATCTTTTGCCAATTCAGTCCTAAACTTTTATTTTGTTCTATTTAGTCCTCTACCCCAATCACTCATTTTTATATTAATTGGCCTCAAACCTTTCAAATTATTTCATTTTAGGCCCAGAACCTTAATTTTTTTTTATTATTACTAATAAATTTATCAAATAAATGCCCAACATACTTCCGTAAATAAAATTAAATACCAAACCTCATACATTGGGTTTGACCGCCTTGTTACCGGGTCTTCGAAGTTCCGAATTTTACGGACTCTCTCTAACCACCCGACCGTAACGATGGTTCATTGGTTCTGGTTTCCTTCAGCAACAATCAGCACAATCATACTTTGTGGACAATAAAATTCAGGCTATTTTTTTAATATTTTTAATAATATTAATATTTTTCAATAAAACCAAGGCTTCCTGTATCCATAACCTTCCAAAAATTCAAGTTAAATCATTTACTCAAATATTGCTACATCCTAAGGTAGGACGCAAAGTAAGATTCTGTTGATTGTTACTGAAGGAAACAAAAACCAATGAACAATCGGTTGCGGTCGAGTGGTTATAAGAGAGAGTCCGTAAAATTCCGGTACTTGAAAGACCCGATAACGAAACAGTCGAACCCAATATATGAGGTTTGGTGTTTAATTTTATTTATGAAAGTATGTTGTGCATTTATTTGATAAATGGATTAGTAATAATAAAAAATTTAAGGTTCTGGGCCTAAAATGAAATAATTTGAAAGGTTTGAGGCCAATTAATATAAAAATAAGTGATTGGGGTAGAGGACTAAATAGAACAAAATAAAAGTTTAGGACTGAATTGGCAAAAGATAAAAGAAAAATGACTAATATTATGCACATGTGTCAGGTTTAAATTAAAACCCTTGCCACGTCAGCAATTAGAATATAATTAGTGAAAAAGGACTGATTTGAACATAATTAGCATTTGTAGAGGACTGTTTTGGTAATAAAATAGAAAAAGGACTGATTTGAATTTTTTGAAAAGAAAAAGGACTTATTTATCCTTTTTTCCTATTATATATATATATATATATATATATATATATATAAATTTATCAATATACATACTCCTATTAATTTATGAATGTAAATTTATTTTATGTTGCAATATTCACTATAACAAAATTTTGGGCCACATTTATGTTGAATTTAGCTACATATCTTATTATAATTTATTATTTTTGGTATTTATAAATTAATTAATAGTAAAATCTATATTTTTTTAGGTAAATACCAGGGTATCCCCAGGCCACATTGGGCCCAAGACTAATCCCTCGAGGATCTGCAAGGGCAATTAAGGGCGCCTCTCCCAAAGCAGTTTTTTGCATACACAAGGCTCGAACCCGAGACCTTGCTTAAGCGACTAGAGCCCCCATCCACTCAAGCCAACTGCTGTTGGTAGTAAATTAGGATAGTATAGAGTGTTAGTGATGATATGTTTGTAGTCAAAATTTAGGATATATAGAGGATGTATTCCGTTATTTTCTTATATAATTAATATTTATAATTTCACATATATATGCTCCAATATTGTATACTTTTATATTGATAAACTGTCTATATTCATTTTATTTCATGACAATGTTTGGGATCCGCTCGCTTCCATATATCTAATTCATTTAACTGAATCTTTTAATTGAGTCTAGATTAATTATATGATAATCCATTGTCAATCCTGACTATTTAAATTTGGTCCCCCCTAAATGTCGAACTTGGCTCCGCCCCAGTCCACCACGTAAAGAAAATGAATCAACACCCATCACTATCAACTACAGACATTATTTTATTATAAATATTCTTTTCATCATCAATTAACAAAAGTAACAATTTCGCATGATCCGCTTCCATTTCTTCCTTATTATAATATATTTCATCTAGTATCAATAGATTATTTGTTTCAGACGTTAAAACTTCATTCAGTACCGGCATTCCAAAAAAAATTTCCAAACTTATAGAACTTGCAGCAATTAGTCTTTCAATATGAACTTACTTTGATCATTCACAATCACAATTTTCTAACAAAGCTAGAATTATATTTGTTTTTCGTCAATTGCAAATCTGTTAAAATATAGATTAATGAATTACGTCATGCATTGTTTTAAATGTTACACTTTTCCTTTTTGGTTGTTTGGAAATAAGTGTTACATTACCATATTTAAAATATTTTTAAGGTTAATAATTTTTACTCATTGCACTTAAATTATTAATTTTTTTTATATTCATTTAAATAAAACTCAAAAGGAATAAAGTCAAATGTGACTTATTTTATTTATTTAATTACTTCAACTAAATAAATTTTATTAACTTACCTTAAATCTTGTATCATTTCCTAGCGTTATACTTATTATACAGAGGGAGTATTTCTTAAAAAATATTCCCTCCTTCGCACTCAAAGGTCTCATTTTGAGTTTTTAACGTTTTTTATTGATCAACTTTGACATAATGCTATCGTAATTAGATACGAAAAAAATGTAGTCAAAGTCGGTCTTGTTAGATTTGTCTAATCATGTAGTTTTAGAATATATATTTTACATAATTATATATATATATATATACATTTTAATATATTAAATGTTAAACAAATGTATTTGACCACGTGTCCAATGTTTTTTATACATAAATAATGGGATAGAGGCAATAGATTAAAAAAAATTCTTCTTTAGTTACTCATGGATCTATTCGCAACTATATAATTATATATTACTTTTAGGAGAAGGGACTTATTTTTGTGAAAACATGGCCTATATATATATTAATTAATATATACAAATATTTTTTATATATTCATCAATGTATCTTTTAATAATATAAATTCCATAATACACTGAAAATTCCATTTAAAAAAACTAAAATTTGTGGGAACTTCATATAAATTAAAAATTAAATATCTTTTGAAAACTAAAAATTGGAATTTTCATGTATACATTAATATATTTTTAACATGAATAAATAAATCTGATGTCCAATGTACATTTTGCTTACATCATTCACCACGCAAAAAGAATATATAATCAAAATTGAGACCAAACCTACATAAAATTACCGACATTATCATATTCAAATATAAACACAACATAGTTCTTAGTTGCCAGTGCAAAACCTTGTCATAATAATCCTAAGTGTAAAAACTGAAATTTTTTTAAATAAATACTAATTGCAGCAATGGAATTTAAAATAAATAAAATAAAAATGTGAAATCATAAAATCTAAAATAGATAAAATAAAAAATACAAATAAATAAACTCCAACATAGATAAAATAAAAAATGCAAAATTTCAAATTTTATCTTCAAATCTTTTTAAAAGTGAATATATATAGTGACATGATGGGATGATAGAGTAAGAATTCATAAGTAAATGATATATTTATATACAATAGACTAATATCCATAATGAATAAATAAATAAATATAAAAATCTAAAATTAGTAAATTTAAAATATAAAATAATATAGATAAAATAAGATATGCAAAATTTCAAATTTCAAATCTTTCAAATCTTTTTAAAAGTGAATATGGTATAAATTCTATATATTTAAAAAACTGAAAATCTATAATAAATAAATAAATGTGAAAATCTAAAATTGATAAATTATAAATTGCAAAAATTTATAAAAATTAGAAATTAGAAATGAAGACACCACGTTAAATGTAGGATGTGTTGTTCACTAATACTTTAATATATATATATATATATATATAGATTATACTTACATCTATCCTTAAATTAAACTTATTTTCTTATTACATATATTTTCATATTAGGAAAGTTAAATGCATTCAATAGCTATTTAATATGGCAAACATGAAACCACTTGTAAGTTATAACAGTGAGTTGTGACCTCAATTAAATCCTTAAATTAGGATTTGGTTTGTGTACTGAATAAGTATATACTGAACTTACCATAACTAATATGTTAACAAAATTATAGTATTGAATTAATTGTTGTTATAATCAATCACCATAAATATTAATCTTTTTATTTTCGGACATATCCATTAATTATGATACAGTAATGCACTATTTTAGGTTAATAAAATTTTAATAAAATAGAATAGAAAGATAATAGTGTGTTTTAAGTAATAAATAATGGACATCAAGTTAAATAAATTTATGTATAAGTAATAAATAGGAGTCAATTAAATTTTAGTTACTTAAAAGTTGTTTATAAATAAAAACTAGCACATATTTATGACCAAATCAGCAAATATATATGTAAAGACTAGGACATACATCAATAAAACAACTTATTCATTTAAATAAAATCATAACAATTTATTCATTTAAATACAACTATCACATGCATAATATAAAACAACCACACATACCATATAAACTCATCACACATATGCAAATAGTTTAGCACATACCTCAACAAAAAATTCACACACATTAAATAAAATCAACTCATTCATTTAAATAAATCATTCATTTAAATAAAACGATCACATGTATAATATAAAATAAACACACAAATCATATAAACATAGCACTAGCATATATACCCGTGACACAAACATATATATGGCAAGTATCAATGACTTTAATGGTGAAGTTTAAATTTTATGGCATGTATAAATCCCTCATTAATTTAATTTTTTAATATTGTTAACTGTATCTTAATTCCCATAAACATTCTTGATCCAAAAATAGTAATGTTTGCTTTTTATTTTTCCCTAGCACATACTATTCTATTCATTAGCACATTCAGTGCAAGCTGAATTTTAATGATTCAGCTTCCTAACCTATCCCTTAAATTTGGTCTAGTATTGACTTATACTATGACTTCAATTAAATCATTTTCCTTAAGAAAAAAATAAAGGGGTACCTTAAACTTCACCTTATTTAGTTATTTATCATTGAGTCAATAAACAAGATGTGCAGACTGCAGAGTTACTTATTTACTTACTCTGCTTTGTTTTAATTGCACCATTTGAATAATTTTTATTATTTATTAGATAATTTTGATTTAACTTTTTAGTGCAGATATATAAGATAAACATAGTCAAGTGTGATTTTGTTGGATTCGTCTAATGAATTAGTTTTATAATATTAAATTTTTTTGTAATTTTTTATTATATACAATTTGAGTTATTAAGAATTAAAGATGTGTCTTGAACTGCGCGAATACAGAAGTGGAGCAGTTATTTCAAAATGGAGGAAGTGTTTGTTTATTATAATGGGCATAAGCTTTAATAATTTTTTTACTCGACAATTTATACAGATTAATAAAAGGGTGGTGAGAATGCATGTCATACAGAATCTTCACTAAATGAGATGAGTTAGGAAAATTACATTGTAATATAACTTCGAACACTCATTTATAGCCTGTATAGGCGGTTAAAAAAATAATAATAATTTCGTACCGGTCAATTAACGGTTCAAAGTCGTTTTCTTGGCAACCAGAAATGATACTCTCTAAATTAATTTTCATTGATATTTATTCTTCCACTTGCTTCAATGGATATAGGAATCTATATATAGTTTTCATTTATTTATTTTTCTCACCAAACCCCTCGAATTAACATTTAATAGGTAAAATAGAATTATTTTTTTAAATGAAATTTGAAAGAAAAATGTGAAACCAAATGTAATTGGCCTGAGTAGTATGGGTTTTAGCGGCTTATAAAGTAAATGCTCGGGTTCGAACATATTATGCTTTGAAAGAGGTAATCTTCAATGCCCATCAGATTCTCAAGGGATTAGTCTTTGAGTCCAATATGACATGGAACACCAGTGTACACAACCAAAAATAATACTCCATTTGTCCCATTTAAGATGTCTTGTTTCATTTCTGCACACAATCCAATGCACTTTTTCAATCGTTAATATCTCAAAATATATACAACAAAAAATTATGTAAAATATATATTATAAAACTACATGATTATTCGATTCTAACAAGATCCAACTCAACTATTTTTTTTCAAACATATACTTGAAATAATATGGAGTCATAATTAAACAATTAACAGTGCCAAAAAGTCAAACCAGACATCTTGCCTGGGCAGGGCCGTTCCTGACATTTTATGGGTCCTGGGCGAAATAAAATAGTAGGCCCCAAATAAATCTAACATATACTAATAAAGATTAATTGTTTTAAACACACTATTTAAACGATTGAGTTCGGACATCGAAGAAAAATATTCCTACACTAATAAAGATTAATTGTTTTAAACACACTATTTAAACGATTGAGTTCGGACATCGAAGAAAAATATTCCTACCTTCAAGCATATGATTCAAAAGTACACGTAAGAAATTCCGTTCATCCTACACTCAACACAAAAGAACCAAACAATGTTCAAAGATCTGAAATTCGATAAATATGAAAGTGTAAGATCTGTGCTCAAATTCTCATTAGAATTCCCTACTCTAAAAACAAATTTCTCAAGAGCTCATTGTTGTGATTTTTTTATTTCATCATCACAGCTTTTTCCTTTTTCCTTTTTCACATCCAGACATATATTTTTTGGGAAACATAACTTTTCAATGTAAAAGACAAAGCAAATGAAAAATCAAAGCATAGAGCAATGGCACCTGATAGAATAAATGGTTATAGTTTGCCAAAAATATCAAAAAGCTTGTCCGAACCAAAAAATTTCATGGATATTCCAGTCAAATAAACAAGAGATTGGAGAATATGTTAAAGATTTTATATAGCAGCAAGTGCTTATATATCTGAAAAAAGGAGACCAAAATCAATCAAATACCGGTAGCATAAAAAACCAAAATCACCCAAAAAAAAAAAAGAATAGTAGATTGAATAGAGTACCAGATTAAGATATTTGAAGAATTGAACAGAGCTTGAAACCAAATCGCCCATGTTAAAGCAGCTATTCACGATTATACATTTTAACAATTGATTGAATTGATCGAACAGAGTAGCATATAAAAATTGACCAAAACAAAAAGCTGCCATCAGAATCACTTACCAAACAATTTCAGCGATGCCGCATCGGAAAGAGGAAGCCACGGTGACCGCAATTCAAACTTCAGTTAGAGACAGCCGAGTACACAACTTTCTCACAAAATTGATTATCGATATCTGTTTCCTTCTGTCCGTTTACCCTAATTTTTTTCCTTTCCACTCAATTAAAAATTGATAAAATTCCCCAATTGAATGAGAAGATATTGGAATTTGAGAAACAATTGGAAAGAGAACCATAATTTTGGCTAATTAAAGAAGAAGACGGGCAATTTCCTAAAAGAACAAGCAAATTTCGTTCGGGAAGAAGAAGAAACGATGCAAGCGAGATTTCTGCAGAGAAGAGATCAGTAGAAGATGACTCTCCAATTGGGCCAAAACGAAGGAATGAGAATTTCTAAAGCTAAACTAACAATATTGCAGATATATCCAGGGGCCCCAAAATTCCAATGGGCCCTGGGCAATGGCACCTTGGGCCTATGCCCAGGGCCGGCCCTGTGCCTGGGAAGGAAGAGGGAGTAATAAAAAAATGTATATGTCAATTTAAATTAATAAATCCAACGACTATCAGAGTCCAAACTCTTCGATACGAGCCAAAAAGAAAAGAGATAAATTCAACAAAATTGGATAGTATACGCCCTAAACTTTGACACTCAAAATAATTTCATTTGTATGTATTACTGTATAAATATTAAGAGAGTAGTATATAATATGGACAAATATTTGTCAAATAAAGAATGAAGTGTACATTCCAATTGAACGCTTATGAAACCGCGTTTTGAAAGCAACTTTTACGGGACACGTCACTGCCTTTGAATTTGACGTTCACACGCTTTGTTATTCCGTTATTCTTTTACTATTTTTTTAAAAAAATATTACTCCCTCCGTCCCATTTAACTTGTCTTGTTTGACTTTTGCACACAATCTAATGCACTTTTTCAATCGTTAATATCTCAAAATATGTAAAATGAAAAATTATGTAAATTATATATTCTAAAACTACATGATAATACGATTCTAACAATATCAAACTCGACTATCTTTTTCCAAATATATCATTGCAATAAATTTGAGTCAAAGCTGAACAATGAACAGTATCAAAAAGTCAAACAGGACACAATAGATGGGACGGAGGGAGTATTATTATGATGTGTGATTATAAAAAAGTGATGAATGGAAATTATGAACCAAAACCTAATAAAAAAAATAAACTATTGTCTATACATCATTTTATAAGACATAAACATCACTTAACAAAGGGATACACATCATTTTTAACGCTGCCTGCACCTGCTGTCAGTTATCATGACATTACAAAAATCGGATTGGATGAAGTGTATAGTTGAATGCCAGTCAAAATATGGGACTACGATGAAAGTAAAATTTGATTAAGCTTCGATGTTGACCTTCTCCAGTTCTCCTATCACTCATTCAATCATCAACAGTCATGTAATGTTACTGCAGTCAGCAGTAGTATACTACTCTACTAGTGATTAATGAATAATTTTATTTTATTTTTAAATTAGCATACTGTCCATACGTCCCTATGTACATTTAAGTCATGTAATTCCTCCATTTTTAAATGATAGCTACGTTAGTGAATTTAACATTATTCACACAATCATTTTGACTTGAAGTTTTATTATAGTTATACAAGTTAAAATATAGTCAACTAAGATCTTGTTAGATTCGTCTCGTCTTGTAGTTTTTAAATACCGAATTTTTAGAATTTTTACTTGTACCGAACTTGAGTTATTAATGATTTAAAATGTGCATTGGACTGCGTGTTGGGTGGGTCCGTAGCAAAAAAAAAAAGAAAGAATTAAGAATTAGGCAGGCAAAAGCTTAGGTCAAAATCAAATGCATAAAGAACATATACAGGCTGTTAGAATATCTTGTTTGACTAAAATCCTAATACCCATGAGAAAACGGGACCCATAACGCGCACCAAGTCAATCCCTATTTACTTTTTTTTAAAAAAAAAATTATCTTTTTCTCCTCCCTTTTATTTTCTACTCTTTTTTAACGAATGTACTAAAAAATACATCTATATTCTCAAATCAAAATATTAAATTATATATACAGTGCAGACTAATTAAAATATATTGTATATTTAAATTTAAATCTTTTTAATAACATTTTATTGTACAAAAATCATTTGACTTATGCAAAACAAATTTAAAGTTAATTTAATAATTAATGAAGTATTAACTATCGATTTATAGTATTTTAAAAATTAGTAATTGAATAAAGATGTGACCATCAATTTAATTTGTGCAAATTTAACCCTTTATTCCTTTGTTTCTACGGAAGTGACTGTGTAATAATTAAGGACTAATTAAGGATTACCTACCCACTCAAATTAGTATATATATACATATATATAATTTAAATATATTAAATTTCTACACTTACATGAACGGGCTCAAACGTCTTGTCGCTTTGGATGTGCAGCATGCTTGTTGTTATTCGGACTCGATTGAGGCTCTCAGACTTTTGCGACTGGAGCTTAGCCCGAGTCATGCGTTGGTACCCTTGCTCATGAATATTGTTGATTTGCTAGAGACCAATCCTGGTTTCACTTGGCATCATATCCTTAGAGAAGGCAACTCAGTTGCGGATAACTTGGCTAAACGGGAAGAAAATATGGAAGATTTTTTCACTACGTGGGTTTTTCCTCCCGACGAGTCTCGTCCGTTTTTCATAGCAGATATGTCGGGGGTCTGGTACCTCCGGGAGTAATTTATTTGTTTTCTATTTGTTCTGTCTTTCTCCCCATTCCTTACGGTGCCTTTGGTTGGAGGGATCTGAGATTACCAGTGGGAATGTGATTGCTGGGAATGTAAGATTACTGGTAATATGATATTGCTGGGAATCTTATTTTTTGATGTTTTAAGATTAGTGCGTTGGTTAGTTTGGGAATCTCAAATTTCCGATTCTAATTAATTTACCATAATGACCCTGAATTTCAATTGAACGAATGTTATAAATATATCATTTTGCTACACAATAAAAATATTTAAACCGATTTGTTTTTTAAAATTTTGAAAATTTTTTATATGTAATTTATTGTATGATAATTACTTATTTAATGTCTCTAAATCCTTATTATTTTTGTTTTATTTATAGAAGAAAAGTAAATTTTAAGAAAAATATGAAAATATATATTAAAATATGAGAATATATATTAAAAATATGTTTAAATAATTTAAAATTTTTCATTGATTTTTTAAAATTAAATTTCATATATTTATCATTTTTAAAATACAAATATCTAAATTTATAAAATATAATAAGTATAAAAAGTAAGGGTATAAAAGTCAAATTAATATAAAAGTAGATAAAGTGATTGCCCTCCAGGTGGGAATCACATTCCCACCCAAAACACCCAACATTCACACCTCGGTGGGAATGTGACATTCACACATGAAACATGCCCCGAACCAAACATGGGCATGTTTCATTCCCTTCCCAAGATTCCCAGTGGGAATCTCAGATCCCCGAATCAAACACCCGTTAGAATTTTGTAATTTCTCCCTTGCCGACGTGCTTCGCGTCACTGTTAAAAAAAAAAAAAAAAAGCACAATTCACTCTACAATAACAAAATCACACACATGCAGATTAGCAAAACTTAACAAGGGTGATGTTTAAAATTAAAAACTGTGTACGTATGTATGTTGAAACCCTAGAATTAGCGAATCGGATCGGATTGTTTTGTAAATCAGCGGTTAATTAATTTAAACCGTGTTCACGTGACGACTGTTTTGACGCACAAGTCAGAAGCTAGCTAAGGCGAAAGAACGACATAGCTAGGGTGCAGCAATGCACACGGAATGCTGGCGTTTCACACACGACCGACACGTCAGTTGACCACACCGACACATCACACATGCATGCAAATGCAATGCAACATCCAACATGATCTTGACGGTGTCCTCAAAATGGGCCCACCCTCCCTCCATGCCTCTGGTAGTGTGATTTGGAATTAATCATAGTAATTATATTCTACTAATTGCCTCCAATTAAATTAATTAATCTTCTCATTCCATTACTTAATTCTCTGTTTTTCCATTTTAATTAATGTCGCCTGCCTTTTGTCTTCTTTCCTCAAATATGTACCCATCAATCTTTTTCTTTTCTTTTTCTTTTTTTTTTAACCCTCCCTTTTATTTTACGTGATCGATAAAATTCCTTCACCAAATTCAGACTTCAAAGCCGGTTCTATATCTCCTAAAAGAAACAAATGTTTTTAGCTGTTGTTATTACTGTGGTGTGGCCAGGAGAATGCGTGGAAATGAACCGCCGAGACATCAATTGGGGCCAGAGGCGGACCCAGGATTTCCATGATGGGGTCCTAGTCCAATTACCTGCTAATAGCGCATGATTTTTTTTTTTTGGGCCTGTTAACCCAACAAAATTTATATTACAGCCCATCCAAATTTACATGACCCAGTCCGTGAAAATATATCCAGAGGCCCAGTCCGTGAAAATATATCCGGAAGAGAAGACGCGTCTTCATGTCAGTAAAAATATATCCGGAGGCCCAGTCCGTGAAAATATATCCGGAAGAAAGAACACACTTCCAAAAGGCCCAATCTATTTTTCTTGGCACGGTCCAATTCAAGATTTATCCGGATAATAACCGGAGCTTGCCAATCAAAGCCATCCGCGTGCTTCATGCCACCCCTGAAGTCAAGCCTCCTATGCCTCACGCCTCTCTACAGGAGGCCTCCCGCGGCTCTACAGGAGGCCTCACGCGTCTCCACAGGAGGCCTCCCGTGGCTCTACAGGAGGAGGCTTCCTCCTATAAAAGGAGGAAGGGAGGCACTCGAGAGAGACAACCCCTCACACAACTCCTTCAAGAGGATTTACTCTGCATTTCCATTCTGCACTTGTTTTATTCTGCAGTTCAATTCCTGCTTTTACATTCCTGCAAATTTTCCATTCCTTTACAGCTTTCTTATTTTCGTGTATTTTCTTTCTGCAATTCTTGTAATCTTTTTGATACTCATCAATCAAAAAAGAGGTTTCTCCCTCAAAGAAATTCTCGGTTAACAAATTGGTACGCCCAGTGGGACACGAAGTGGAAACCATATCCGCTTGAAAGTGTATGCAACTCAGATCCGGACGAATAGTAAGGGACTTAACACAAAAATTTGGAGAAATGTCGCTGCCTGAAGAAACTCCAGTAAGAACACCAGAGAACGTCGATGATACAGCGACTACCTCTCAACCACCGCAGGGGATAATGCAGGTCCCAACTTTTTCGGAACAAATACGGCTATCGATGAATGAATCGATGGCTGAATTCATGCCTCTATTAACAAGGCACCTTATGGATGTATTGCGGCCTGCCATGGCCGATCAAACTGACAGGATATGTGGATCCCTGCATACTCCAGAGGGATATATCCATGGCATGAATGTGTCACCAAGTGTTACAGGACCGTATGGCGGTCTACAAAGGACTTGGGGGACTGGTCAGCCATCACTATCTGAGTTTGGAGCACCACCTCCTATGATGTATGCTCCATCAGGATACTTAATGGCATCTGTTCCGCCATTTGGAGTGGCGGCTTCCATCCCAGCCGCCGTGCATAATACTGGAGGAGGACACCTGCAACCTCGAGGCACCAACATACCTTTGGCTGCCTCCCCAGTGTCTCAGGCCGCCCAGGCGGCCTCCCCGTTGCAGGCCTCCTATCAGGCGGCCTCTCCATTACCTCAGGCCTCCCCATTACATCAGGCCTCCTATCAGGCGGCCTCCCCATTGCTCCAGGCCTCCCATCATCAGGCATCCCCATTCCATCAGGCCTCCTATCAGGCGGCTTCTCCATTGCCTCAGGCCTCCCATCATCAGGCCTCCCCATTGCCTCAGGCCTCCTATCAGGCGGGCTCTCCATTGCCTCAGGCCTCCCCATTGCCTCAGGCCTCCTATCAGGCGGCCTCTCCATTGCCTCAGGCCTCCCATCATCAGGCCTCCTATCAGGTGGCCTCTCCATTGCCTCAGGCCGCCCATCATCAGGCCTCCCCATTACCACAGGCCACATATCATCAGGCCGCCTCCCCGCAGGCCGCCCACTTTCAGACCTCCAACCCACTTCAGACCGGCCAGCAACTGGCCAGTCCATACTTGGCCACCCAGTATCAGGCCTCCAGTTCACACCAGGCCGCCCTGCAACCTCATGCCGCCAACTTATACCCGGCCACCAACATAAGTCGTCCGGCCGCCAACATGAGTCATCCGACCACCAACTTGGCCTCAACCGCCAACATAACTCAGGCCGCCATACCTCAGGCCGCCATGGCTCATCCGGACGCCATATATCAACAAACTACCATGCCTCCTGCACAGGCGCCTGTAGTGTCGCCCGAGTTATTAGCAGATATGATGCAACAACATTTCGGCATTCAATTAAGGCCGATGGAACGGCCCACTTATAGGAAACCATACCCGGATTGGGTAGACACCATGCACCCTTACCCTAAAGGCTTCAAAATGCCCGAGTTCACCACATTCTCGGGAGACGACGGCAAATCAACCGTAGAACACGTGGGCAGGTTTACTGCTCAGTGTGGGGAAGCAGCGGCCAACGACTGGCTGAAGTTAAGATTGTTCAGTTCCTCTTTAACTGGACCCGCATTTGTCTGGTTTGCATCCTTACGACCAAATTCAATTCAAAATTGGGCCGATCTCGAACGAGCATTTCACGACAGATTTTATACACCTCTGTCGCAGGTTAGTCTTGCAGACCTCACTAACACCAAACAATTTGCCGATGAGACGGCAAGTTCTTTTAGCAATACCCGATAAAGAAATAGCCAATATACCAGTGGCTAATATGCTACCGAAATTGAGAGAACATTTAATTGTGCAGGATGCAACTGACCTTGCCCAGCTGGCCGAGAGAGCGGCCCGTGTGGAAAAATTCCTGAGGGAGCAGGAAGAGAAGCGTCCTATGCGTCGAGTCCATTTCGAGGAAATAAAACTCAGTGATGATGAGGACGAACATGTAGAGGTGGCTGTTGCTGAGCTAGTACAGACAGCCAAACCATATACATGTGCTGCTCTCAAGCCGCCAAAACAAAGAGAGGCTAAGTATAAGCCTGAGGAAGACCTTTTTGACATGGGCAAAGCGGACCAAGTGTTCGATGCCCTACTCAAAGACGGTGTTATTAAGTTGCCTGAAGGGCAAAAATTACCAGCGGCCGAGGAAATTCGAGGCCGAGCATTTTGTAAGTGGCATAATTCGTATACTCATAGCATTACCAAATGCAGGAGTTTTAGAACGGCCATACAGAACAAAATAAAAGAGGGTCGTTTGAAAATTGCAGGTATGAAGGTGGATTTAGATCCTTTCCCTCAATTGCCAATTGGTGTTTCTGGACTCATCCCAAATCCAGAAGATGGTGGCTCCAGTAGCCAGAATAATAGAGGAAAGGAACACATTGAAATCGAAGAAGAGGATGTGGACTTATTATCTGATGAGTCCGATCATGAAAGAAAAGAATTGTGCAGTAAACAACCAAAGTTTAAGAACATGTCGAAGGAGGACTTCAAGAAGGTCCTGGAAGCTGAGGAAAGAGAGCACCACAAGAAGAAGAACCCTCCTTTGAGGATTGAGATCTCTAAGCAGGCGATGGAGATCCATGACAATGGAAAACACCAACCCATTGCTCGTGATTATAGACATGGTGTACAGGTGGTTCCAACCTTAATGAGGCGACCAGAACATCCAGTTGAGATTGAAAGGTGGATGAAGAATAGGGCTCAGAACAAAGCCACCCACAAGGAGCCACCACCCATGACCAGGAGTCAATTTAGGCGGGCTCAAAGACGATATGCCGAGGAAATGCGGCAGTGGGAGGCACAAATTCATAAGTTGGAAACTTCCAGGCCTCGGAAGCCAGTACAACCAACTTATTTCAAAGGAGAGACATCCCAACAGCAGAGACCCCTTCACGAGAAGACACACAGTAGGACGGTAGCAAGGGAACCTGATTCACCCATACCACCTCGTGAAGAAAGATTTTATGAGGCCTCAAGAAGACCACCTCTGGCGCCATCACCTTCCGCTAGGGAACCAATACGGGAGAGGATGCAGCCACTGCTTTCCTCCGCCAGGAGGCCAGTGAGGGAAAGGTTACAACCACCATCATCTTCTACCACTAAGAGGCCAGTACGAGAAAGGATGCAGTGGGTAGAACGAAAGCCTCAGCCGTCATCATCACCAAGGCCTAAAGTAACCAAAGCTGGACTTCCTCAAACTAACACTTCATCATCAGCTTCTAATGACAAAGGAAAAGAGGTCGCCACAACCGAATCTGATGAAGGAGGAAACAAGGTCAAGTCTGCGGGACAGAAGTTCATTGAGAAGCTGGACAAAATGGACATGACTCCTTCAAACATGGCTATGGCTAGTGTACTGATGAAATACATGGCATATTTGGCGGCTCATGAAGCCGGTGAATTTGGAAGTGAACCACACAGTTTTGAAAGATTCACGGCCTATTGCAAAACTGTAGAAACCCAGAAGAAGTCACAGACACAAGTTGAAATGAAATCAACTAGTGAAACACTTTAAGCGACCAATGAGGCATCACAAGTGAATTTTGGTGCTATTACACCTACAGAGGTGGAGGCCGCTGTGGAGGCCAATCTCGATAAACCGAAAGTTGGGATTAGCGTCCTTGGCATCATGACCGATGAACGTGGCACGATGGATGACATGAATATTGACGAAGGATACGAAGATGATATGTGGGGTAATGTGAACCTCAATATTGATGAGGAACCTCATTTTGAATTAGACGGCATGGATATTGAAGATGAGGTTTTTTGGCAAGATTTGGACAAAGAACTTAAAGAAGCTGACGATAGGAAAGAAGGGCCAAATG
Source organism: Hygrophila difformis (assembly GCA_030278955.1). Taxonomy (NCBI): domain Eukaryota; kingdom Viridiplantae; phylum Streptophyta; class Magnoliopsida; order Lamiales; family Acanthaceae; genus Hygrophila; species Hygrophila difformis. The sequence continues at coordinate 4,410,342 of JAOANR010000014.1, read as the reverse complement.
ATCCTTCCGTGCCTATACGGGTCTTTGGGCTGGCGGCCGATGAAGAAATAAGCGATACCGAATCCGAGATATGGGATGAGGAAGAGCCATCGTTCGCGAGGCTTATCGAAAGAATGGATGAAATGATAGCCGAATTGTCCCATCCAACCAGGGAGGCACCTCCCACGCAAGAACTTGGCGGTCAACATGATGCTTCAAAGGCCATGGCACAGTTTGCCAAACCCAAAGTTGCCCAGACAAGGCAACTGAAACCCTTGTATGTTAAGGCTCACATTGATGGGCGTCCTGTGAGCAGGGTATTCGTTGATAATGGAGCAGCAGCCAATGTGATGCCGATGTCAACTTTGAGGAAGATAGGAAAAAGTGAAAGAGATCTGATCCCTACCAGGGTCAGAATGTGTAGCTTTGTAGGAGAAGCAACACAACCTGCCGGATTCATAACGGCGGACGTCACTATTGGATCCAAGACCATCAAAGTGGCCTTCTTCGTGGTGAAATCTAAGACGTGTTATTCAGCATTGCTTGGGCGCGACTGGATTCACATGGCGCAGTGTGTGCCATCCACTCTCCACCAACAGTTGTTAATTTGGGATGGTGACCAGATAGAATTGGTGGAGGCAGATCCTCAACCCTTTGCAGGACCGGACGCCAACAATGATGAGGCGATCTTCTACTTAGAAGACATTCAACCTGCATCAGCCTTAATTGGTATGAACATAGATCTGGAATCCATTGATTTCACAACAAGCGGCTTCAAATTACGTTCTGCATATAGCCGACATGAAGCATCATGCTCTGCATGACGAGCAGCTACGACATTTATAAAGACTTGTTGCAGCGGCTCGCCAACACTGAAATAATGATGGGTGCCGAAATCAAGTCTAAAAATCCAACTGACAGTCGGCCATCTGAATGGCCATCTCCTATAAAGCGGATGTTACCTAGTCCGGAAGCCAATGAACCACTTGTAGACATCAACCTCGGGACAGAGACAGAACCAAAGTTGACCAAGATCAGTGCGTCATTATCGGATGAAAAGCGACGCCAGCTAGTGGAGCTGATTCATAAGTATAAGGATTGTTTTGCGTGGCAGTACACAGATATGCCAGGACTATCAAGGGAGCTAGTGGAACATAAGTTGCCAACGCACCCAGAGTTCAGACCTCATAAACAGCCGCCAAGACGGTTCGACCCAGACACCATCCCAAAAATAAAGGCCGAAATCGAGAAACTTCTTAAAGCAGGTTACATTAGAACTTGTCGTTATGTGGAATGGCTTGCAAATATTGTACCTGTTATAAAAAAGAACGGTCAATTAAGAGTCTGTATAGACTTTAGAAATTTAAACTTGGCAACACCCAAGGATGAATATGTGATGCCTATGGCCGATATGCTTGTTGATGCGGCCGCCGGCCACAAGTTTTTATCATTAATGGATGGTTATTCTGGATACAATCAAATCTTCATTTCTGAAAATGATGTGCATAAAACAGCTTTTCGCTGCCCAGGGCCAGTCGGCATCTTTGAATGGGTAGTCATGCCCTTTGGATTAAAAAACGCGGGGGCAACATACCAAAGAGCCATGAACATGATTTTTCATGATTTAATCGGTCACACACTTGAAGTGTACATTGATGACATAGTGGTAAAATCATGTGAATTTGGCCAACACTTGGCTCACCTGGAAAGTGCCTTCATCCGAATGAGGCAGCATGGATTGAAAATTAATCCAGCTAAATGTGCCTTTGGAGTGGCAGCAGGGAATTTCCTAGGTTTCTTGGTACATAAGAGGGGCATTGAGGTAGACCAGAACAAAGCTAAGGCCATCATAGAGGCTCGTGCACCAACCAATCTCAAAGAATTACAGTCATTGATGGGCAAAATCAATTTCCTAAGGAGATTCATTGCCAATGCTGCCGGCAAGATGAAAGCGTTCACTACTTTGCTTTAAGGAAGAAAGAACGAGAAGTTTCTCTGGACAAATGAGCATCAAGCAGCCTTCGAAGAAATAAAAAGAGCATTGGTCAATCCTCCAGTATTAGTGCCGCCAAAACCTGGAATACCTTTGAAACTATATGTATCGGTCGCCGAAGAATCTATCGGGTGCTTGCTTGCACAGGACGATGAAGGCGGCAAGGAGAGGGCTATCTATTACCTTAGCAAGACTCTACAAGGGCCAGAGGTAAGATATACTGCATTAGAAAAGTTGTGTTACGCCCTGGTATACTCCTGCAACAAGTTAGAACACTACATGCTGCCAAGAACAGTCCATGTATTGGCTCCCTTTGACTTGGTAAAAACCCTTTTGCACAAACCAGCATTGAAGGGTAGACAAGCTAAGTGGGCTATGAAGATCAGTCCTTTTACCCTTGTACACATTCCTCAAAAGGCAATCAAGGGACAAGCTTTAGCTGATTTCTTAGCTCAACACCCTTCGTTGGTGCTGTCAGAAGATCCCAGAGAAGCTTCCTTTATAGGATTCGAACCATGGGAGTTAACCTTTGACGGATCTTGTGCAAGCAGCGGCTCGGGGGCCGGCATTACAATCACTAGTCCTCTTGGGGAACATTGGAAGCTTGCTCGGGAGTTAGAGCCTGGCACCACCAACAATCAAGCAGAATACGAAGCTCTGATATTTGGCCTCGAAACTGCATTGCTTAAAGGTGCGAAATCAATTACAATATTTGGAGACTCCCAAGTCATCCTGAAACAGTTAACCGGAGAATATGAATGCAAGAGTCCCAGATTGATTAAGTGCTATGAGACAGCACTAGAACTATTGAGCAAGTTTTCGGACGCTACCATCACACATGTGCCCAGAAGCCAAAATCAAGAGGCCAACGAGGCTGCACAACTTGCTTCAGGCTGGCAGTCTTGTCGCCCTAGGGGGGCACCACACATTGCCGCCATCGCAAGTGAACCTGAGGACCAACAAGAGATTGGTGATTGGAGGACCGAGATCATACAGTACCTCGAGAACCCGTCATCTGGGGGAGATAACTCGCTAAAAGTAAAAGCTCTGCGGTACGTGCTAGTCAATGGCAAACTATTCCGTAGGGCGATTGATGGATTATTGCTCAAGTGTCTAAGTTGGTAATGGGAGAAGTCCATGAGGGGATATGCGGCTCTCATCGGGCAGGGCCGGGCATGAGATGGAGCATCCACCGTCATGGATACTTTTGGCCAACCATCATGGAGGACTGTATCATGTATGCTCGCGGGTGTGAAGCTTGCCAAAGGCACGGCCCGATTCAAAGGGTACCGGCGGAAGAATTACACACGGTCATTAAGCCTTGGCCATTCCGTGGCTGGGGGATGGACATCATTGGAAAAATTCATCCACCGTCATCCAAAAACCATGCATTCATACTAGTGGCCACTGACTACTTCACCAAATGGGTAGAAGCGTGGCCAATGAGGAAAATTGACCAAAGCGATGTAATTAGGTTCGTAACTGAGCTCATACATCGATTTGGGATTCCCCAAACAATCACTGCCGATCAAGGTACAGTGTTCACTGGCGAAAAGTTTATAGCTTTTGCCAAGCAGTTTGGGATCCGCATCTATCATTCCACTCCGTACTATCCCCAAGCAAATGGTCAGGCTGAAGCCACCAATAAGATCTTAATAAGTATGATCAAAAAGGCGGTAGGCGAAAAGCCTAGGAAATGGCATGAGACCTTATTAGAGTTTCTGTGGGCTTACAGAAACTCTAAAGCCACAGCTACAGGGTTTACGCCGTATTACTTGACATATGGTCATGACGCTGTTTTGCCTTTAGAAATAACAGTTCCTTCTCTAAGGGTGGCTCAGCAGCATCAATTAGACTTATCTAAGTATGAAGAGACCATGTTGCAAGAATTGGAGACAGCAGACGGAGACAAGCTCGCCGCTCTGGAAAATATCCGTCGCCAAAAGATGAAAATGGCGAGACATTACGACAAGAGGGTTCGAGGCAAAACTTTTAACGAGGGAGACCTAGTATGGAAGGTAATTGTACCCTCGGGGGTGCGTGGCAATGAAACAGGCAAGTGGTCTCCAAATTGGGAAGGACCATTCATTGTTACGCAAAGACTGCTTAATGGTGCATACAAACTAATGGACATCGATGGCCAAGAACACAAACAAAGTATAAATGCAAAATACCTCAAAGTGTTCTATCCATCAGTGTGGGAATCTGAATAAGAAACGCAAAGTGCATCAAAAAAGTGGCCAAGTCACAAGCTCGGCCAAAAAAGTAACAGTAATCTCCCAAAGTAAAGGCAAGAATTGCCCACCACAAGGCCGATGGGCTGACCCAAAAGCGTACTGAAAACAAAACAGTGCAAAAAACTAAGGAAGAGGCTGCCTAACACCACCCAGTATACGCCGACGCATAAGGGCCCACTGATCACGAGTGCGCTCGAACATGTCCGTCAGACGAAGAAGTGCGGCCGCCGAAGCACGAGCGCGAACCGACAACCGAAGCCGACGAGTCCGAACTCCCGATAACTCAGCCGATAAGTCACGCTCATCTGCGGCTAAACGACCATAGGAAGTCTCTAACTCAGCAGCTCGGGAAGAAATATCAGCCAAGACAGGCTCTAAGGTAGCAAGCTCCTCATTAGCCTCCTGAAGGATACGCCTCCTCTCAAGAATGAAACGCTCTGCCTCCTCAATATCACGCTCTGCTCGCGTAGCAACGTCCCTAAGATGGGATCTGCGACTCTCTCTAACCCCGCGATCAGTAGACAACTGCTCGCGCTGAGGGTGGATAGCCTCTATCTGAAGACAAACCTCGCGGTATCGTGCCTCGAGGTCATCAAGCAGCGTCAGATCGTGAGCAGACTGATCTGCAGAGCTACTGAAAGCAGGATAAGAAACAGCTAAATTAGCAACGCGCTCTGAAAAGCTGAGAAAATCAGCATCCTCGGTAAAGGCAGAAACTGCGCTAACGTCGTCTAACAGGCGATCAGGACTAGAGAACACCTCAGTGGAGAGCCGATCAACATGAGTGGATAGAAGGCGGTCAAACGCCTCGCATGATGAAACAATCCGGTCAGCAGGAGTAGGCACCGAAGGACCTGGAACAGAGGTCGCTGGGACTGAGGCACGGATCATGGGCACCTGAAGACAGCTTCACATAAGTATATGCCAAGAAAATCTCATAAACACGAAAGCTGAAGTGAGCCATACCGGAAGAGGCGGCGCGACTGAATCAACTGAAGTAATAGGAGCAGCAGTAGTAGGATGGCCTGCCTGGTCCATAGGAAGCTAGAAAGGGAGATCCTTAAAACATGTCCTTAAAAAAGGAAAACGGGAACGACATAATCAATAAAAATACCTGAGGGATCACCGAAGGGCCAACCTGACTAGTCTGGAAAATATGATCTGCAGCCTGAGTAATATCTGCAGGAGAAACCTGGAGGACACAAATATCCTTAGAATGCAGTGCTTAAACAAAATAAACATAAAATGAAAGGCAACCAAGAAATACCTGTGGATCCAAGTCATGGCCAGCTGAAGCAACATGATCATCCGCCTGGCCATGATCATCATCATCATAGGGGTCTACCGACTCATCCTCATGGTCCTCCTCATCGCCCTCATGACCCTCCTCACCACCTGAGCGCGATCCATCATCACTTGAACTGGCATCTTCCTCGTCATAACCAGACTGCTCGGCGCTAACTGAAACATCATCATCAACTGCAGACAAAGAGACAATATCAAAAGGGGCAGTGTATGAAACGCTGTATTGACAATGAAATGATTCAACATACCTCTTCGACGCTTACGGGAGGAAGAGGCTGGACCAGACTGGGACTTCTTGGACCTCGAGGTACTCCCGCGAGAAGCTGAAACACGAGACTGACGCGAAGTGACTGAATCTCCAAAACGAGACGCCAGCTGATCATAGGGCGGCAAAATAGAAGTGATATACGGCGTCCACCACGCCATAAAACCAGCAGCCAGCGATCCAGTCGGAGTAAACGGGAGATAGCTGGAGAGCGTCAGACGAGACGAAAAGGCTATCACAGCCTTGATAGCTGCGGGTGTCATCCTCTCCTTCCTGGTAAAACGAGTCGGCCACTTCACCCGGCGAGGAAGCCCGAGGTGGCAGCCAAACTGGCGAGCAAGCAGGTGAGGGCAATAAGGCTCAGCGATGAAAGGATTATAAGCGTCCGTCCTCTTCACCCCACTCAAAAGCATGTGAGGTTTCATGCTGATATTCCATGTAAACTCCCCATGAATGCCACGTGGATGAGTAGGGAAACATATCAGCGTAGCTAGCAACCGAGGAACGGAGGCATAAACAAATAAATCATGGTAGGACGACCGATAATGATAAAGCCAGTGGATAATCCCCAGACCATCTCGGTTCAGAAGGCCGTCCCGGCTAATACTCACAGACTGAGCAGCCAATATCTCACCTAACGGATCACCCTCCGAAACCTCTTGCGGACTAGGGCGTAGTACCCCTGTGAACAGCTGGGGAAAATATAGCTGGACCCATAACTGCAAAAACCATAGCGGCCCAGAAGCAGTGGTAGAGGGATCTAGTCCTTCGGCCAGCTTATCAGAAAGCTTAGCCATGCCGCTAAACAGATTGCCGAGGAAGTAGGAGCCTATAGCTCGAGTCTCCGTACTCATAAGCCCTAAGACGAGGGGCAGTGCAGTACTAAGAACAGTACGTGCACTGGAACAAATAACAAACCGGCTAAACCACAGTAAAAGGAAGGCTACGTGCTCGTCCCGCGTAGAAGGATAAGGCCCTGACGTCTTATTGTGCACAATGTAAGCCGGGTATCGCCTGGCCTCTTTGCCCTTAGGGCAAATCGACGCACCAAGTCTAGGGTCATCAACAGCGGACTGGGTCAACTCCGATCCGACCACACGAAGCCCCGTGATCATCACCACATCAAGAAGTGTAGGGCCGACAAATCCACAAGGAAGCTGAAAAGCATTAACAGAAGAGTTCCAGAAGCCCATAAGATAGTAAAGTAAGCGATGATCTATCACCACAGGCTTAGTAGATAGACGGATGGCCTCATCAATCCCCCACGCACGCCAATCAGAAGTGCGACCCGACATCCGATGCACCCATGAAGTATACTGACCTAGGCTGCTGTCATCGTTAATCTGAGTCCTGGAAACTTTAGCCTCGGACTTGGAGGTAGAAATACCAGAATGCTGAGGCTGAGATTTAATAGGTTTAGTGCGAGACAGAAGGGTACTGGTAAAGGCGGCCTCGGTGACAAGTAACTTGCAAGATAAAAACCGTCTCGAATCATTCGCGCGCTCAGGCGTACTATGAAACGGCCGAAGAAAAAGTTCTGACTCCTGCCGACGATCGAACTCATATGCCTCACCATCAGAATCCGGAATAAGCGGACGCTGCAGATGAGAAAAACAAGCATGAGATTGAGGAATACGAACATAGGCAACGGAACAAGCAGGTAAAATCAGACAAACCTGAATAGTCAGAGGAGAAGCCGAAGTGGCGGCCTGAGCGGTACTAGGGGTGGTGAACTGAACAAAATGCGGCTGTGTGGACCTGGCAATGTCCTGTACCGTACATAGATACCCGGATAAGTCAAGCGGTTAACAAGATTTAAGTCAACATGAGAAGGTGCTAATCAAGCCATTTTAACCTGAAAAGTCATGCTGCGCGACAAGGCAGCAAATCCGGTCAAGGGAGCAGCGGCCTGCCCTGGCTGACGACTCCGGGCAACCCGAGCTGACAAGATGGTGGCCTGGTCAGTAGCGGCTGGTGGCCCCTGAGTGGCGGTCGATGACGACTCAGGGCGACGATCGGAGACGGCCTGAGTCACAGGAAAGGCGGCCTGAACAGCGGCGGCCGAGGAGGACCCGGGCTGGTGAGGGGCGGCCTGAGCCAATGAAGTGGCAGCCCGTGTAGTGTCCTCTACTAGATCCTATGTCATGAACAAAGTATGGGATGACTAGAAGCTAACTTTAAGTTAACCTAACACCTAAGCAGGAGATAACACGATCTAATGCTTTCTCTAAATCCCGTATGATGCTTTATGTTCTCTAAGTCTATGAGATAAGGCAATGTGAGTAATCTTACTATGTTCTATGATATCAAATACGAGATTATCATACGAGCAGTAAAGTTAGCAAAAACAAACACGAATCCAGCGGAATCAATGAAAGCAAGCAAATTTCATAAAATTCAGTCCAACATCCCTCCCATAATTCTAACATGCCAAAATGCCCATCAACCTTCATGATATCCCCACGCATGTGATAAGCCTCCACCAAAGTATGCATAGCAAAATAAAAATGGAGGATAGCTCCCTAACCTGGCCCATGAAGCGAATAAGCAGAGAGAGCCCTCGAACAAGGCACGGCCTCAGGCGGCCAAAGCAGGCGGCGAGGGAGAGGCGGCCTCCGGCGGGCGGCCAAGCGCGGGCGGCCAAGGGCGGATGGCAGGCGGCCTCGGGGCGGCCAAGGCGTGGGAGAGGCGGCCTTGGCAGGAGGCCAGGCGGCTTGGGCGATGGGCAGCGGCCTCGGCGATGGTGCAGGCGGCCTCGGCCAGGCGGCTTGGGCGATGGGGCAGGCGGCCTCGGCGATGGGGCAGGCGGCCTCGGCCAGGCGGCCTCGGCGATTGGGCAGGCGGCCTCGTGCGGGCGGCTTAGGCAATGGGCAGGCGGCCTCGGCGATGGGGCAGGCGGCCTCGTGCGGGCGGCCTGGGCGATGGGGCAGGCGGCCTCGGCGATGGGGGCAGGCGGCCTCGGCCAGGCGGCTTGGCGAGGCGGCCTGGGCGGAGGCGCCGGGCGGCCTAGGCGGAGGCGACGGGCGGCCTGCAGGGGCGGTCTGGCAGCGGCGGCGCGGCGGCCTCGACGGCTTCCAGCGACGTCCGGCGACGATTTCTACGGCCGGAATCTGGGCGACGGCGGCGGTTTCCGATGGCCGGTGGAGGAGTAAGGGAAGAAGAGAGGAAGAGAATGAGGGAGGAAGAAAAGAAGAGAGAGAAGTGTTTAAAGAAAATGATGGGTGGAAGAATTTTGAAGGGTTTTATATGGTTAGGGTTTTGTCCTTAATGGGCCCTAATGGGCCGAAAATTCCAAAAGTAAGCGCGCAAATTTGTCTTAAAATACTAATCAGACAAAATGCGCGAGGGGGGCATCTGTTAACCCAACAAAATTTATATTACAGCCCATCCAAATTTACATGACCCAGTCCGTGAAAATATATCCAGAGGCCCAGTCCGTGAAAATATATCCGGAAGAGAAGACGCGTCTTCATGTCAGTAAAAATATATCCGGAGGCCCAGTCCGTGAAAATATATCCGGAAGAAAGAACACACTTCCAAAAGGCCCAATCTATTTTTCTTGGCACGGTCCAATTCAAGATTTATCCGGATAATAACCGGAGCTTGCCAATCAAAGCCATCCGCGTGCTTCATGCCACCCCTGAAGTCAAGCCTCCTATGCCTCACGCCTCTCTACAGGAGGCCTCACGCCTCTCTACAGGAGGCCTCCCGCGGCTCTATAGGAGGCCTCACGCGTCTCCAGAGGAGGCCTCCCGTGGCTCTACAGGAGGAGGCTTCCTCCTATAAAAGGAGGAAGGGAGGCACTCGAGAGAGACAACCCCTCACACAACTCCTTCAAGAGGATTTACTCTGCATTTCCATTCTGCACTTGTTTTATTCTGCAGTTCAATTCCTGCTTTTACATTCCTGCAAATTTTCCATTCCTTTACAGCTTTCTTATTTTCGTGTATTTTCTTTCTGCAATTCTTGTAATCTTTTTGATACTCATCAATCAAAAAAGAGGTTTCTCCCTCAAAGAAATTCTCGGTTAACAGGGCCCCAATTTTTTAGCATTTTTTTCCCATATTCTCTATTTTTCTTTTGATATTCCTATCGCTCTAGTAGAGCAGTGCAACGTCGATCTTTTCTACGAAGAATTTTAGTTTAGTTTTTTCTAAAAATATTTATTGGTAATTTGTAAAGAACTAGGTGTTGTCATGACGATCATTTTGGACACAAAATTAATATTTTGGGTGCATGGCTTAAAAATAAATAAAACTAAATTTTTATGGTATAAATTTTTTATTATAGTATTATGTTTTATAAATAGATTGGAAAACATAATTGTTTTAAAATAAGATAAGAGACTCATCTTTATTAACAAATGAGCCACCGAAAATAAGTAAACTAATAATTTTCAAAACTGAGAAAAATGAATTTTAAAATTGAGAATTTATATATTGAAAATAGAGAAAATTTGAAAAGAGTTTTTGGACTTAAACAAAAATGATAGAAGAATAAAATAAATACATTTATATATAAATTTAATATTACATATATATGTAATAGGTATAAAAAATTAAAAATTTTGGTGGGGCCTAGGCCCCCAGGCCCCACCATAGGTCCGCCCCTGATTGGGGCATTTGTTTACTCAATTAATACTACTAAAACACATGTGAGTGAAAAGGTTTGTCAACAAATGTGTCTGGATTTAAGACAAAATAAATTAAGTAAGGGTTTTAATAGTTTTAAAAATTATACTGCTATCTAACAAGAGTGTCTTAATAATTTCATAAAAAAAATTCTTTTAACATATAGAGAATTATTAACTGCAATTTGTACATTGACCTTCTAAGATTGGGTAATTTTGGGATATACGTAGTAAATGACCAAAATGCATTTGTCAACGGAGAGTTGATGATATACACCCTCCGTTACTTTTTAGTTATCTTTTTAGAAATTAAAAAGCGTTCCAAAAATAGTTGTCACTTTACATATTTATCTCATATTTTTCCAATATTATCCCTATATTATCATAAAAGATATTTCTAGAATACTCCACTCCAATTTTATTTTTTATTCCCAAAGAAACACATAGGGGTAAAAGTGGAATAATACATAATAATGATTACAATCCTTGGTAACTGTGTTTCTTCCTAAAACGACTACTAATAATAAGTAACGTAGGGAGTAGTATGTGTGTAACTTTGTATTGTAATCTAATTGTTTTATTATTTCTAGGCGAGGAAAGATTTAGCAAGTGTGGGACGCGGTAAACCTCGAAAAGTTGCATCTTTGGGATTGTAAAATTATATTGGAGTGATGTATGGCATCTTGTCTCGAGAAATTAGTAATTGAGTTTATTTAAGTATTTTTAAAAGACCAATAAATAAATGAAATCATGCATATGGCCCATAATTTCCATGTAAAAGATTTAAAAAAGGGTTAATGTGCTGTTGACTATTCATAGAATATGAAACATCTATCTTTCCAAACATATGGAAATGTATGTCTTGACTGAGAGTTGTGGGATGGGTGATCATGATCATGATCACCGGTTTGTAATCAATTCACATGGGCTTTAGTAGTTGAGTCCCATTTGTTTTTGGTAGGGGGCTATTTATTGTAGTATGATTTCGACTGTTACATTTTACACATTTTATACTTCTTTCCGGTCTTAAATTTTTCAATTTTTTATTTTAGTTATTTATTATTATTATTAATTTTTTTTCTGAACAAGGTCGGGTGGAGAATCGAACCCCACATATATATTGGGAGTCGAATGATTTGACCATTAGAGTATGTACCCATATGAAGATCGTGCTCAAAGATTTGGGAACAAACTCAAATGTAAAGTTTAACTGATTGAAGGGGGAAAAGCTATGGAAGAAGCCAAGAACAATGGTAAAATACAAATGTAATTCAACCTTAATATAGAGAAAATGAATCAATTTGTCATACAAGGCCACAAGGGTCTCTAGAGAATCAATTTATTTTTGCTCAATAACCTATATGAGCTAGAAAATTAATGGTGAAAATCAATGCCACACACATTATAAAGAAAAGAGATATGATATCGGGTGGAGAATCGAATCACCAACATAAATATTGGAAGTGAGAGGACTTGACCACTATACTGAAATTGAGATAAAATTTATTTGTAACATGAAATTGAGATAAAATTTGAAATTCTCTTTTCTGTTTAATTTCCAATTGTGCCTTGCCTCATCTTCTGCTTTTACCATGGATGCTTCTAATGGGATTTTGACAGGGACTTGCATTTATATTCAGCCTTGCCAGCTGGGTAGGATATACGTATTTGATTTCAATTTTTTTCCACTTGCTGGAACTAATAAAGAACAAAAATGATTGTGTGATTTACTATTTTGTTTCCAATGACATTTTTCCCAGTTACAAATTTCAATCTGGGCAATAAAAGGGACACTTTTCTTTGTCGTCCATGTGAATACTTTTTAGCATTCTACTATAATATTGCTATTTTTCCACCGTTCGATCAAGATGCCGTTCTTTCATCTGACGGCTGCCTTCAGCTGCACTAAATAAGTGCGGTGGCGAGGCTCAACGAATATATCTATACTAATCATATTCTGTTACTACAATAATTTTGGGTGAATTAAATGATTTCAAGAATAACCTTCGAGGTAAAATAATTTTACTTTTGATAAATAAAGGATCCCAAGAGCAACATCGAGGTATAAATAAACAGGGCGTAAGGCCCTGTTTGGCAAATAAGCTAAATGAAATTAGCTTATTCTATTCATTTTAAGTTAAATTAGTTTATTTAAAAAGACAATGACATGTTTGGGAATTAGATGTTAATTGATTCTGTGGGTAATAATGAGTTAAAATTAGCTGTTTGACAATTTCTAGACTAACTTTTGCCTAGAATAAGCTAAAATCCAAAATGCTGCTATTTGCAGCGGTTTCAAAAAGAGCTAATTGAACACTTTTTTAAGTTATTTTTGTCTTTTTAAATAAGCTAATTTTCTTAAATTGTCTCACAAAAAGCTAATTCTGATTTAGCTGTTTCGCCAAACAGGGCCAAAAATACCTTAAAATAGTGTTCAATCAGCTATTTTTGAAACCGCTGCAAATAGCAGCATTTTAGAATTAGCTTATTCTAGGCAAAAAATTTGCCTCAAAACTATCAAACAGCTAATTTTAACTAATTTATTACTCAAATTACTCACATAATCAGTTAACACATAACAACTAATTCCCAAACAGGCCCTTAGTAGATTCTACAATGGATGAAAGAGCTATCAAATTTAGATAATGCATTTAGGGATGAGGATTTGGCCTAGTGGTCAAATTTCCCGACTCCTAATCATTAGGTTGGGGGTTTGATTTCTCATCTGATACCCTATTCCACCCCTTTATTTTTGTAATTTATGTGACATGGTCTCCCACCATCCTTGTAGTATAAGTTTGTTTAGAAAAAAAGACAAAAAATTAGAATGCATTTCAAATTTCAAATGATGAGTGAGTTATATGATTATTGGCCAAGCTTGTAGTGACATACTGCCACGACGACTATCTTCGTCACTATCCACAGAGCACAACGGACAACAACAAAATGCAGCAATTGCTTGGTATGGTGTCACCATCATTTATTACATCCTTTAGCCACCATGATGGAACATGTAAGAAAAAGGAAGGTGAATAGTATTAAGAAGTGATGAACAATTGATGTCCAATTGTCCGCAGCATGGGGCATTAATTGAACTCCATTTCCATGACTTAAAAGAGTTACCATTTCCTTGCGGCAGTTTAGCCACATTTCAATCACATATAGAAGTATTTATGTGCGTGTGTATATACTACCACAATGAAACATTTATTCATGGGCGTGGTTGACGATTTTGGAGGTTGTTTATTACCCAAACTTTATATATGTTTATAATAAAAAATAAATACGGAGTATTTATATCAAATACTCCCTCCGTCCCGCGAAAATTGAAGCCTTTCTTTTGGGCACGGTAATTTAGATAGTGGAGTTTAGTAGTTAAAGTGGTGTGGGTATTTGTATTTAAGATTATAATGAATTTTGATACTGTTTATTGTTTAACTTTGACTTAATATTATCGTAGTGATGTAATTTGAGAAAAATATTCAAGTGTGGTCTTGTTAGAATCGTCTAATCGTGTAGTTTTAGAATATATATTTTATACAATTTTTATTTGTATCAATTTTGTAATATTAAGTTAAAGAAATATAAGGGACTTTGTGTAGGAAAGTAATAATGCATTGGAATTTGTGCATAATAGTAAAAGTAAGTATTTTTAATGGGATTTGACAATAATTAAGATTCTAATCAAACTTATATTAATTTAATTTTTCTAAAAACGGAAAGGGTTCAAACTTCGTGGGACACCCCAAAAAGGAATAGGGTTCAAACTTCGTGGGACACCCCATTGTTGTTGTATATAAATAATAAATAATTTTAATACAACTGTATAGTACAATATGTATGATTCCAATTAATATTTTTATTATATATGTAGTATTCCCTCCGTCCTACATAACATGTCATGTTTCACATTTTGACACTGTTCTTTGTTCAGCTTTGACTCAATTCAAAGTATAATTTGGAAAAGAATAACCGAGTTGGATCTTAGAATCGTATGATTATTTAGTTTTAGAATATATAATTTATATAATTTTTCATTGTACATATTCTGAGATATTAACAATTGAAAAAATGCATTGGATTGTATGCAAAAGTCAAGCAAGACAAGTTAAATGAGACAGATGGAGTATTTAATACTAGTGTTTACATTTTATGTTATACTCCAAAGGGTTCGCTATATACCAATTTCCTAGCATTTAACATGTGAGTAGCAGTATTTTATAACTCAACTTATTATTTAATTTTAATAAATTAAGCATTTAATTATTTATTAAATATAGTACTCCTGGGAATAAAGACTTGGCCTAGTGGTCATATCCTCCGACTTCCAACCTTATGGTTGAGGTTCGATTTCCACCGGGCAATATCCATCCTCTTTATCCCACTTTGTAATTTGTGTGGTTTGGACTTCCACACACTTTTGCCTACACATGAGTGTCAATGTTTAAAAAAAAATTAAATCTAGTATTCCAATAAAATAACAATATTTTTTGAAGGAAAATTATGAAAAAATACTTCACATATCCCATTTAACCTGTCTTGTTTGATTTCTGCACACAATCTAATGCATTTTTTAAACCGTTAATATCTCAAAATATATAACAAAAAATTATGTAAAATATATATTGTAAAACTATATGATTATAGAATTCTAACAAGTCCCAACTCGACTAATTTTCTGAGTCAAAGTTAAACAATGAGCAGTGCTAAAAAATTAAATAAGACGGCTTTGCTGGGACGGAAGGCGTAATATATTTCAAACAAATCAATCATATAATTTACATATTCGATATAATTTAATGAAAATGCTTTATGAAATGTTATTAATTAATTATGTGCATATTATATGAATTTTTGGTAATACTATTAGTTTTGAATATTTTGTGCATACGTATTTTAAATCACCACCACTATTTTTTTTTTTTTGGATGAGTCATTGTAGGCCTGAGAAAGGGGTGGTGGGGGCCCATGTCATTGAAGGCCTGGGAAAAGGGGTGGTGGGAGTTCATGCCACACAATTACAAGGGGAATAAAGGGGAGGGATAGGGGGCCGGTGGGAATCGAACCTCCAACCTTCCATTGGAAGTCAGGGGACTTAACCACTGGGGCTAAGTCCTCATCCCAAAGCACCACCACTATTACTTCTTATTTCAAAGGTTGATCCTATTCTATAAAGAGAATAATTCTAAAAAAAAAAAGAAATAGAGAAAATGACAGGTATTTTAAAATTCAAATTTTATAATTAAAATATCATGCAGAAAACAATTTAAGGGATCTGTAGAGTGTCGACGAAAACATTTATTTACTCATCAAAATGGAAAAGTACTACTCCATCCGTTTTTTTTTTAACTTCACCCATCCTGCACTGCACGCAATCCAATGCACATTTTCAATCATCAATATCTTATATTATATATAAGTAAAAATTATAAAAATTTGATATTCTAAAACTACACTATAAGACGAATCCAACAACATCTCACTTGACTATGTTTTATCTTATATAACTATAATAAAAAGATGAATCAAAGTTACTTAATGAATAGTTTCAACTATTCAAAGGGAGAAGATAAAAAAAAACGGAGGGAGTAGTTTTTAACCAAAAATAGGAATGAATAGATAATTTTTGAAAAAAAATTACATGTACTTTATTATTCCCAGTTTTCTCTCTCTCTCTCTCTCTAATTAAATGCCCTAGTTAAATAAAAAAATTACTTTACTATACAAGTAAAACACGAATTTACAGTTGGAACTACAATGAATGCGTATAAATTTTTTTTTTGGCTATACAGCCAATTAAAAATGCGTATAAATTAATCAAATAATACTTCACAATTATTTAATATAATCTCCTGCCTTATAATAATACACTAAACAAAAAATTAATGCAGCAAAGAAAATAATTGCACTGAAGGCTTCTTAATTAAAAAACAATTAATTACGCAGTAACAATTTATGTCCAAATCCCAATTATTAGTACCATAAAAAAAAATAAAAAAATAGAATACACAAAACAGAGTTTCACGAGGCACTGCTGATGAGATTTGGATCCACACTGATACAAAAGTGTATGTATAATGTCCCGTGTGTATATATATATTGTGTATGTATGTGAAGTGCACCGCTATATCCTCTTCACTCTCTCTGTTCTATCTCTCTCTAGCTGTTATTCTTCTCTCTCACTCATGTTCTCTGAAATTGAGCCCAAAGCAGCGTGAGGGAATTGCTGCTGGGAGGGGGAATTTAGGGGGGAGCGTTTGTTTTTTGTTTTTGGGAAATCAGGGAATGATGCAGCGGGGGAGGTGAGAAAAGGACAATTGTTTTGGTGGTGGTGGTGAGGGAATTCATGGAAAAGCGCAGCAGAAGAGGCTGAAATCGAGGGGTGGGGAGGGGTTTGGTGTATTATTTTAATTTTAAATTTTTGTTGCGTCCGGCGAATTTTTGCATCTTTCAAGGTACACGCTGCAGATGAAATGAAATGCTGTTTGCGTTCAATTTATTATTATTTTTTTATTTGTTTGCCAGTGTTGTTTGGTGGCGTTTGTTTGCTATTTATTGTCGGAGTGGATTCCGTTTTGGTATGGCGTTGATCCGGAATTGGGGGTTTTGATTTTTGTGTTGTGTGAGTGATTGAAGTGAAGTGAATTGTTTTCTGGTTTAGTTCATATTGCTTGGTGGTTAAGGCAAGAACTCATCACTAGTGCTTGTGAGCTAGCAATTATGCTGTGTTGGTGATTTGTATAGTTCTTTATTGTTGATGATTGTTGATTTCGTAATTGAATTTTGTGTTTCTTCTTTCTGCTTTTCCACTGCTGGCAATGCCTTTTGGATTGATTTTAGTGTTTTTTTCGGAGTCCTAGCTTGTGAGATTGCTTACTTTTAGTAACTGGATCTGTTGAGAAATTTTAAAGCAAATCTATTCCAGGGTTGGAATTGCCTTTTCCTTTTCTGTTTTTTAATCGAAGTAGTGCCTTTTTGATTCATTGTTTTTTTTAGGGAGGAACTTTTTTGGTTATTTTCTTCTCTGGTTTGTTTTGGTTCACATGTTCTTGAATTGAATGATCACTCTTTTGTGGGTCTTGTAGGTTGTAAAATGTCAAGGCCTTCTCTTCGAGGTGCATCAGGTGGTGGTGGGCGATTATCCCCGAACAGTCAAGATTTCTGGGAAGATTCTCAGAAGAAAGAAAAGAGTGAGAAGGAAGATATGAATCGAAATCGTACAAATGGAGCTGATCACCCACATATATCTATCAAATTTCCGTTTCGGCTTCTATTTGCAGATAATTTATCTTCGAAGCACAGTTTAAGTGAGAATGGGTTCATGCCTGATCCTTTCACCACTGGTCCTCTGAGGAATCGGCATAAAGTTACGCTTGCATTTATCAAATTTAGTTTAGTGGTGATTGTTATTCTTGCCATTACTGGTTCTCTGTGGTGGACACTTTCGATAACATCTACATCAAGGGGAAAGATATTCCGTGGATATAGACGGCTTCAAGAACAACTGGTATCAGACCTGTATGAAATAGGGGAACTCTCTATAGGTACTTCAAGGTCGAGAGAATTCGAGTTCTGTTCACAGGAGTTGGAAAACTATGTCCCATGCTTCAACGTTTCAGAAAATCTTGCTCTGGGATTTTCTGGTGGCGAGGAATATAACCGCCATTGTGCTCATGGTTTAAAACAGGATTGTTTGGTTCCCTCACCTGTCAATTACAGGATTCCCCTTCGGTGGCCCACTGGAAGGGATGTTATCTGGTTTGCAAATGTGAATATTACGGCACAAGAGGTTCTATCTTCCGGAAGTTTAACCAAGAGGTGGAATTATTATTTTGATCTGTCGGACAGAGATTTTGTGCCATCATTTCATATCTCATTGGTTTGTCTTGTTAGTGCAGGATGATGATGTTGGATGAAGACCAGATTTCATTCCGTTCAGTGTCCTCTACGTTCGATGTTGAAGACTACTCACATCAGATTGCTGAAATTATTGGACTAAGAAATGTATCCTACTTTTCTCAAGCTGGAGTAAGTGGACAAATACAGTATTTCCTCCCTATGTTTTTCTTTATCTCTTGTGTAGCTCCTTTGTTTCGTCCATTGCCTATGCCCTTTTTGCTGAAGTTGATCTCCAACAACACTGTCCCATCCTTGACTTGAAAAATATGAATTAATGCTTTCTGAATCTTAATGGCTATAATTGCAAGTGATAAAAGTCATTGCTAGTATGTGGTAGAGGCAGAAAGTAGCTTGGATTCCTCCACTGCATTCTAAATCTGATAGTGTAAAATTTCGTAACATTAACATTACTGTTAGGTAAAAGAGTAAATAGTCTGTAAATAGCTTTAGTCAAATGAATGTTCAAAAAAGACAATATGTCCTCTATTATATTCTTCTTTTGTATTTTTTTTTGCTGTCTTGCAAATTATTTGTTTCCTTTTTTTAGTATTTTCATGACTGTTGTACAGAGGTTGAAACCTTTTCTCCAAAAGAAGAGGATAAAGTTTTTTGCTTCAGTGGCTCATTGGTGCTTTTTACTGGTTTTTGGCAATTTTAATGTTCATGGATTATGAACTTACTTTATCCAAAACTTGATTATCTTTTAATGACTCCACTGATTGTTGAAGTATTTGTGAAGAATCGTTGCCACTGCTCAATATATTTCTAATTAGAAAAGGTACTTTTGTTTCATTTCAGATTCGGACCATCTTGGACCTTGAATGTGGCTATGGTAGTTTTGGAGCACATCTATCTTCATACCAATTATTGACCATGTGCCTAGCAAATTATGAGGCTTCAGGCAGTCAAGTTCAACTAACTCTAGAAAGAGGTCTTCCTGCAATGATTGGTTCTTTTACTTCAAAGCAGTTGCCGTATCCCTCTCTCTCATTTGATATGATACATTGTGCAAGATGTCATATTGAGTTGGATAAAAAAGGTACCCCTCACTGCCCTGCTGTAATTTTTCTACTTTTTATTTTTTATTATTATTTTTTTTAATTTTATTAACCTGCCCAGTAATGGCTTCCCTTGATTTTTGTGGGTAGGAGGAAACTTGTAAAGATCAACATCAGGAATAATAAAACTACTGACTAATTAATTGATTTGAGGATTTTTTAATATCTAGGGTACTATTGATCTTAGAGAATCAATGTATTTAATATTGAATGTATGCAAAATGATAAGGCTAATAAATTATGCCTCCATGTGATACAAATGAATAGGTCAATATTTAGCAGAATGTGCTACTGCATTGTTCCATTCAATGTGTGAGAATACATAATATATATATTTGGGCATTATTCCATGCTGATCATGGCTAACCCACGCCAAAGATTAAAAACCCAGCAGTTCAAGTAACAATGGTAGCCGGTCACCCTCCCTTTCATTCTGCATAACTGGGATTTATAGTAAAATTAAGAATCATCTTGCGTTGTCCATGACTCCATGCAGTGCAATACAACTGCATTGTCTGTCCATCACTTAATCAATGATTAATCCATATCCTCAAAGTAAATTTTATACTGAAGAAATGGCGTTGTGACTGGACAGTTAGACACTATGGGAAATTGATTGTGAATCATGACTAACCAAGCACTGGAGTCGAGTATTGCACGCCAGAAGCCCTTGTCCTTTATATACACCAGATATTAGATTATGCACTCCTGGCAAGTTTTAAAGAACCGTAAGTCAGGGAACTTACTTAAGACCCTTGACCGAGCAAGCAAGTTCATATAATTGTTAGGAGACTCAATTGAAATATTCAAGTGCCTGGTATTCATTTCTTACTTTAAAAGATAATGGTAGTTGATTTCTACAAGCAAATGAATTAGTATGAATTAGTGTTTTTCATCAATCTGCTATTGGTTTTTATGATTTCTTTTAATGTGTTGCAGATGGCATATATTTGATTGAAGTTGATCGGTTGTTGAGACCTGGTGGATATTTTGTTTGGACTGATCCACTAATAAATTCCCACCGTTCCCTTGGCAACAATAAAGCTAACTTGAAGAAGTGGAATGCAGTACGTTCACTAACAGAAAACCTTTGCTGGGAGGTTCTGCCTCAGCAGGATGAAACAGTTATTTGGAAGAAGTCTAGTAAGAAGAAATGCTATTCAACCAGGTAAAGCTACTAACTCTGAAGTGTATGTGCATCGGCCTCAATGTCCTTTTTGGAAACCTCAAAAAGTCGAGAGGTGGTGGATCATGAAATGCATGAGTAGGTTATAAAATATGAGATGCAATAAATTTATGACTGAACAATGAACTATTTTATTGGTTTGGACAAATGGGATTGTTATTGTATGATGCTGGCCTACTTTCAGTACTATTCCTACGTGAGTGATGTCATCCTAAGCAGCAACAGTTTATTTCTGTTTCCAGGAAAAGTAGTTCCCCTACTCTTTGCGGAAAGAGCCATGATGTTGAGTCCCCATATTATCGACCACTTCAATCATGCATTGGAGGAACACAGAGCCGCCGATGGGTCCCTATTGAAGAACGGCAAAAATGGCCTTCCCAAACTAAATTGAGTTCAGCTGAACTAGGAATTCACGGTACAAGTCCTTTAATGCATAGCAAATTTCCAATTATTTTAGTCGTTTTGAGCACCACTGAAGATTCTGAAGTTGAAAAATTAATTGGTGATCACATCTCAATACCGTTTCTCCATTAGGTTTGCATTCTGAGGAATTTTCTGAGGATGCTATCAGCTGGAACTCAATGGTCCACAATTATTGGTCTCTGCTCTCTCCACTAATATTCTCCGATCATCCTAAGAGACCTGGTGATGAGGATCCTTCACCGCCTTATAACATGCTACGAAATGTTTTAGACATGAATGCTCATTTTGGGGGATTCAACGCTGCATTACTTGAAACTAGGAAATCCGTGTGGGTGATGAATGTTGTCCCTACAAGGGGACCTAACAACCTGCCATTAATTCTTGACAGGGGCTTTGTTGGAGTGTTGCATGACTGGTACTTTTATATTCAATGCCTTGTATCAGTTTCGTTCTCCTACTTTATTGATCTTGCCAAATGGAATTCTATAGAGCCAAGAATATTATACTGCTGGTTATTGTCATTGAGATTTTCTGTAAAGATTCATTCTTTTTTTTTTTTTTTTTTTTTTTTGTAATTTTCATCATCTATTAAATCAAATCTTTACGTGCAGGTGCGAACCATTTCCAACATATCCAAGAACGTATGACCTGGTTCATGCCGGAGGACTTCTCTCTCTTGAGTTTGCAGAGCAGGCAAGATGCCAAGTGCTGGATTTGTTTGCTGAGATAGATCGCATACTTCGCCCAGAGGTACTTTTATCTTTCAAAGGTTTTATATTGTGTATTTTTGCACACTCAGAAAAGGCTTCTCACTTCTTCCAATTAGTTAAATTGCCGAAATTTGATTACACATTATTCCATCTTTTCCTGGACATGCCTTTCATCTCCTCAATTTGGGATTGCAGGGGTGGGTGATCCTAAAGGATAGAACACATCTCATTGAGTACGCACGATCTCTAACAACCCATCTAAAATGGGATGCCCGAGTTGTAGAGATCGAGAGCAACAGCGAAGAGAGGCTTCTGATCTGCCAGAAACCTTCCGTGAAAAGACAAGCGAGCTAGGTCTGGCAAACAGGATCACCAGCAGCCAAAGCATTATAGACTACAATATTCACATTCATTTCTGGGACTTAAATATATGGACATACATGAGTTCCACCTAAATGGGGGGACAAAATTTTTGGTCAGGGGGCGCGGTGCAGAAATGTGCATACGGATGCCTGGGACACGATGATCGGATACTCCTGTGTAGCCGCAAGGAGGACATACGGGGGGGATGTAATTACCGATTTGATGAGATTGGGACAGCAGCAGCAACTACACTTTTTTTTTTTCGGTCCTTATAATGTCCTTGTTGTAATGGGACACAAATTTACAGTATAAATTGAATTGTGAAGTTATTACAAATAAGTTGTGGTATATAGTGGTTTTTTATACTATGATTCTTGAGTTTGCATTTGAAAATTGAGAATTGAGAATTTGTGGGTTTATACATCTATTAGCGCCATAACTTGAATATGTTGGGAATTCTTCCTTTTAACAGAGATTTGTAGTCAAGCTAAAAAAAAAGATTTGTAGTTTGTAACTATTGATGTGGGATTTTGATAAAATGACATTTATTTTGAGACAAAAACATGACTTCTAAATGTTCTTTTTTTAAAAAAAAAAAGAAAATGCAAACTATCAACTGTAATCTTGATTTGGATCTTTAGTGGTACATAAAAGGGATCTTCAAAATACAAAAAGGAGTACTCTATTACTATGTTAGTACAATCCGTCTTTTGGAATTTGAATAATTCAAATTTTAGTTCCCACAATAAACCCTACAAAGTGGTGAAACAAAACCGAGTCATGAATACTTCAATATTTAGCATTTATCTCTACATTATTAAACATTTTGAATACTTCATCCATTCTTTTTTAATTGTTAGTCAGAGGATTTAACACCGTTGATTGAATAACTTTAATCAATTTTTTTTAGCACAATTACATAAGAAAAATAAACTTAAGTAAGATATTGTTAAATTTGTCTAATAACGTACTTTTATAATATACCATTTTTTGTATTTTTTACTTGTATGCAATTTGAGTTATTAAATATTGAAAATGTGTCTTGGATTGCATAAAATATAGTATCGTGACAAATATTAAGGAATATTATTTACTTGATTCACTTCACATAATAACGATGCGTATGTTACATTTATGTCCTTCCTTCGCTTCACCGTATTATCAATTATTACTCCCTCCGTCCCAGCTAAGTTGTCTTGTTTGACTTTTTGACATTGTTCATTATTTAACGTTGACTCAATAATAGTACAAGTTTATATTTGAGGAAAAACAGTCGAGTTTAGTCTTGTTAGAATCGTATAATCATATAATTTTAGAATATGTATTTTACATAATTTTTTGTGGTAAATATTTTGATATATTAACGGTTGAAAAAGTGCATTGGATTGTTGCAGAAACCAAACAAGACAAGTTAAATGAGACGGATGGAGTAAATATTATCTTGAGAACAATACAAAAACAAATTGAAGTTATGTCTAACAGTACTTAATATTTCCTCTGTTTTCATGAATCTGCAACATTTACTCTGCGCATGCAAATAAACATTTTTAACAACGAATAACTTACGTTGTGTCCAAGTAAAAATTATAAAAATTTGGTATTCTAAAATTACAACAAGAGAAGACGATTCTAACAAAATCTCATTTGACTATACTTTTTCTTTTCTAACTATTACTCCCTCCATCCCACTTAACTTGTCTTGTTTGACTTCTGCACACAATCCAATGCACTTTTTCAATCGTTAATATCTCAAAATATATACAGTGAAAAATTATGTAAAATACATAGTATAAAACTACATGATCATACGATTACAACAAGACCCAACTCGACTATTTTTTCCCAACGATATACTTACAATAACATTGAGTCAAAGTTGAACAATGAACAGTGCCAAAAAGTCAAACAGGACAAGTTACCCGGGACGGAGGGAGTACATAAATGTGAATCAAAGTTAAATTATGAATAGTGTCAAAAAAACCAAATGTTTCACTTTCACGGAAACGGAGGTAGTATGCTAATGTGGTAAACTTGTAATTAGGTGAAGTGAGTAAGATACAATTGGAAATTGACTTAAATCCTTTCCCCCTCCCACAATTTCTTTCACATGGAGTAATTTTAAACTCAAAATCAATAACACTACTACTCATACAACTCGATATAAAAAGTAAAACTAACACCTTCAATATAACCGACCTTAGCTCAGTTGGTAGAGCGGAGGACTGTAGTGGTTTCATGGCTATCCTTAGGTCGCTGGTTCGAATCCGGCAGGTCGGATTTTTATTTTTCTTTCTTTTTCCATTTAATTGTTATTTTTTAATTAACACTAATCTGATTTATTTATATCACATAGTATAGTACTCTCTCCTTCCCATTAAAAGTGGCCACTATTCCTTTTTGGGGTGTCCCAATAAGGTTGGCCACTTTCCCTTTTAAGCAAATTAGATTAACATAAGCATGATTAAAAACCCCACAATAATGACAATTGTACTTTCTGCACAAAGTCCCTATATATGTTTAACCATTAATATCTCAAAATGGGTATAAATAAAAATTATATAAAATATATATTCTAAAACTATATGATTAGACGATTCCAACAAGACCAGAGTTGATTATTTTTTTCTTTCTAATATATCATTACGATAACATTAAGTCAAAGTTAAATAATAAATATGGTTAAAAGTCAAATGTAACCATTATAAATTAGATGGATGTATTAGTCAAATTTACTCACACTACTTTAACTACTAAACACCAAAACCTAAATTCTCGTGCCCAAAAGAAAGTGGTCACTTTTAATTGGACGGAGAGAGTACTCCATTAGATGTCAGATTCCTTGATGGATTCCCACTTGGTAAGAGAATCTAACTATTTGTCCTGTCTGCCACAATGTTTCCAAGTTCAAACACAGACCACACACACACACTTCATTGGATTTTGATTGCCATAAATATTGATTTCCCCAATCAATTAGAGCAAAATCTCAAATAGTGGGCGATAGTAATATCAGTACTCCTACTGGTTTTTGTCTTGTTATTTCCACTCAAATCTCAAATCTCAATGTACTACTAGTATGTACAGCAAAAGCACACCCAATTTATAGAGGTGGTTACATTGTCAAATTTAATTTGCGATTAAATTAATTAATGTGTAACGACAAATTAGAGTAAACGCAGCATGTGCCACGTAACTCAGAACTAAAACGTGTGGAATAAAGTTCCCCTCATCATGTACTAGTTGAAATGCCCTTTTCTTACTACATGGAGAGATGGAGTACATATTTGTAACAAATTCTCCATCATTGTCATAAATTGAATTATGAAAATAAATTTTTGCTCGTATAATTTAAATATTTCAATTGTACGGGGAACGAGGACTTGGTCAAGTGGTCGTGTCCACTGATTTCCAATTTTAAGGTTGATGGTTCAATTCCCATCCAGCCCTTTCTCTATTGTAATTTATGTGGCTTAGGAAAAATGAAAGCTACCTCTTGTAGCTTTTAAAAAGAAGCTTCCAAAAGCTCTAAAAAACTAGTGTACAGAACGGAGCTTTTGTTTTGAAATAAAAGCTAAAGTTACCAAAAGCTCCCAAAGCTGCATGCAGAACAGACCCTTAGACTCACATGCACCTTTGCCGACAAATAAGTTTCAATGGTTACCAAATTAGTGTACTCCAAGTAAGCTAGACAAGAGACAACCACTTGGCACATGTCTGACAAGACAAGGGGATAAACGGGCAACTACAAACATGAAACATCCCATTTCAGTTTTCACACAAAATAATTATTGTAACAACCGAAGGGTTCATCGAATGGAGGGAACAAAACAGGATTCCAAACATGGACATCACATACAGAAATCTCAAGAGACTAAATTGTACAGGATTCCAACCAAGAGTACAGTACACTTCTTAATACCACACTCAAACCTCAAGCATGCTTTCAATCCTCAAACATTTATAAATTACTACTTATTTCAAACCCATCATGAGTACTTCCATATATACATAAATAGTTCCATTCTCCACACTTTCAGACAACCTCCAAGTAGCTACCTAATGTGCCCTGTGCTTTGCACCAGAGTGGTGTCGTGAAGACTGCAATCCTTGCCTGTTTTTCTGTGAGCCACTACCTGCGGTGTGTCTCCGGGAAGTGGCGGCGGTGGTGGTGCTGCCAGTCGATGAGTTCCGTTGGGCTGCCCTGCCGGAAAGCTTTCTCCTGGCGCACACACGGCTGCCACTCCCAAGCACAGCTCTAGCAACGGCATCAGAGCCCACTTCCCGAGCCTTCTGTGTGTTGATCGGCTGTTTGTTGAGGAACGCCAGCTTCGGCAGAAGACCACATACCGTCCTGCGCAGGTGATCGTCGCTCACATTGCTCTGGACCGGATTGCCCAACAGGTTCAGTGCCACCACGGAATTGTAGTTCGCCACCAGCTGCCCCAGCGCTTTAGTTGTCGTGATTTTGTTGAAGCTCAGGTCTAACACCGTCAACTTCAGAAGGCGGTGCAGCCCTTCCACGTTGCTGATCTTGTTCCCGGAAAGATACAGTTCTTTGATCAGGGCGCAGTTGGACAGCCCTGTCGAATATCGATCAAACAATTTAGTCTCTTGAGACTTGAACTTGATGGGGTGCTATCAAGTATCAACTACTCCATTTATGAACTCAGTGTATAAACAATTTGCGCGTTTTTGAGTACGAAAAGTATCCCGATACCTTGGCCAATTCGTGAGATTCGATTGTAGCTGAGATCAAGGACGCGCAGTCGAGTCAGCTCCCTCAGGCCCTCGATCGTGTGTATCTTGTTCCTCGATAAATTAAGCACATGGAGGCCCTTGGGCAGGCTTCCCGGTGCAATATGAACTGCAATTGCAATTGCAACCGATATACTAATAGTATCAATATCATCATCATCATCATCATCATACCATCGATAAAACAATAGTGAAACTGCAAGTATAGCTTGATAAGCATACCAATGAAATTCCCAGATAAATTCACGGATCGGAGGCTGGAAAGATGAGGCATGGAAGGTATAACTTTGAGGCCAATTCCAGTCATGTGAGCCACGGTTGAGGAAGCATTCAAAGACTGTATAACGCTATTGGCGTGCAAAATCTCCTCCGGCAATCTCACAGGCGGCACCGCATTGCTACTCTCGGGAGATGGCGGGAAGGCGATGGGGTCGTCGCTTTGATCGCCGTCCCCGTCCACCTCTATGGAAAACGGCGGCTGCAGTGAAGCTTCTTTCACCCACTCATCAACACGGTTAAATGGCGAAGACTCTGTAGGCAGGGCAACCCATTGGTTCTGAGGCCACATTCCCGAAACACCATAGAATCGCGAACTTCTGCTGCCGGTGTCGGCCAGTTCCCCTGTATACGAACCCGGTGATCGTGATCCCACCTTCTCCGTATCCTTGGCAGCCGGTCCGGACTCCACGGTATCGGAACAATAGCCCCCTTGCTGATTCAGGGCTGGCTCGGTTTCAACCGGGTGAGGCCGTGAAAGGCCTGTACGATGCAGGTTCCTGTGGCTCCACAAGAACAGTTTCCACCAGAGCTTTCGGCTTCCGGAGGGAAGTATTTGGCTGGAGGAGTGCTTCTTCAGTATCACTTTATCGGCGCTACGGTGCGTCACAACAGAAGCGGCCGGGCTCGCCGCGCCACCTATAAACGCTTTATCTCCGAACCTTGACGATGATGACACCTTCACCTCGTGATCCTCCGCAAATTCATGGCGCCTCATGAGTAAATCAGAGCAGGACCGTTTCAGCTTCGGCAGGGGCCATTCCTGTTCCTTCCTGGTGCCGGGATCGCTGACGTGTCCCCCAGCGTCGCCTTCCTCCGTCGTCTCATCGTTCGTGTTATCATGGGACTCGTACGCAATGATCTCCTTTTCTCCGATCAAGCATTGCTGATCGGCGCGCCCTTGCAGATCCAGGTCGGAATAATCCCTCTTCATTGACAATGACTCGTCGTGCTCGTCGCCGCCTTCGTAGTCTGCCTCTCCGGTATCGGCCGGAACCGGAGTTACGTGATTAACTACCTTCACCTCACAAGTGGAGCTTTCTGGTACGGAGAAAGGAACGGGGACACTGAAGGAACTGGTTTTCGCCTCAGAAGCTTCTGGACCATTCTCGAGACGCTCGACCTTAACCTGCAGAAGAGGTTTCCTCCGTCCCTACAACAACAGTCGAATTCGGGAAATTTTAACAGATGACATCTCTGAATTTTCATCCAATTTATCCAAGAAAGAGCAAAATTCATCTGGAAACCACTCACCTTATTTTTCTTGTTCTTAAAAGAAGAAAAGCAACCGAAGACGCCCATTCTCACAGATCCTCAACAAACAGAGATTTCTCTGCAACTCCTAAGGTCCAAACAACAATCTTCTCAAACAACACGAATTCACATCGGATCAATCAAGACGCTAGCCGTAATCAACAGGCAGTTTCCAAACAAGTACCAAATCCCAGCCCGACAAACATGAAACCCTAATCCCACAATTCGCGCCAACTAAAATCACAATCCCCAATTCCCTTGCTTTGAAAGTTTTCAAGCAGCAAGAGAATCCGCCAAGCATACAACAATCGAATTCCAGATCGACAGCCTCACCAATTCCTCATTCCTGCACATATTAAACCCATCAAAACCCATTCCAATTACACCCAAATTCTAATTTCACCAATCAAAATCAAACTACACTGAAAAAATAAATCTCGATCCTCGTCCAATGTATATATAGATATAGTATATAACATGAATTAAAGCGATTACTCCAAAGAAAACCGAACAATACAATGACTGGATGAGAGAAGCATCCAAAGCACTTACCAGAAACAGAAACAGGGATCACCAGGTGGAGAATTATGGGGTCGTTTTCAATTGCCCGCCTTTTTCTTTCACGTCCTCCTCCCACCACCGAACACGAATTAAGTGCGAATATGTACAGAAAATCACTCCCCGCGTGATTCCCGCGGTGGATTGGGATTGCGGTAATAGAAAATTCTTCTTGTTATTATCAAGAAGAAACTAGAATCGTATGGCGCTGAGGAGTAGGTACTCCCAGTGGGACTCTCCTTTTGAGCTCAATTCTAACGTTATAAACATTATTGATAGCGCACCTACTGGATTATACCCAAACTGAAATCCTTACCAGAAACATTAATTGCAATTATTATTTAAATTGCTCGAAATCACACTATTGGACTTGGCAATAAGTTTAGTAAGCTTAGGTTGAAGTTTAAAACATGAAATAAATGGTCGAATTATAATTTTACCATGTTTAAAATGAAAAGTTTTAGGTTGTATTTGGAGAAAATATGTCAGTGACATTTATCTTTTAAAATATTTACTAGAAATATAGGAATGAGACTTGACCTAAGTGGTTATGTTCTCTATCTTACAACTATAAATTGGGAGTTCGATTCCACCTGGTCTCTATCCCTCCCCTTTAGCCCCCTTTTTAATTTGTGTGGCTTGAGCTCCCACAAACATTTGCCGACACATATGTGTCAATTTACCAAAAAAAAACTTTATAATTATCACTTAGTCATTGCTACTAAATTTGCCGACACATTGCTAGTTTGCTACTCTAAGGCCATCTCTAATGCACCCTACAAATTGCAAATTTGCATGGTGGGGCTCCAACCCACCCTGCTATAGTGTTCCGCCCATTTGGGCGGAGCACTGTTCATCCCTGCATTTTTTAAAAAAAAAAATTCTGTATATTCTATAAAAAAATAATAAAAATAAAAATATGGTTAATATTTTGTATAAAAGAGTGTTGGTATTATTTATAAATTTAAAAAAGTAATATAAAATAGAATATATAGTGAATATGTCTTAATCCTGCAAAAATAGAGGGTTGGGTTGGAGATGAAATTACTGTAGCTCCTGCAAAAATAGAGGTTATGGTTGTAGATGGTCTAAATGTTACCAATCTTCAATTTTTCACTTTTCAAAGTCTAAACTTTAATCTCGGAACCCTAGATTCAAATTAAACACTAATAAGTTGTACATACCATATTCTTAGTAATAAAATAATCAAATTTAAAATAATAATTTGATTCTTAACACAATAAATTTAAATTGTAGATTCTTAACACACTGAGCAAGTAGTACAATATTCTTGATAAAAGTATATGTATAGATGCATTAGTCTCTAGCCAGTGGTGTTACGGATGGAAAGGGGTTAGCTGCACATGCAGCCACCATGTGTGTGATATGAGGGTTGTGTTGTGTGATGTATGAAATGGTGTATTTTGTGTGTTGGAGAGATGTGTTGTGTGATGCAAAAAATGTGATGCTCAGATATATGTTTTGTGATGCAAGACGTCTTTTTTGTGATGTACGCACCTAAAGGCTTTTGAAAGGTTATACAATAACCTAATTGTTACGGATGCATTAGTTTAAGGTAACCACTTAAGGATGGTGTTGTAGCATCTATTTATATGATTGAGGTATTTGAACATGATCCTGTGGGATCAACGAGTCATAGGTGTATCCAGCGGCGGATCCAGAAAATTTTTTCAGTGGTATCACAAAAGTATGGAAACTATGTTGATATTAAGGATAGTAGTCAAAATACAAAAAACTATTGAAAAAATGACTATGTTATGATTGATTATAGTGACATCACCATAAAAATTGAGTGGTTGCATAAAGCCAAATAAAACTGAATCTATTTTTTTTTTTGGCTTAAAATAGCATTTTTATCTATTAAATACATCCGAAAAAAAAGGTAAAAACGTCCTTTATCTTTCCAAAATTTTCAAATCCGTCCTTTTTCTATTTTATTACCGATTTAGTCCGCTACAAATGCTAATTATGTTCAAATCAGTCCTTTTTTCACTAATTATATTCTAGTTGTTGACGTGGCAAGGGTTTTAATTTAAACCTGACACGTGTGCATAATATTAGTCCTTTTTCTTTTATCTTTTGTCAATTCAGTCATAAACTTTTATTTTGTTCTATTTAGTCCTCTACCCCAATCACTCATTTTTATATTAATTGGCCTCAAACCTTTCAAATTATTTCATTTTAGGCCCAGAACCTTAAATTTTTTATTATTACTAATACATTTATCAAATAAATGCCCAACATACTTCCGTAAATAAAATTAAATACCAAACCTCATACATTGGGTTTGACCGCCTTGTTACCGGGTCTTTGAAGTTCCGAATTTTACGGACTCTCTCTAACCACCCGACCGTAACGATGGTTCATTGGTTCTGGTTTCCTTCAGCAACAATCAGCACAATCATACTTTGTAGACAATAAAATTCAGGCTATTTTTTAATATTTTTAATAATATTAATATTTTCAATAAAATCAAGGCTTCCTGTATCCATAACCTTCCAAAAATTCAAGTTAAATCATTTACTTTTAAATATTGCTACATCCTAAGGTAGGACGCAAAGTAAGATTCTGTTGATTGTTACTGAAGGAAACCAAAACCAATGAACAATCGGTTACGGTCGAGTGGTTATTAGAGAGAGTCCGTAAAATTCCGGTACTTGAAAGACCCGATAACAAAGCAGTCGAACCCAATATATGAGGTTTGGTGTTTAATTTTATTTATGGAAGTATGTTGTGCATTTATTTGATAAATGGATTAGTAATAATAAAAAATTTAAGGTTCTGGGCCTAAAATGAAATAATTTGAAAGGTTTGAGGCCAATTAATATAAAAATGAGTGATTGGGGTAGAGGACTAAATAGAACAAAATAAAAGTTTAGGACTGAATTGGCAAAAGATAAAAGAAAAAGGACTAATATTATGCACACGTGTCAGGTTTAAATTAAAACCCTTGCCACGTCAGCAATTAGAATATAATTAGTGAAAAAAGGACTGATTTGAACATAATTAGCATTTGTAGCGGACTAAATCGGTAATAAAATAGAAAAAGGACGAATTTGAAAATTTTGGAAAAATAAAGGACGTTTTTACCTTTTTTTCCAAATACATCCGCCCCTGAGTGTATCATCATGTAAAGACGGCATCGACCCTGCTTTGTGACGGAACACACCTCCACATAAAATGGACCAAAAAATAGAATATATTTTGCTTTTTCTTTCTTCAATTATTATTATTATTTTATTTTATTTTATTTTATATATATATTTTTTTTAAGAAATGGATGGTGTGTGTTTGGTCACGGCATAATAAAGCATGTGTTGAATATATCCCGAAAATTACAATCACATGGTATGTTTAATTTGTAGTCTTGCATTTCAATTAGATTGGCCCTACTCTCATTGTTGCAATCAATTTGGACACCACATCATCCTTCACATGTGGTCTCAAATCTACACATATCTACATATCTACTGCTTCCTCCGTTCTAGTTTGGGCACTATTCACATATACACTTTAATTTAAAATTTTATTATAGTTATACAAGTTAAAATATAGTCAAGAGGGATCTTGTTATATTCGTCTTGTCGTGTAGTTTTTAAATATCGAACTTTTAGAATTTTTACATATACCGAACTTGAGTGATTAATGATTTAAAATGTGCATTGGACTGCGTGCACAGTAGGTCCGTAGTAAATATTTGAGAACTGAGGAAGTATATAATACTCCCATGCACATCCAAGATATTTGTTCAATTTTTATATACACATATTGGTACAATATTTATAAATTATTTATCGATTACTCAATAGATACTACAATAATATTGTTTTGATATAAAATCTAAAGTTTTTAAAAACTTCCAACAGATACGTGCAGAATAGACTCTAAGTCGTATGACTAAAAATTAATTTCACCTTTTTAACTCTCTAATTTAATTTACATACCACATGTTGTATGGTTTTATTTTAGTTTAATTATGTTAATAATTATAATCTAAAAATACTTATTATGTGTATAGAATTTTGTACACACCCATTAGGAGTTAACGAATTATTATTCCCCGCTGCATCCAATGGTGTATCAATAGGGGGGTGGGGGAAGAATCCGATAATATAAGTCATTAATATACAGGCCTGTTTGACAAAACAATTAAATCCAATCAGCTAGTTTATCTCACAATATGAGATAAATTAGTTTATTTAAAAGACAAAATAACTTAAAACATTGTTCAATCAGCTAGCTCTTTTTTAAACCACTGCAAATAGCAGCATTTTGGATTTTAGCTTATTCTATATAAAAAGTTAGTCTCGAAATTGTCAAACAATTAATTTTGAACTAATTATTACTTACAGAATCAGTTAACAGCTAACGGCTAATTCATCACCCACCCATCAATGACATGAATGTTGCTGTATAAATTACTTCAGTGTATTGTCCGGCCGAAGCTTCTTAATTCTAACCATGGGGTTGGGGGTACGTGTCACTTTACAAATGATAAATACACTACTGGTGGTAGGAGTAATAAAGAGAACACTAGTAGAGTACTCCCTCCGTTCCTTTTTAGTTGTCTTTTTAGAGAGTAAAAAGTGTTCTAAAATAGTTGTCATTTTTAAGTAGTTATAGGTAGTTATGCTATGTTTTTACTATATTATCCTTCACTTTACATAAATGCTATTTATTGATATTTATTAAGAAGGAGTTTAGTTGAAGGGTAAAAATGTAAATTTATGAGTTAATTAATGTAAATCATGGTTATTGAAATTGAGCTGAAAGAGACAACTAAAAAGTAACGTAGGGAGTACTTATTAGAGGAGTTGCTGGCACCATTAATTAGTGAGCAATGAATTAATGGCTGAAACACACCAGATGTATTCCAAACCGATGGGATCATGGGAGTGTATCGCAACCTCTTACAATCCTCCATCCGTACAATTTCCATTGGTCATTTTAATTATTAAATAAAACACAATTTTATTATAAACTCATTTTAATTATTTAATTATTAAATAACACACAATTTAAAATTGGCTTTTTAAAATGGTACCGGAAATAAATAGACAGAAAATACGATCAATTTGGATTGTACCAAGTGTTTTAGACCATTCCAATGATGATTGATCCTCAAGGAGAATTCTTTCACGGATTTTCGTCGATAATATTTCCAATATAATGGGGATGTTTGGGAGTTAGCGGATTCGGAGAGAGAACTGTGAGAAAATCTGCTCTTTGAATCTGCTATCTCCTAGCGAATCTGCTGACTCCCAAATATCCCAACGGATTGGACTTTAGAGAGGTAGCTGACATGTCATCTATCTCTTTGAGTATGATGATATCACTGATGAAGTATGATACACATCCTCATTACTTAACATGAATTTGATTCTGAGTCCTTCTACGCCAGTCGTCGTACCCCTCTTGTTCAAATTTTTTTTTTTTTTGGGGATCATGAATCATAGGCATTTATCTATGAATCTATCTTAATTGCCTCTAATAAGAAGCTTATAAGATGCTTTGATAACATCTATCAAACAAGGTCTTTTATTTTGGTTTTCGATCACATATTCTTTGTCCCAATACGTACTCTAGATGCGGCCAAGTAGCCATGACACATTACTACATAGTAAATCAAACCTTCACTAATTGATATTTAAACCGTGCTAGATAATTTGTCCTATGATAGGGTGGTGTTCAATGCAAAGATGGACCCTTGCCACGAGTGCGAATGTTGGTGACGGTTTAAACCGGCCGGTCCGCGCCTTATCGTGGCAAATGATGATGATGATCGGTCGCAATCAAGGCCACCTGGTCCTGCTGGGCCAACCAAGCCAATCAAACCGTGGCCAAAATGGCTCGATGCTATAGCATTGATTATGTACTACTATCACATTATTAGGTGATGGAATACTTCCAACTTGTGATGTGGAAATATATACATTTTTGCTTGAGGGGGTCTCGGGTCATTAAATAAATAACTGAATGCTGCTGGATCATCTTTAATTTTAGCTCAATTTCAATAACCAAGATTTGCATTAATTAACTCATAAATTTACATTTTTACCCTTCAACTAAATTCATTCTTAATAAATGTCAACAAATATCATTTATGTAAAGTGAAGGGCAATATAGTAAAAACATAGCATAACTACCTATAACTACCTAAAAATGACAACTATTTTGGAACACTTTTTACTCTCTAAAAAGACAACTAAAAAAGAACGGAGGAGTATATATATATATATATATATATATTTCATTTCATTGATTTCAAAATGAATGGAAATTAAATTACATCAATTTGGAGCAGGACCACCACCCATCCAACCTTGTGTGGCCCTCTGTGCATTTATGTTGGATATTTTCCAGATTTTCGTTTTTACTAGTAATATTCAATCATCAATAAAGTTACCGTAATGATGTGTGAGCCTTATAAAATGATGTGTATAAGTTTTAGATTTTTTTCATAATCTTTATCGATTACTTTTTCATACTCAACACACATTGTCATCATTTTTGGATGTCCGGTCATCACTGACATGTGCTCGCATGCATGTTCTCACACATTTTCACTACCAAGATGGGAGAGTTTATCTATCAAAGCACAACGTACAGGGAAACATTTTGCAAAAGAAGTTTATATTATCAATCATTGTATCCGGTCTTCTTCCACTACTTTTGGGCAATAATTAATATTTGGACAATAACATTGGCGATGGAGCAAAACAAATATTATTTCCCTACTAATTGTTTTTTTTTTTTTTAATTTAAAGTTTCGACCCACCAACACCAATTACTAGTGGAGCAACAAAAAATTTGGTAGAATTTTTTCATTTTGATTACTTTTTATACCACTTCTATTGTCACCACCTTTGCAAGACATTCTCTTATTATTTAAAAAAATAGTAAATCAAAACGGACAAAATGGAATAATAAAATTCTCTTTTCAAATACTACATCACTAATATTATTATTATTATTCAACAAACAGCTGGATTCCTATAAGAAAGGTTTAATAATGTGACACTCCCCATTGTGCAATTCAATTCAATAATTTCTAGTGTTTCATACAAATGAAAAAACTTAAAACTACAAAGAATTAAGGCCGAAAAACAGAAAAGGAAAGTACTGCATGAACCGCATGGAACAGAACCGTATCGGACAAAAGTCAGTTGTAAAAAAAACCGCCGTCCACACACGAGACATGTGACCGACAAACCCATCCAACGGCTGATACCCCGCCCGACCCCAAAATCAATGGCCCACATTCCACGTTGCGCAGCTCAAGGCAGACTTTTTAACCGCCCACTGTAAGTGTGGCCCACTCCGTAGAAATTCACTGTCTAAAGCCGCAAAAACGAAAAATATAGGTCACCCTTTTCTAGAGATAGAGAGATTGGGTAACACAGAAGAGAAGAAAAGAGGGAATCTCTGAAGACTTACCATATAAAGTCATCCATTTCAGTTTACAAAGAGAGGGAGAGAGATTCACATTACACACAGAAATGGAGAACGAGAGAGAGCAGCAGGTTTACTTGGCTAGACTTGCGGAGCAAGCCGAGAGATACGATGGTGATGATTTTATGGATTTTTTCGATTTTTGGTTTTTGATTTTACGTTCCGTGATTTATACGCTTTTTTGTTTTGTTATTTTGAACTGTGAGGTTGATTAGGTTTAACAGTTTAGTTGTGCAATTGGAAATCGTGCTCAATTTTGTGCTAATCGCTTTGTTGTTTTAGTGTTTGATGTGTGGTTGGTGGGAGAGTATCAGTCAATTTTCAGATCTGTATGTTTTGGGGATTTGGAACAGTAAGAATGTTGGTGTTCGTGTTTCCGATAGTTGTGAAAGGCATATCGTTTGTAAGTCTTTTTGTGGGAAATTTTGGCTGTTAAGTTTTAGGTTTAGTGATGTACTAATTAGATGTGGCTCAGAGCTTGTAGGTACCTATATTGTTTACGTGCTTAAAGAATTGAAAGGATCAATTGGGTTTTTAGACATGTTTCTTCTTTTGTATACCAAAATAAATAAATAAACAACCATTTTACCCCCCAAAAGATCTGGCTATGCAAATAGAATGATTTTTCTATTTGAACTGTTTTTGGGTAACAGTTGCAACACTTAAAAATTCAGATTTCATGCTGCGGTAGTATGATTATATTTAGGTCTGTGAGGGAATTTTGTAAGTTCTAAATTGTTGCTTATGCAAATAAACTTGTTAAATTCATCTGTCTTACTCAAACTTCACTTATAATAACCCCAGAAGATACTAACAATATGTGAAGTGTGGCGGTTTTGGTTAGTTTATTTATATGCCCTGTCAAGTGTGAAATGAGTATTCATCAGCTTTATTTGCATTTTCTTAGTGACTTATTCTTATTGGAAAGGAATTTTTTGTCTTCTGTAATAATTGATGGAAGTATTTGCTAGTTGATTTATCTGTTTGTCATTTTGTTGGTATCTGATTTATATGGTTTTGAATTTTTCTACTCCAGAAATGGTTGAAGCAATGAAAAAAGTAGCTAGGTTGGATGTGGAACTGACTGTGGAAGAAAGAAATTTAGTGTCAGTTGGGTACAAGAACGTGATTGGAGCTCGAAGGGCATCCTGGAGGATCTTGTCATCCATTGAACAAAAGGAGGAGAGCAAAGGACATGAACAGAATGTGAAGAGAATCAAGAGTTACAGACAGAGGGTTGAAGATGAGCTCACCAAGATATGCATGGACATATTGGCAGTAATTGATGAACACCTTCTTCCATCGTCAACCACAGGAGAGTCATCTGTTTTCTATTACAAAATGTAAGCGATTTCCATTATGCATGTGTAATTGGAGACCATTAACCCCCTTTTAATCCTTCATTATTTGTGTGCATGGCTGCATTATGTGTGGCATCATATATGTTGACTTCCTAATGGAAGGATGTTTTCTAGGATCATCATGCAAGCTTAGATATTTATTTGTTTAGACGCTTTAATTAGGTTTATTATGAAATATTTTAGTGTCTATTACCTGTATATATGTTTAATCCTGTTGGATATTGAAGTTAATATGTACCTTGTTATTATCCCATATAATAGAATTGCCTTTAGCAATTTCTTCATCTTACAATCATGTTTTATCCACCCTTAGGAAGGGAGATTATTATCGATATTTAGCCGAGTTCAAAGCTGGAGATGACCGCAAAGAGGCAGCAGACCGGTCTCTTGAGGCCTATGAGGTTAATTTTTGGCTTCCCCTTGTTTGTCTTGAAGATTCAAGGCATACTTAACAATTAATTTTGTTTGATTCCCATGTAAATTTTGGGATTCTTTTATACACAATTATATTTTAAATATGGTTTTATTCAGAAAATATTACATTGAAGGTACATGATTGGGGTGGTGCCTTATTTATTTACTCTGCATTGCAGGCTGCCACAGTTGCTGCTTCCGCCGATCTTCCTCCTACGCATCCAATAAGGCTTGGTCTAGCCCTGAACTTCTCTGTTTTCTACTACGAGATCCTGAATTCTCCAGAGAGGTTAGTTTCCACTATGTATTTGTGTGTGTGTGTGTGTGTGTGTGTGTGTGTGCGCATTCTATGAGCATATCTGAAAGTGTCCCTTGGAGTATTAATTCATAGACGCACAATTTGTGACAGGGCATGCCACCTTGCGAAACAAGCTTTTGATGAAGCAATTGCTGAACTGGACAGTCTCAATGAAGAATCCTATAAAGACAGCACTCTCATTATGCAGCTCCTCAGAGACAACCTTACTTTATGGACCTCAGATCTTCCAGAAGAGGGAGGTGCGTATGGTCTTGCCCTTTTTCAGAGTCAATTTCTTAGAAGAAATTACAAGATCCTTTTGACAATATAGAAGACTCCCCTCTTTTTCTGTCAAATCCCTGATTCACTGAGAGTCCCTTGTCCAAAATTTAGTGCTGCATTCTTAGGCCTCGTTAAATTTGTACACTAACTTGGCCTTACTGTGACAGGTGAGCAATCCAAAGGTGATGATTCCCATGGAGAGGTAAGATAGTTGTGCCCAAATTTTGAGCCAAATTTGTTTGGATGCTTTTGGCATTGCCAGCAGCTACCTGCTGCTTGAATATGGTAGTTTGCAAAATCTGATAACCCCCCATTGCGTTGCCTTGAATTTGCAGAGCTAGTCGGAGTAGGAGTTTCTTCTGCCCAAAGCCCTTTACCCGAGGTGGTAGTGAGTGCGTGTGGGGCTCCGTTGTTGGTTTCTTTTAAATTAAGTACTTGCATGGGATCATAACATTGGGCTCTTTGTCTGTCTGTATGTTATTCATGGTGCTGGGTATTTGGTAAAATGTTGAGTTTACTTTTGGTTTCAATGGCAAGAGATGCTCTGAATATGCTTGCTGGGGTGTGGCCTCAGTCTCTGGAGGCAGCTAGCCTTTCGAACTGGGGTTTTTTCAGCACGTGCTACATGGAGTATTTTTTTTTTTTTTTTTATTATGGAGCAATAGTTGAAATCTGATGTTCATTTGTAATTAAGCAATTGAACAGTTAAGATTTTAATAATTGTACCATAGGACTCCCAACATTTAGCATCGTGTCGATGGAAGACCTGCTTAACATAATCCCCATTCCCCACCCGATTTGCTATAATATCACTTCCCATTTCCCACTGAATTTTCTGACAAAATCATATTGTGTCTGGGTAAACTCATGATCTGTGTTTTTATGTGCATTTTAGTTGGGCAATATTAGCAATTGTTCAATTTCTCACAGAAAAAGAAGCGGGGCATACTGGTAGAAAATACTCATTTTGAACTCTCCTCACATGTGCAACAAATGTTCCTGTTAACCAATTACATGTGACAAATAAGAATAGAGGTGACCACAGTCCACGCGCGTGTCTTAATATTGTAAATATTCATGTAAGAAAGGAAAGAACATATGCTTTAGACTAGGGTGTCAATTTCGGACACGACCTAAAAACACGAACCCGTAGTTTTGGGTTTTTTTGGGTTTAATCATTTTTTGTTTCTCTAATCCGAAATTCGGCCTAAAAATTTTCAGCTTTTGTTCGGGTTTGGTATTTCAAGTTCATTTCGGATTTCGGGTTGTATTCGGGATTACAGATTTTGTGTTATACACTTATTAACACCTGACACGAACACGACCCAAACATGTGAAACCTGAAAGACGACCCGACCAACCTGATCGAAACACGACACGAATACGACCCGAAACTTAAAATTGATACCCCTACTTTAGACATTGCTTAGTGGCAACGGAATTTCTAATTAATCTTCCTATCGAATTAGAATTTAGCATAATACTTATTTTGCACCAAATTGAAATGGGTCCCAGAAAAAAAAAAAAAAAAAAAAAAAAAAATCCACAAGGTTTCACTGGAGCGTTCCAACGATTCCTATCGATATTAATGATGCTACTTGGTGCCAAATTGCCAATGTGCCATGATGGATCTATCCAGTATTCTGGATTGATTACCACAGAAAAGAACTGTAACAAAATACAATGTCATTAAAATATGGTATACTAGTGGAGTATTTTTTTTATTTTTTTTTTTGTGTGTGCATGCGTGTGGATGGAGAATATAATTTTATTTTTAAAAGAAAAAGCTTTAGTCAAGTATCTTAACTAAAATAATTAAAATAGTCTGCCAAATCAAACATAACTCTTATAAAAAAAAAAAATTCTCTGGTTTCGGCTCAACGATTACTATTAATGGTGATCGGACCTCCAACATTTCATTACCTACTAATTAACTAGCGCAATCATTTGATCTCTGAGACGTACAAGATTCACGTCAAACTCGTGGTATATAAAGAGGATGTTTGGGACCCAATAATTGTCTCGCAATCTGTTAATCGAATCCGTTATCCTGCGATAGTAGCAGATCCATTTGTTCCCAAACATCCACAATATACAAGCGTATTGTATATAATATATATAGTGGCATCAAACGACCATTTTATGTCGCAGAAGTCCTGTGGAGCCTCTTTCTAGTAGTACTAAATTAATGATCTCAGACAAGACCATTTTGGTGATTATTGTTGGAAACTGGGAAGTTGGGATTTGCTGTGAAGAGAAAGGATTTCAAGTGGGCATGGAACTCTTTAGGCTTCTCGTGTATAAAAGCATGCCCCGCGTCCTTGATCACCACCATTTCCACCTTCTTATTCTCCGCCAAATGTCTGTTCTTACCACTTTAATTAATTATTAGAATATTCAGACATATAATCAGACTAATTAATTCATCACATTCACACCTGATTTAAATAAATTTGAATCATCGATTAATAATTACCTCTTCAATCTGTGTGCAAGCTCGATAGGAAATATCTTATCGCGATCGCCCCACACTATCAATACTGGCTGCATTTTTCCAAATTTCAGCACTAATTTAACTCAACCAGTGATTAAAAAATAAAAAATAAAATACCATTATTGTTGGTCAATGATTAATTTAGGAACAATATAACTTTTTTTTTTTTGAGAAAATGCAATATTGCACTTTTT
Source organism: Hygrophila difformis (assembly GCA_030278955.1). Taxonomy (NCBI): domain Eukaryota; kingdom Viridiplantae; phylum Streptophyta; class Magnoliopsida; order Lamiales; family Acanthaceae; genus Hygrophila; species Hygrophila difformis. The sequence goes on along the minus strand of JAOANR010000014.1, from coordinate 4,368,935 downwards.
ATCTCTATTCGTTGTTTAATTTTGATTCAAAATTTTTATCATAGTTATACAAAGAAAAATATAATCAAGTGAGATCTTGTTGGATTCGTTTCATCTTGTATTTTTAGAATATCTATTTTTTATAATTTTTACTTATACATAATTTGAAAATGTGCACTGAACTGCATACTGTGGATGAATGTTGTATACTTCCTCCGTTCCTAAATAATTGCTATGGACCCACATTTCACGCAGTCCAATACACGTTTTTAGTCCTCAATAACTCAAATTGCATACAAGTAAAAATTATGAAAATTTGATATTCTAAATCTATGCGATTAGACGAATCCAACATGATCCCACTTGACTATATTTTATCTTATATAATTGTATTAAAAAGTCGAGTCAAAGCTATTTAATGAATAGTAACAAAAGTCAAAACGTGCCCTTTAAAAAGAAACGGAGGTAGTATTTTCAAAAACATAGGTAGTATGTTTTGGTGATTGAATTATTTATAATAGGGCAGTAGGGCACATTATAATTTAGGTTATTACCTGAGTGATTTTTGGGAGGTCCGAAAGCTTTCTGTCCTTTGCAATGGAACGAAGCAATTCCTTCTTCTCCTCGATGTACTCTGCGCACAATTCCTACATTTTTTTCCCAAAATGAAAAACAAAATTACAGTAAAATAAACAAGTGGGTTTGAATTAATTTCAAAAATCCCCCAATTTGTAAATTGTAGTAGTATAAATCAGGGAAAAGATTCAATTTTGATCTGGAATTGGACTCTACATCGATGAAATCCTCGAGAAGACAGGACAGAATTCCCTTGGGCGGCTTCACGAATGAGTACCCAAGAAGTTCCCTCATCTTCGCCGCCGTCTGCGGCAGCAGGATGTCGGCGGCGTCCTCCACATCGGCCACGGGGAACAGCCCTTCCTTTAAGTCCCTCTCCTCCAGGCACACGCCGGCGCAGCAGATCACCACGCGCGCCACGCACTCCGCCCCGAACTGCGCCGCCAGGCTGTACGCCACGAACCCGCCGTAGCTCAGCCCAAGCACCGCCGACATCCTGGTGACGCCGTGCGCCTCCACCGCCCGCCTCACGCACCGCGCCTGGAAAGCCTCGTCGCGCTCGGGCCGGCTCGACCGCGATTCGCCGAAGAACACCAGGTCCGGCACGTAGACGTTGGCCTGCGGCGCCAGCCACCGCACCGTGTCGGAGAATTGCCACAGCGCGTTCGCCCCGAACCCGTGGATCAGGACAACGTCGGGCCGGGCCGGGTTCCGGGTCCTGGGCACCCAGCAGTGCATCACGGTCCCGTCGCCGAGGTCCGTCGTCGCCGGCCGGAGCCCCGAATTCCCGAAGCTGGTTTTCAGGCAACGGTTCCGCGCCGCCGTGAAGCTGAAGCACCTGGATTTCGACATTGCCGGCCGGCGATGATCACACTCAATCAGTTAGTATTGATTACAGTACAACAATTGCAGAAACAAAGTTAGGACAACCACCAAAAGAAATGGGGTGAGGGTAGAGAGGGAGGAGTAACAAGGGATTTTGGGAAAGATAAGGGTAGATGGTGGAATTAATTTAAAGGGAGATGTCAAGATTGAAGAATTTCCCATGTGTGGTCAGCAAGGTAGCATCTCTCCTTGACTTGTTGATTGCCTAAATTTTCACAGGTAGGGTAAGTTGGGTACGGTATACCGAAAAAATTTCGCCGTATCGTATATCGTATCGAACTTTATGATATGAAAAATTTTATACCGTTGTCATACCGAATATTTCGGTATATCGAAGAATCTTCGGTATACCGAAAGTTTCGGTATGAAATATTTCTATTCCTTTGTCATACCGACATCCAGTAAGTTCGGTATATACCGCTATACCGAACTTTCGGTACATACTGGTATCGCGGCATATACCGACATACCGAACATTCACCACATACCGATATACCGGTATTGCGGTATATACCGGCATACCAAACTTTTGCTACATACCAGCATATCGGTATTGCGGTATATACCGGTATCGTAGTAGTATATACCAACATACCGAACAATCGGTACATACCGACACACCGATACCGCGGTATATACCTAAGTTCGGTACGGTAACGGTATAACGCGGTATCACAAAATTTAAACCGTTACCGTACCGAAATCTTATAATACCATACCGAAATTTTTGATATTCTCGGTATTTTTTCGGTACAATATATGCGGTATGCGTTATATTCGATATTTTTCCTTACCCTATTCAGAGGGAAATTAAATTTATTCATTTGTAGTAATAGTAGTGCTATTTTTTGTGGGATTTTTGTGGGATTTGCTTAATGAAATATGGTTAGTTTGATTAATGTGAAAATTTTGTAATTAGGCTTGTAAGGGCTCCCAACTCTCAACAGGTTTCCAGAAGATGGAGGAAGGGGCAAATTCAGAAAGATGTGGAAAAAAAAAAAAAAAAAAAAAAAAAAAAAAAAGGAAAGCATGATAATGATACTGCAGGTGTGGTTGACTGGTTGTGGCTTGAGGGATTGTTAAATTTATTGCCAAGTGTTGTTTAATAAAAGTGAAACTAAGAAATACCATGTGGTGGATGAGCATAATGGTTGAAAAGTTTTCAATAATTACACAGTATTTAATTGCATGACATTATCTTCCAGCACTCTGTTTTGCTTCTCATTAGAGAATGATTGGCATTTATCTATTATAAAGATAAAATAAAAAATAAAAAATAAAAAAATCAACATATGGAGTATGGAAATAATGGAATGATCATGCATGAAGCTTGAAGCTAGAAAATTTGAAAAATAAAGTACTACTATATAGTACTATTAATTGAAAAGAACTGAAGTAGCCAATGTATGTTTGCTCAATTAAAAGAATTTCATATTCTTACATAAATGTATGTATGTCTATTATTTGTATTTTCTAGTGATAATTAATTTCGCACACTAAAGTTTGTACAAGCAAAATTGTGTCACATCTTAAAATTCTTTTAAGGGACAGTTATAAAATGTAAATTAAATATAGTTGGCTGAAATTAATGAGGATATGGAAATTGGAAGAAATCTTCAGTATCACAGATCTTCTGAACCATAGACATAGACAACGGCGGATCAAGAAAGTTTTTTTTCAGGGTATTACAAAAGTGATGAAAACTATATTGAAAAATATAAAAAATTAGGTTATAATTGATTATAGTGGTATCAGCACAAAAAATTAATGGTTGCACAAAACAAAATCCACTTAAATCTAAAAAAAAAGTAGCTTAAAATATCAAGTTTATCAATTTGAGTAGTATCTCATTCTATCATATATCTATAAGTGCATCCGCCCCTACATATAGTAGCCGTAAGAGCAATCCGGTTACAGTAAAAACAATCACATATTATTCCGTCACACAAAATATCTCTAACATCACATATTATTGCATCATACAAAACAACTCTATCATCACACAAAATATATCATTTCATACCTCACACAACACAACTCCAATATTTCACACATAATATGCTCCCCAATAGCATTATTTTTTTATTTTAGAAAACATAAGCCTTAATTAGGTGATCCCAATCCCATTCGTATATAGAAAAGTGTAGGAAAAAAAGAAAATTACGTCATTTTTCTTTTTCAAAAATTCAGATTAGTCCATTTTCTATTTTATTACTAAAATAGTCCGCTATAAATGCTAATTATATGCTCTAATTGCTGACGTGGCAAGAGTTTAAATTTAAACATGACACGTGGGCATTAATTAGTCATTTTTCTTTTATATTTTACCAATTTAGCCCTAAATTTTTGTTTTGTTCCATTTACTCATCTACTCAAATCAGTCATTTTTATATTAATTGGCCTCCAACCTTTTAAATTATTTCATTTTAGGTCTAGAACCTTAAATTTTTTATTATTACTAATCCATTTATCAAATAAATGTTCAACATACTTCAGTAAATAAAATTAAACACTAAACCTCATACATTGGGTTTGACTGTCTTGTTATCGGGTCTTCCAGGTACTGGAATTTGACGGACTCTCTCTAACCACCTGACCGCAACCGATGGTTCATTGGTTCTGGTTTCCTTCAGCAACAATCAGCGCAATCATACTTTGTTTCCTACCTTAGAACGTAGCAAGGTTTGAATAAATGATTTAATTTTACTTTTTGGAAGGTTATGGATGCATGAAGTATGGACAATAAAATTCAGGCTATTTTTTAATATTTTTTTATAATATTTGAATAATATTTTTAATATTATTTTCAATAAAATCATGGCTTCATGTATCTATAATCTTCCAAAAATTTAAGTTAAATCATTTACTCAAACATTGCTACGTCCCAGTGTAGAAAACAAAGTAATATTGTGCTGATTGTTGCTGAAGGAAACCAAAACCAATGAACCATCGGTTGCGGTCAGGTGGTTAGAGAGAGTCCGTCAAATTCCAGTACCTGGAAGACCCGATAACAAGACAGTCAAACCCAATGTATGAGGTTTAGTGTTTAATTTTATTTACGGAAGTATGTTGAACATTTATTTGATAAATGGATTAGTAATAATAAAAAATTTAAGGTCATGGGCCTGAAATGAAATACTTTGAAAGGTTGAATGCCAATTAATATAAAAATGACTGATTTGGGTAGATGACTAAATGAAACAAAATAAAGTTTAGAACTGAATTGGCAAAAGATAAAAGAAAAATGACTAATATTATGCTCATATGTCAGGTTTTAATTTAAACCATTGTCGCATCAGCAATTAGAGCATAATTAGTGAATAAGGGACTGATTTGGATATAATTAACTTTTGTAACGGACTGTTTTGATAATAAAATAGAAAAATGACTGATTTAGATTTTTTAAAAAGAAAAATGATGTATTTTTTTTTTCCCGAAAAGTGTAACCGCTCTAAACAAGAGTTTAAATATATGTTTGATAGGGTTGGAGTTTATCTGACATTTCACTACTTTACTCAAATTACCATAATAAAATTCTGATGAACTTTTTAAACCAAACTAACTGTAAAATATGGTTTTTCAATTATTTGACCCAACCTTTACCATCTCAAAGAAATCAATTATTTTTAATAAAAATGTTACTATACGAGTAACATTTTAATTAATGTGAGAAAAAGAAGACTCGTGGCCTATCTGCGCCTGGTCCTGATGGGCTACCAGCACTCTTCTACAAATCTTATTGGGAGGTGGTTGGCGAGGCGATGGTCAAGTTTGTCCAGGATGCGGTCCGGGATGGCGCATTTGATGTATCCTTGGCTGCTACATATATATGTCTCATTCCTAAGTTGGAAGTGCCTAAGGAAATGCGCCACTTTCGCCCCATAAGCTTATGTAATGTAAGCTACAAAATCTTGACCAAGGTGTTAGTTAATCGCTTAAGGCTGGTTCTTCAGACCTATATTGGGCCGTATCAATCTGCTTTTCTACCAGGTCGGGGCACTGCCGGGAATGCAATTATTTTACAAGAGGTCCTTGCCTCCTTCAAGAATAAACAGCGGCGAGGCCAAGCTATTCTACTCAAGATTGATCTTGAAAAGGCTTACGACAACATCCATTGGGATTTTTTTGAAGAATGTTTCATAGATATGGAGTTGCCTTCTTCACTTATTCGGATACTCATGTTCTGCATTCGCTCCCCGAGCTATTCTATTATTTGGAATGGGAATATCCTGCCATCGTTTACTCGGGGGAAGGGTATTCGCCAAGGAGATCCTTTATCTCCATATTTGTTATTATAGCGATGGAAAAGCTCTCCCGCTCGATCTGTGCTCGTGTTGAGGAAGGCTCTTGGCGTCCAATCTCTCTTGGTCGTGGTGTCAGCCCCATCTCCCACTTAATGTTCGCCGACGATCTCTTATTATTCTCCGAAGCATCCCTGGATAGTGTCCGCTGTCTGGACTGTGTGATGAATGATTTTGCGGGGCAATCGGGTCTCAAAGTGAACCCTCAGAAGTCTGTGGCTCTTGCATCGGCTCAGGTTCCTTTGTCTACTATCCAACAATTGTCTTCTATACTAAATATTGAGTTTGTTTCCGACATTGGGCGGTATCTTGGATTTCCTACCATCTCGGGTGCTGCTCGGTCTACTCATTTTGAATTTCTTGTTGAGAAGTTGCATAAGAAAATGGCTTCATGAAAGAGAGGGTTACTTAACAAGGCGGGACGCCTCACTTTGGCCCGGGCGGTGCTTGCTGTCGTACCTACGTATGTCATGCAAATTATGTGGCTCCCTTCGACTACGTGTGACCGTATTGATCGTATTGTGCGTCAGTTCTTATAGAAGGATAGTCGAGGGCGTGGGATCCATTTGGTTAAGTGGGACAAGATTGCTACTCCTCGTCATATGGGGGGCCTTGGTCTGCGTAAGAGCAGGGACATGAACGTAGCCTTGTTGGGGAAGTTGTTCATGGAGGTGCTCACTCGCGCCCCTAAGGCTTGGGTGGCGTTGTTCGTAACAAAGTATGGTTGTGCTAATGGCCACTTTATTCAATGTCCGGCTGCTTCCGTCACCTATAGAGCTCTTCAACGTGCTGCCCCTCTCCTTCAGAATGGAGTCCAACTTCGTTTGGGGAGTGGAGAATGTAGTTTCTGGTACTCGGGCTTGCTGCCGGGGGGACCCTTAGCTCCTCGAATGCCTTACGTGCATATTTCAGATGTCCATCTCAAGGTACGCGATATGTTCGTTGGGGATAGATGGCGATGGGAGAAGTTATCCATCCTGCTTCCGAGTGATCTGGTACAGGAGATCCTTCTCTTTGGCTCACCAGCATTGCATCCAACTGCCATGGATAAGCTATGCTGGCATGGGGAATCTTCGGGCAAATATACTGTTGCGTCTGGGTTCCAATGGTTGATGCAGGGAAGGGGTTTTCGCAAGGATAAGTTGAAAGCGTGGATTTGGAAGCTCCCTTGCCCTCACAAAACCCGGTTGCTTGTCTGGCTACTTGTTAATAATGCATTACCCTCGAACGCGTTGAGGTATCACCGTGGCATGGCGGCTGCGGCTGGCTGCTTGCTGTGCGGTGCGCCGGAAGAGACATCATGGCACATATTCTTTAACTGCTCATGGGCGGTTCACGCATGGCATCTCCTGGGAGGGCCTCCATTGCCTACAGCTCCGGTGGACAGTCAGGACATCCCTCAAGTGTTATACTCTTATCGTCGTTGGCCAGGGAAATTTTGGGCATTACTTTGGAATGTATGGCATGGGCGGAATGCTTTTTGCATGCAAGGTGAGGCTGTTGACAGTCAGGAGGTAGCTAGGAAATCTTTTCATATTGGGATTGCTTTTGATCGAGCCTTTTCTAAGGCGAGAGGGATGAGGCAGCTCAAATTGGTCACATGGAACCCGAAGCGTCATGTCGGCATCCTCTTACATGTTGATGGGAGCTCTATGGGTAATCCGGGGACGGCGGGATTTGGCGGTGTAATCCGCACTGGAGATGGGCAATGGGTTGAGGGTTTTTCGGGTTCTATTGGCGTTGCCACCAACTTGCTAGCTGAGCTATATGGTATATGGCGAGGTTCTCAATTGTTACTTCAGAGAGGGATCATGCAGGCGACATGCTTCTCCGATTCGAATGAGGCACTTCGGGTTCTCCGAGAAGGCGTGGAGGAAGCTCATATATTGTTCCCACTTGTTAGGAATATTTTGGATATTCTGAGCATACGACCCCAGTATACGTGGAGGCATATCTTCAGAGAAGGCAATTCTGTTGCTGACCAGTTAGCCAAACGCGGTGCTAAGTCCTTAGAGTTCTACACTACATGGGCTTTTCCTCCCAACGAGACTTGCGCCTCCCTTGCGGCTGATCGGTTAGGGACTTGGTTCCCGCGTTTCTAGTTTTTTTTTTTTTTCTTTCTGTTTGTTTTACCTTTGTCTATTCCCTTAATCCACTTCTGTAGGTTTTTTCTTTTTTATCTTTACCGACGTTTTCACCACCGTTATCCAAAAAAAAAAAAAAAAAAAAGACCAACTAAAGAAAGCAAAAAGTGATAACTGATAAGTACGGAAGCAGATGTTGTTGTGATTGCAGCCTTGCGGAGAAAGCAGAGCGCAATGGAAGCACCGCCGAAACGATGTCGTCTGGGTTTTGCTGCCAATTCCTTCATCCTCCATTTCTCTATTTCACTTCCATTTTTGAAGGCTCATTAACGGCTCTCCCTAACTTCCACAACCGCACGTCCGCTCCCGATTTCTACCTACAACTATGCCTGGATTTGATCGTCGCATCGAGAATTATCATCTGGACTGCCCGGAAACCCCGATGTTCTCGTCCGGTGGATTGTTCCTCGATGCTGCTACGCTTCCTTCGTCGATTTTGAACTCAATTTCTAGCGACGTTCGAGGTTCGGCCTTCTCGGTGTCCCCGCAGAGGAGACGAGGCGATTTCTTGTGTTTGAGCTTGTCAGTGAGGGGGAAAGATGGAGTGATTAGCAATTCATCTGAATGTGCGGTGACGAGTGGCGGCGCGGTGAATGAGGCCGTTGGCGGCGCGGTGAAGGCGGGTAAAGGCGTGAAGGTTAGGTTGAAAGGTAAGGGTGCGATGAACACCACCAAGCATTTGTGGTCTGGGGCCGTGGCTGCTATGGTGTCTAGGTTCGCGCTTTGCTTTTTATGTGTTTCAGTTTCGTTTTACTTTGTTTTGTTTATGAACAAATGCTGAGTACTATTTCATGGTTTACGTGTGCTCTAGTGTATGAGTTTGGTTTTTTATGTACTTTTTGAGGATGTGAGGATTCTTTTTAGCTTTAATGAATTGGTAGGATGCTAAAGAGATCATGGTCATGGATACTCAATATGTATTGTTGTTTGCTCTCAATCATCGACGTGTCTTTGATTTTGGATTAAAGTTGAATTGTGTTTGGATAATGGAGCAATTGCTGCTGTTGGTATTCGAGTACAGTATTCTATAAGTAATTATTTTATTCTTGGAACAGAACTTGTGTTGCTCCTCTTGAGAGGCTGAAATTGGAGTATATACTTCGTGGTGAAACTAAGAATCTATTCGACCTCATCTACACAATAGCTACAACTCAAGGCCTGAGAGGGTTTTGGAAGGGGAACTTTATCAACATCCTTCGCACAGCTCCTTTCAAGGCAATCAATTTTTATGCTTACGATACATACAGGAAACAGCTTCTTAAATTGTCTGGCAACAAAGAAATCTCAAATTCTGAACGATTCATCGCTGGTGCTGCTGCGGGTATGACAGCATCCGTACTCTGCTTGCCGCTGGATACTGTGAGTGACAATTCATAAGCTTTTTTCATTTATAATTGTGCTGTTATTTAGACATTGTATTTTGATCTTATAAGAATCCGCTGCAATGGAACTTGTTTATAAAACGAGGAAGGACAATGGTTGTTTTGAGTGTGAAGTACAATGATTTTGAGCACAAGTTCATTCTCAAGCTGCAACTGAGGGACTGTACTTATCCTTTTTAGTGGAACACTGTTAGCTGCTTTTATCAGGATGATAATTAAGGATAAATTTTCTCGAAAGAATAGGGGCATTGCACCATAAATTATTACCACTTTAGAGTAAACGCAGATAATCGAAATATCGAACAAACGAAAGCACTTGAATACCCATCCATTCACATAGAATAAAATACTGCTCTGTTTCGTAGTGGGTGTCAAAATTACTGTGGACAATATCTCTTGATGCTGCCGACTGGGGACTCTGAAAAATCTCTCATTTGGTTACATCTCTGTACAAAATTTTGGAATACCTAGTTGGTATGGTTTGATACTCTGCAAGTTCCCTCATCTTATTCCAAAAGATGAGATAATTTGGTTTCATAGTTATTTACTTCATTTATCACCATACCAACTCTCAAATCAAATTATCCATTCCCTGTACTTATTCCAAAATCTCTTGTCCTTCATTTGGATGTAAATTTGTCCATATTTCTGTTTCAATGCCGCAATATATTTGTTTCAGATCAGGACCAGGCTGGTGGCCCCTGGTGGTGAAGCATTGGGTGGTGTTATTGGAGCTTTTCGACATGTCATTCAAAATGAAGGATTCTTTTCTCTATACAAGGGGTTGTTGCCCTCCGTTTTAAGTATGGCACCTTCTGGTGCTGTTTTTTATGGAGTATACGACATGTTAAAATCAGTTTACCTGCATTCGCCCGAAGGGCAAAAAAGAATTCAAAATATGCGACAGCAGAATCAAGAATTGAATGCTTTCGAGCAGCTAGAATTGGGACCTATAAGAACTCTGTTGCACGGTGCTATTGCTGGTGCTTGTGCAGAAGCTGCTACATACCCATTTGAGGTTGTGAGAAGGCAGCTTCAACTGCAAGGCCGTGCAAATAAATTGAATGCAATTGCAATTTGTGCCAAGATAGTGGACCGAGGTGGTGTTCCAGCTCTGTATGCTGGTCTTTTTCCCAGCTTATTACAGGTACGTGTTAACCTTGTCTTATGTTTTGACATCTCTAGTGTATAGAGAAAATGAATCCCCTCTTCTTAAACTCAATTAAATTTGTTCCGTCTTTTTAACTTGCACAGAGAGGTGTATATCCCTTGATACGTAAGCTAATTAATACTTCATGTTTCCTTTGTATGTGTGTGTTGGGTTGGGGGTGGTTGTTGTGGGAATGAGTATGTTTGGTGTTATTGGTATTGTATTGAACAATAACTGGGTGTGGAGCAATTAAATATAAAATGAAGCATTCTCATTAACTTTCTAAATTTTAATATGAAATAATCATTGTAGAAGGTGCTGTCAGAAAGTATAAAAGTTTGGTTACCATCGGCAGTGGGTGTAATATAATATCAAACGAAAATATGTTTCAAATTAAAATATTATAAGTTGTTAGCTGATTTGACTGGGTTTTTTGTTTAAAAAGAAAGCATTGCTGCATGATAAAACAAACAAATGGTGAGTTGAAATGCTCTGTTGCTGCATGTTGTAATGAATGGATCCATGACTAAGGCTCTGTCTGATAAAGTGGCTTGTTAATTAAATATTTACTCAATAAGTGTGTTCGATAACAACTAATTTACTAACTTAATGATTAAGTGAATTTGAATGTTATTTAAAATAAGTGATTTATTTGTTATTTTTTCATGTAAAATGCTATATGTGAAGAAGATAGGCATTATTTTTGTTTATTTAAAATTTACAGCGTAATAATTCAAGATTCAATCATTTAATGTTTGGACTTTACATTCAGGCTCCGTTCAATTTTTTCAAACAGGCACTAAGAGAATCTGGGGAAGAAACCACCCAATTATATTTTCAATGTCTTGAAATCAATAGAAAATTTACTATTCTAGTTCGAAACTAGGTTTGACTAGAACAAAAAGGCCCATCTATCCTAAACTCACTTTCCCTTTCATTTTCATGTTACCATTTGAGAATATCCTTGTATTGCTTCGGCTTGAAAACACTAGATAGTGCAGATGAATTGCGAATGCTGTGAGACCTCATTGGACTCATGTGGTTTGATCTACAATGGATGTTATTATATACGACGTATTTTGAAAAGTAGAATTCATTTGGTGCTAGGCATCTTTTACAGACCAGACTATGTTATTGCTGGTGACAAAGGTCTAATCGGAAGAAAGGAATGATGCCTTGACAATCTTTTGAAGAGTGTAGTTAAAGAAAGAAAGACTTAATTTGTTTTTGAAGGCATGATGTAACAATTCCAATGAGAGAAAACTAGGATAGTAAAACAAAAATCTTGCAATGTCCTTCCTTTTGGATAAGGGTGAATTATAAAGTTACTGATTGAATTCGTATGCATGTCTGTGTGCACAAGCACTTACATATGTATTCATGGAAATATATTTACATGATTGATTTTCCTTATTTTCATTAGCAAGCTTTCACTTTGTCCTATTTTGTATTTCAATCCTGAGATCAAATGCACAAGAATCTTTACCTTTAATCATTATTTTGGCCTCTCCCCTGCATTTGTGGATTCCTTGCTGGAATTTATGAATACTGGGTAAGCATCACTAACATCGCAATTCTATCATGAAGATATACGTCCTTGTGGTTAGTTTGTTGTATTTTTTTTTCTGGTGCTTTTTGTGTAGGGTTTTACTTGTGTTAATTGATCATAGCTAATTTACCGTGTTTCCTTCTCTTGATAGTTCTTGGGTTTAATGCTGTCTCAATCCCTGTTTGTGGTACTTCAGGTGTTACCTTCGGCATCAATAAGCTTCTTTGTTTATGAGTTCATGAAGGTCATTCTTAAGGTGGAATGAATCACAAAGCATACCTAACAAGATAGTTGCAGGAATTGTCAGAATTTGATGGTATTGATGGTTGACAGAACAACAAAATGTTGCACACCAGTATACGTTCTATTCCAGCAGGATGAAGGAACCGTTGTTACTCCAACCCCGGCGCATTACTTTTTCATTAATCATATGTTTGTAGGTATAGTGCATTTGTAGATCGAAATTTATTTGACCTTGAGGATTCACGATCCTGATTTTACTCCCAATATTGTTGATTTGAGTCGAGCTCCAAATGCTTTCTTTTGAACTCTTTTGTGCCTGGTTAAACACTTCCTCCATTGAGGCCATGGCAATTGACAGTGCATATATAATTGAATTTTTGACCATACTCGGAAACTCTTATGTGAGATTGTTGAGCAGTTTATGTGGGGTTTCTTTTTTACTTGAATTTTTCTGGGTTTGCACCTATAGATGTGCTATGTGCTTATGTTTGATAAATTTTATATGGGGGTGAGAAATAGTATGCAATAATACTTGTAAAATTAACCAAACAAACATGTTAAATTAAATACCATTTTCCAGTACGCTGTTCTCAATATATTTAATTTTTGAGTTTTAATAAAACAGTATATTAATTAAACTAGCTTGCAGAACCTTGTAAATTTGTTCACAATGCAGTGCTTTGGTATTAAGAATAGATGCTAGAAAGATGGTAGTGCATTGAGAATTAGAATCCACACTCCTTATGAAGCTCTTATGTATGTCTTGACGACTTGACCTCCATATTTGAAGAGCGGTATGATATGGCTTCTGAATAGTAGTACAACTTTTGCAGCATATATATTACTACTACTATTCTTCTTCACACTATCCCCTTTTGAATGTTGGGAGACTTGGGGCAGTGTTAGGTGTGGCATTCAAAATATGTATGTCTATGCGTATGAATACTAACAGCTCCTCCTTATTTATGCCCAGTAGTTAATGAGAAAGCAAGGATCATGAACAGTGTCACCTACTCGCATGGAAACAGTAAGTACTGGAGATATAAGCAATAATGAGTCTGGTGAGAAATCAATTTCCTTTTCTAGTTCAAACTTTGACTTGGATCTAAGAATTGGCTCCCTACACGATCCATAAATGGTAATTTTTATGTCCATGATTGCGTGTTTCTTGGAATTCCTGTCGTGATCTTTATTACTGAGAAGAAATTTGTATATGGTGGTTGAATTTCTTGATTTTGCTAGATACTGATCCTGATTAGCTTGGAAAAGGAGAGTCATAAACTGATACACAGCCTTCAAAGACAATGAAAAACTTACTAGTGTATTTCTCCATTTCCACAACATTCATAATAACCATCAGTCCATCAGCAACTAGAAGCACGTTATGATAATACTTCCCTCTTGTTTTACACATTCACATATGTTATACACTTTTACATACTTATGTAAACCTCTTAAATTCTCTGGAGATAAGCTCTTGGGACACCTCAATTGTAGCAGGTACTGGGTAGACAGATGGAATGCTCCTCATGAATCTTTTAAGCATGGAAAGTTTCAGCCTTTGGTTGAAGATTTTACTACTGCCTCTGATGGGTGCACAAATTTGCAATTAGGACATGATGGAGAGGACTTGCACATCATAACCAACATGTAACACTTTCTGCAGACTGCTGTAATCATCTCTGGCTGCTCACCTTCGAATGTCAACCAAGAAGGCGCACGAGCAAGCCCCATGTCACTGTCCTTTACAGCCTTGGAAGCCATGATCAATTGCGAATTCGAGGTGGCTCTATAATCATGGCCCCTCCAGTTCTCTTCTCGTTGGTTTACTACCCTGGGAGATTGATTTGGTAGGTTGAGTTCGAGCTCCAAGCTCATGGGAGCAGATGGATTACATTCCTCTATACCTGAACTTGAATCTCCCAGTATTCTCTTATTAGTTCTCGTGTTGAAGAGATATACTTGCCCTGACTGTTTATGCAGAAAGCAGCATTTTTTTTATTATCAGCAACTGTACATACAGATGAGGGAAATGTTGCAGTATTTGAAATTTGAACTATCAAACCTTGATATCGAGACATTGTTGCCACTCAGATGCAAACTGTGCCTGGCTGTGGATGTTGAAGTCAAAAACAGGTTTGGTACTTCTGATTTCACCGTCTTTTGGTTTCTCATGTGGGATTTCTTGATTTTCTGGATCATCCAGCTTCCTCTTCTTTGACAAGGTTTCCTCTGATAACATTTGTTTTGATCTTTGCAAGGAGATCATGTTTGGTATACTCAGAGGAGGGATTGAGCTTTGCTCTTGAGGTATGAAGTGTTGGCTATAATTTGTGAAAATGTTGGGTCAGTAGTTGGCTATATATATAGGGTTTTTGAAAGAAGCTTTTGAAGCAATTCTCTAGGGTTAATTGCAGAGTAGCCCTTTAGGCCTTATACACTTAGTTGTCCTTAATTGCATTTGAAATTTGGTACTCATCATTTTTAAAAATTGGTAAAAAAAAAAATTAAAAAAAAAGGATCCCTTTTGAGTCACATGCCGTTTCTTGAATATTCAATACATCCATGTGAGTGACAAATGGATCAATCAAGGAACGCCATATGACATAATTCCACCAAAGTAAGCATTTTTGTCAAATTTTACACTATATATTCAGAAACCAAATTACAAGAACATATTAAGGTGATCAGTCAATCTTGTAATTAACCCAACTTCTCTAGATGGGGTCTCATGAACTTGGTCTGTCTTTTTTTTCCTATTTATCTAACAAAACATTACACATAACACTTTTATATTGGAGGGCATGTAGGTGCACACACCATGAATTGAACTCCTTGAAAAATGAACTTTGATAAACACAATAGTATTGTACTCCTGCTGTATCACTGATAGATGGATGTGTGTATGTACCTATATATATTTAATGAACACACATAAATATAGGCTTGAATGTGAAACTAGGATGGCCCATATCTGTATGTCTGTGGGTGACCCTTGAATTGAAGTTATCAAAGCAGATTATTAATAAATCCCCAAGTTGGTCATAACATCATACATGCCAACCAACCCTACTTAGGTCATAAATATTCTGCATTCATTGTGTGCTTATCTATCCACACAGCAGCAGATAGCACACCTGATCTTGATTGCACCTAATTTATTTCATCCTTAATTACCTCAGCTCAACCTTTTAACAAGTGTCTGTCCTTTCTAGGTTTGGCTGCACCTCAAATTTACCCTCCAAGCATCACTTTCAACAATTGTTGAATTTCATATGTAGAGGGAGAAAGATGTAGAAAATGATTGGGTGACCCTTAAGGTTTGGGTCATTTGGTGGAACCATCAAATTATTACTAGTAAGTTGATCTTCAAAGACTAGTAGTAGTAATAGGGAACCACCAAATTTAAAGCTGGTTTGGGCAAAAGATTTTTTCCCAACAGAAATTTCAAGCATGAAATTTGTTGAATGGATTGGCGGTGAAGATTAAAATGGCAGATGGGAAGTGTGTATCATTAAATGGGAGAGGCAGTGAACAGTTGAAGAGGGGATTGGAAATTGAATGAATGCCAAATTCATGGTTCTTTAATGGGGAGCATTCATTTTTCCAAACAAACAAAATAAAATAAAATTATGAATTTACGATTTAAGTAGTTCACTTTCTTGGATGTGATAAATTCAGCAATCCTGTTACTCCATTTCATTACTACTACTGACTATGTCACAATGGGGATGTTTGTGAGTCAGCGGATTCGCTAGCAGATAGCAGATTCGGAGAGAGAACTGTGAGACAATATGCTCTTTCAATATGCCATATGCTGGTCAATATGCTGTCTTCCAAACAGCCCCATTATATCAATGGTCCAAATTTAATTTGGGCATATACCATGTACTGTATGATAATCGTACATGACTGCTCTTGAAAAAACTATTGTTAATTAATCACTTCAATGTGTGTGTATATATATAACTATATTTTTTGTGATAAATGCAAGAGAAAATCATTTGAGACATATAATTCATTGGTTGAACTTTGTAAAATCGATTTTCTTTTTCAATATTGTTATCATTTGATTTCCATATGGTATGTAATTACCATATCATATTTTCTTTGATGCCTAAAATATTTTCAATAAGAAGACACTAGCTATGTAGTACTTTCCAAAAAAAAAAGAAGAAGAAGAAGACGAGCACAAGGTTATCACAATAAGATATAGCTATGTATTACTTTCTTTAGTTAAATACCAGGGTATCCCCAGGCCACATTGGGCTCAAGACTAATCCCTCGAGCTGCTTATGTATTACTTTCTTTGCATTAATTGTATTCAATTTAAATTTATAATTATTAGCTTAGATACGGACTCAAACTATATTCATTTACTAACCGCAGTTGGTTTGAGTGGATTGTGCCTCTAGTCGTTTAAGCAATATCTCGGTTTCGAGCCTTGTGTATGCAAAAAACTACTTTGAAAGATGCTCCTTTAATTGCCAATGAAATTAGTCTTGGGTTCAATATGGTATAGGGATATCCGGTTATTCACGAAAACCCAAAATTTCCAACAATTTGAATACAACTAGAATATATGTCTTGATTACGGGTGGAAATAGGCTAGGCCGGGTTAGGTCTAGGCTTGTATGGCTTGGACTTACGTCGATTTTCTTAGGCCCGAGCCTGGCCTATTACCTTTGATAGGCCTATGTTTTAGGCCTAAGCCTTGTCTATTTATTTAAATAGACCAGGTTCTAAACCTTTTAAAAGTCTGATTAAGCATATTTCATAAATAAGTAAATATTTATATATATATATTCCGATGTAATCATAAGGTTGGAAGACATAATTTGTTCACTTGAGCAAATTTTCATCCATAACTATTTATATACGAGAAAAAATTCTTAAATATTTTAAAAATTTATATAAGATCAAAATAATAATTACTTTTAAATAAAATAATAATAATAATAATAATAAGACTAGGGATGGCAATGGGTCTGGTCTGGGTCGGTTCTGCCAAGACCCAACACCCGAACCAGGGCTCGGGTTCGGTTCGGTTCCGGGTCTCACCCGGACCCATTGCCATCCTTAGGGATGGCAACGGGTCGGTTCTGGGTCCATTTTTTGTAAGACTCAAAACCCGACCCAAGCTCGGGTCTTTCTCGGTTCTCGGTTCTGACCCGGACCCATTGTCATCCCTAAATAAGACATATTCCTATGTAATAAACATAAATAGACTAATAATATGATAAATAGGCTGGCCTGGTAGGCCTGAAAGGCTTTTAATTAAGTCTAGTCTGGCCCTATTTAGCTAAATATACTTTTAAATTAGCCTAAGCCTAGTGTGTTTATAAAAAAAAGACTGATCTGGCCTGGCCTTCGGTAGGCTAGACCATAGGCCCATGTCGGATAGTCTGGCCTATTCCCACCCATAGACTCTTGATCGATGGGATCTTATATTTCAGTTTAAATAAGATTTTTATATTTTAATTTATTTAGTTCATACATATATAAGGTTAATATTACAACCAAAACTTCTTAAATAAAAAATAAAATAAAGTTCCTCCCACAAGAGAGTTAATTTATGTTGGTTAAAGTGTATAATTAGGTTTTGCATGATGATGATGATGTGGGAAATTGGAAAAATGAAAGGTGAGAAACATGGGCAATTATTACAAGACATACTGGCTGGCAAGGTTTAATTTAGTAAGCCTAACTGCCTTGGCATTAACTCATTCCATTGCCTTAAATGCAGAATTTCATGGGCATTAAAACACCTCCATTTCTCATCTTACTCCTCCTTTTTCCATCACTTCCATTAGTTTCACCCTTCGTTTCTTGTCTCCTCTTCTTTCTTGCCATTAATTTACTGTCCTTTTCTTTTCTCGGCTCACTCTTTTATTCTACTCATTCAAATATTTTCTGTGCATTCAGTTTACACTTCAATTTATAAGCTTCACAACCATCTAGAGCAGTGTTCAAATTGACATGTTTGGGATTGTAATTTCGAGGGCTTTTTTTTAGGTTGTTTTTCATTTTATGGTTACGAAAATTTTAAAATATATATATTGTAAAACTTTTTATTAATAGTACTCCTCCATTCCTTTGTACTCCCTCCGTCCCACGAATTGTGGCTCGTATTCCTCTTTGGGCTGTCCCACGAATTGTGGCCACTTTTCCTTTTTAGATAAATTTAATTAATATAAATATGATTAGAATCTTAATGGTTTCTAAATCCCATTAAAAGTAATCACTTTTACTATTCTGCACAACTCCCAATACACTTTTATTTTTCTACCCAAAGTCCCTTACATATCTTTAATTCTTCATATTTTAAAATTGGTACAAATAAAAATTATATAAAATATATATTCTAAATCTAGACGTCTAGACGATTCTAACAAGACCACACTTGAATATTTTTCTCTAATTAAATCATTACAATAGTATTTTGTCAAAGTTAAACAATAAAGAAAGTCAAAATTCATTAAAATTTTAAACACAAATACCCACATCACTTTAACTACTAAACCTCACCACACCCCCACCACATAAATTACCGTGCCTAAAAGAAACGAGCCATAATTCGCGGGACGGAGGGAGTAGTAATTTAAAGACTAAAAAGTGTTCCACAATATTTGTCATTTGTAGGTAGGTAGGTATGCTATGTTTTTACTATATTACACTTTACTTGATACAAATGTTATTTCTTGACATTTATTACGAAAGAGTTTAGCTGAATGGTAAAAATATAAATTTATGAGTTAATCAATGCAAATCTTGGTTATTGAAATTGAGCTCAAAGAGACAACTAGTTAGGAACGAAGGGAGTAGTTTTATAGTATAAGGTTTGAGTTTGCAACATTGATTAGATTATGAGATATTTCTCATTAACAAGGCAACTGTTTTTGTGCTATTAATTGCACGGGGCATATACTCCCTCCGTTCTTAATAGTTGTCTATTTCAGCTCAATTTCAATAACCAAGGTTCGCATTAATTAACTCATAAATTTATATTTTACCCTTCAACTAAACTCATTATTAATAAATATCAACAAATAGCATTTATGTAAAGTGAAGGGTAATATAATAAAAACATATCATAACTACCTAAAAATGACAACTATTTTGAAACATTTTTTACTCTTTAAAAAGACAACTAAAAAGGAACGGAGGGAGTATAACATCATCAATTTATTAATCTTGCACAAAATCTGCAATGCATGTGTTTAATTTGAAGCTGTTAAACTTCACATCAATTTCCACCATCACCAGTATTTTCAATCGTGGTCTTGAATTCAAATTAACTTTTATTGATAATAATTGGTATTTAAGAAAATTATTAATATAACTATGTTTAAAATGAAGAAGTAGTATAACAAAATTATGAAATTGTAAATGTGCTAATCAAAATAATACCATGACAGATTAGCTAGCTACTTGTTGCCCACCACCATTGAGCCTAGCGGCGGCCACCATTGCTATTCACCATTGCCTTTTCCTGTTGTTGCCGTCGCCCCAACTCTGTTCTTACACTACGAGAATTTTCTATTTTATGTTTTTATCAATCATCGTGTTTGGTCATAAAATTCCAGAAATACTATTAAGGATCGACACCTGTTGGTGTTGGTCTCTCCTGATACATTGCATAAAGCCTTGGATCTATGCAGCACTAAGGGCCCGTTTGGATTGACTTTTGGAAAAAAGCAGAAGCTAAAAGTAGAAGCAGAAGCAGAAGTCAAAAGCAAAAGAATGTAATTTTTGTGTTTGGATGAAATATTTGAAAAGCGGTCTTTTTTAAAAAATATGTTTGGATGAATAGATATGAAAAGTGCTTTTGGAATGTAGTAATTACCAAAAAGGACGTGCTACTTAATATGATAATAAGATATATTTATAGTGTAATTTATATTAAGTAGTGGTGGTATTTAAGTCATTGCACATTTTACGAGGTGCTTTTGGCTTCTGCTTTTGGAGAAGCACCCCTGGGCTGCTTCTCCCAAAAGCACTTTTTTCGTTTTTCGATGTGCTTTTGCTTTTTCTTAAAAGCCAAAACAAACACCTAATTTCTACTAGAAGTGCCTTTGGCAGAAGCAAAAGCCAAAAGCACCTCCCTAGAAGCCAATCCAAACGGGCTCTAAGACCTTTAGGCCGCATGAAAGCGATATTTCGTTCTTTGGGTGCTTTTCAATCTATTAATAATGCATGCGGACAACCCTTATAATTTTAAGAAGATAATGGTTCCTACATTATAAATATTTATTGAAAGAACGGGCAATCAAACTCCAATTACCAGCGAGTCCCAAAACTTGTGGACTTTATTTACTGTCTCTATCCCTTTGTGAGAATAAATCCTTTATATATTTGGAATTTTCTATGTTTCATGCATGCATTTCTAACTCAGTCTTGGGTATGATGGCTTGAATGCTCTGTCTCATCTCTTTTTTTTATTCCTTTTTTTTTTTCTTAATCGTATTCTCCTCCTTCTTTGTAGTAATTTGATTTGATTATTATCTCAATTCACTCTACTTAATTCCCTAATGGAGTACTACTATGTTTTGATTGTACTAGTATTTAGTCAATCTAATAATACCATGTTGTACTGTTCCTTAATAGTCACTACTATTAAATTTATAGTAATATATTTTATGCAATTCAAAACATATTTTAATCATTAATAATTTAAATTGTAAATAAATAAAAATTATAATAGTACTATATTTGATATTCTAAACAATATTTCACCTTAATAATATTTTCTTTATATAACTATATTAAAATATTTGGTCAAAATTATATAATGAACCGTGACAATTATGTAAAATTGTAGAAATTAAGCAAGTACTATATTTTTTTAAATACTAAAATAATGCCTAGTTGAAAAAAAAAAATAATAATGTCTGATTTCTTAATAAGAAAACTGGAAAATGTAATGATTGGACAGTGTACTGCGGTCTGCCGGTCTTCGGTGCAGCAATAAATATACTTGGAAAGCAAATTTGAAAATTTTCATTAGTACTCCTTCCTTCCGTCACACGAAATTTGGCCACTATTCCTTCTTGGGGTGTCCCATAAAATTTGGTCACTTTACATTTTTAGATAAATTAAAATGATATAAGTTTGATTAGAATTTTAATTGTTGTCAAATTACATTAAAAGTGTTCACTTTTACTATTCTGCACAAATTCCAATGCACTTTTACTTTTCTACCCAAAGTCCTTAGCATTTCTTTAATTCTTAATATTTTAAAATTAGTACAAATAAAAATTGTATAAAATACTCCCTCCGTTTTTTTTTTTGTTTGCTACGGATCCACGCAGCACGCAGTCCAATGTACATTTTAAATCATTAATAACTCAAGTTCGGTACAAGTAAAAATTCTAAAAGTTAGATATTTAAAAACTACAAGACGAGACGAATCTAACAATATCTCAATTGACTATATTTTAACTTGAATAACTATGATAAAACTTCAAGTCAAAGTGATTGTGTGAATAGTGCCAAATTCTCCAACGTAGCTATAATTTAAAAACGGAGGGAGTATATATTATGAAACCACACGATTAGACAATTCTAATAAGACAACCATGAATATTTTTCTCTAATTGTATCATTACATAATATTAAGTCAAAGTTAAACAATAAACAGTATCAAAATTCATTAGAATATTGAACACAAAATGCCTACACCACTTTAACTACTAAATCACACTACCTAAATTACCGTGCCCAAAAGAAAGTAGCCACATTTTGCGGGACGGAGGGAGTGCAAGTTAGTATACTAATTAAGTCCATTTATGGTCCAAACATTTTCCCTTAGACTTTTAAAAGGAAAATATGTGGTTAACCCTAGTAGTATATGTGATTTTTTTTAAAAAAATTAAGTTATTTAAGGATTAAACTTTAATATATTTAATATGTTTTATTATAAACATATAAGTATATAATATACTACTCCCTCCGTTTCTGAAAAATTTTAGCATTCCTGTGTTTCACGTTATCCAATGCACATTTTTTACGCTTAATATCTCAAATTGTGTAATGATAAAAATTATAAAAATTTAATATTCTAAAACTACGTGATTAGACGAATATAACAAGATCTCACTTGACCATGTTTTATCTTGTATAATTGTGTTAAAAATTTGAATCAAAGTTACTCAGTGAATAGTAACTACTATGCAAATGTAACAATTATTTCCAAACGGAGGGAGTAAAATACTATATGAATAAGGTTGCAAATGAGTATTGCAATTACTCAATTCGACTTGAATGTATTTTCTTTAAACTCAAACTTAACTCAAACTCGGATACTTGCTAATGTGCTCGAATTCAAGCTTGACTCAACTTCAATTTGTTAGATAAATGTAATTCATACTCCCTCCGTCTTGTGATGTCTCATGTTGACTTTTGACACTGTTCATTGATCAACTTTGACCTAATGTTATCACAATTATATAAACGAAAAATATGGTCAAGTTCGGTCTTGTTGGATTCATCTCATTGCGTAGTTTCATAATATATATATTTTTTTATAATTTTTACTTATGTACATTTTAATATATTAATTGTTAAACAAATATATTGGACTACGTGTCCAAAAGTTTTGAGACATTTCAAATGGGACAGATAGAGTATTTGATTTCAGTCCAAAAATCATAGTATAGTTTGAGTATTATTTTAGACATGATAACTTGTCAATAAAGAAGGAAAAAAATAACTAAATCATTAATCAATAATTTGTATTGATATTTATTAAATATTTTAACCTATACAGGGGACTTATATTTTTAACTTCAGGTAAATACCAGGGTATCCCCAAGCCACATTGGGCTCAAGACTAATCCCTCGAGGATCTGCAAGGGCAATTAAGGGCGCCTCTCCCAAAGCAATTTTTTGCATACACAAGGCTCGAACCCGAGACCTTACTTAAGCGACTAGAGCCCCATCCACTAAAGCCAACTGTTGTTGGTGACTTATATTTTTAATTTCAAACTACTTAATGAGTTAATAAACATTAATTAAACGTACTTAAACTTGACTCACTATTGATATCAAGTACTCCCTCCGTTCCTTTTTAGTTGTCTTTTTAGAAACTAAAAAGCGTTCCAAAATAGTTGTCATTTTACATATTTATATCATATTTTTTTCAATATTACCCATATCTTTTCATAAATATTACTCCTATAATATTGCGCAACATCTCACCACTTCAATTTTACTTTTTTTTCTGGAATAGGGGTAAAAATGAAAAATTAACTAATAATAATGACATTCCTTTGTATATGTGATTTTTGCTAAAAAAATAATCTAATAAGTAACGGAGGAGTAGCTTAAACTTGAGCTCGAACTACTTGTGTTTAAATTCAAATTGAACAAATGATCAATCTACTCATCAAGTTGCGTTGAGCAGCTTGACTCATCTGCACCTACTATGTGAATAAAATTTAAGGCGCAACCAATTACTCATTTTTAAAATATTATTTGAGTCCAATTAAAATTAGCAAATTTCCGATACTTTGAATTCCAAACAGTTTTCGAGAAAATAGAGGATCACACTTTTGTTTTGATTTTGAGATGTTTGGGAGTCAGCAGATTCACTAGCGGATAGCAGATTCGGAAAGATAATTGTGAGAGGATATGTTGTTTGAATCCGCTTTCCGCTGCCCAAATCTACTTACATCCAAACATTCTCTTTATTCATTAAAAAAAATGATAGAATAGGGATACTAATCGTAGGTCAAATAATTGATGAAAAATTGCAATAATGACAGGAATGTTATAGAAATAACTATCTTTATTTATGTATGTGTACAATAAAATGGTATATGGCTTATTAGCTTGTGTTTATAGTGGAAGTATTGTAATGGAAATTGAAATTAAATGATGAAAGAAAAGAAGTTTAAAGGTGGGATAATAAAATGGATAAAGTGTAATAATTATGGCTATGAGATGAAAATGATTTTATTGCTTCATTTTTTCATTTACACACTACATGCATTTATATAGATTGATGTCTTTTAATCACACCATGCAAGTCCAATATGTGGAGTGCAAGACTTGGAAACTACACATGCATAGCTAGACATTCACATGCCTTCTTTAGGTAGGGATCACATGCATAATACTCCCCCTTGAATGTCGTCAATACAAAGAATATGCCTCGTTAAAACCTTACTTGGAAAAAACCCAGTGGGAAAAAATCCAAGTGAAGGAAAAAGAGTACAATATTCTTGTATCAGATGCTCCCCCTGATTTGGACATCATTTTAAATTTCGAAGCCGCCGCATTCCAATTTTCTTCACGAGTTTCTCGAATGTTGCAGTCGGCAATGCCTTGGTAAATAGATCCGCTAAATTATTTTCTGATCGAATTTGTTGCACATCGACTTCACCATTCTTTTGAAGATCATGAGTGTAGAAGAATTTTGGTGAAATATGCTTCGTTCTATCTCCTTTGATATAACCCCCTTTCAACTGGGCTACACAAGCCGAATTATCTTCAAATAAAATTGTTGGGGGCATTTGTGGTTCAATGATTAAACCACAACTCTTCAATATATGTTGAGTCATTGACCTCAACCAAACACATTCTCGACTTGCTTCATGGATTGCTAATATTTCGGCATGATTAGAAGAAGTAGCAGTTAGAGTCTGCTTCATTGACCTCCAAGAGATAGCAGTTCCACCACACGTGAAGATATAGCCTGTTTGAGATTTGGCTTTGTGTGGGTCTGATAAATAACCTGCATCGGCATAGCCAATTAACTCATGTCGAGAGTCTTTTGGGTAAAATAACCCAAGATCAATTGTTCCTTGGAGATAGCGAAAAACATGCTTTATGCCTTTCCAATGTCGTTGAGTAGGGCAAGAGCTGAATCTTGCTAGTAGATTGACTGCAAACGCAATATCAGGTCGCGTGCTGTTTGCAAGATACATTAACGCACCAATTGCGCTTAAATATTGAATTTCTGGGCCAAGTTGCTCTTCATTATCTTCTTTTGGCCTAAATGGATCCTTTGCTGGATCAAGTGCCCGAACGACCATTGGATTATTTAGCGGATGAGCATAATCCATTCGAAATTGCTTTAATACCTTTTGGGTATAAGCTGATTGATGAACAAATATGCCCATTTCCAAATGCTCAATTTGTAGGCCAAGGCAAAATTTCGTTTTCCCGAAATCTTTGATTTCAAACTCCTTTTTCAGATATTCGACTGCCTTTTTCAACTATTCAGGAGTTCCAATTAGATTTAAATCGTCAACATAGACTGCGACGATCACAAATTCTGACCCATTTTTCTTTATAAATACACAAGGGCTGATCGGGTCATTTGTATAGCATTCCTTTATCAAACTTTCACTGAGGCGGTTGTACCACATTCGGCCAGATTGCTTGAGCCCATACAACGATTTTTGCAGTTTGATGGAATAATTTTCTCTGGGTTTTGAGTTGCAAGACTCAGGTAATTTAAACCCTTCAGGTATTTTCATATAAATATCATTTTCCAATGAGCCATATAAATATGCAGTAACAACATCCATCAGCCTCATTTCGAGATTTTCTCGTACTGCTAGACTCATTAGATACCTGAATGTTATTTCATCCATAACTGGGGAATATGTTTCCTCAAAATCAATTCCCGGTCGTTGTGAAAAACCTTGGGCTACAAGCCTTGCTTTATATTTGGCAATTTCATTATTTTCATTTCTTTTTCTCACAAACACCCATCTGTAGCCAACAGGCTTCACATTTTTTGGTGTTTGGACAATAGAGCCGAATACTTTTCGTTTATTCAGTGAATCTAGTTCAGACTGAATCGCATCTTTCCATTTTGGCCAATCATTTCTTTTCCGACATTCTTCAACTGATCTTGGTTCAGGATCCTCGTTATTTTCCATTACATCGAGTGCAACATTGTATGCAAAGGCATTATCAACGTTTGTTTCTTTTCGGTTCCAACATTTCCCAGTATTGATATAATTGAAAGAAGTTTCAATAACTTCATTTTCTTCTGGGTGAATATTTTCAGGTTCAACCTTTTCGGGGGTTGAATCAATTTCTCCTTCGGGAGTATCATCTGTGATTGATTTATCACCCATATGGATAATTTTCTTCTTTCGTGGATTTTTATCCTTGGAACCCAAAGGTCTACCACGCTTCAGGCGTGCAGTAGGTTCATTTGCACTTGGAATTTGCCCTTCTGGGACATTTATATTGGCTGGTGCATTTGCTGCATCATTTATATATGATTTTGTGACTTTAGCAGCATCATTAAAAGCATCGGGTAATTGATTTGCAATTCCCTGCAAATGCACAATTCTTTGAACTTCAAGTTCGCATTGCCTTGTACGAGGATCAAGGAAATCAAATGGACTTTGCCAAGATATTTCCTTTTTCAGTTGATCATTTCCTCCCCCTAATGTCGGGAATTGAGTTTCATCAAAATGACAGTCTGCAAATCTTGCAGTAAATAAATCACCCGTTTTTTGCTCAAGATATTTAATAATCGAGGGTGATTCATACCCGACATATATGCCCAACCTTCTTTGAGGTCCCATTTTTGTGCGTTGTGGTGGCGCAATCGGTACATAAACCGCACACCCAAAAATTCGCAAGTGGGATATATTGGGCTCCTTTCCAAACACAATTTGTGTAGGGGAGTAGCTATGATAGCTTGTCGGCCTTATTTTCACAAGTGCGGCTGCATGCAATATAGCATGTCCCCAAGCAGAAACAGGGAGTTTTGATTTCATTAACAAGGGTCTTGCAATTAATTGCAATCGCTTAATAAATGATTCTGCCAGACCATTTTGCGTGTGCACATGAGGCACAGGATGTTCAACAGTAATTCCAATCGACATGCAGAAATCATCAAATGCATGTGATGTATATTCTCCAGCATTATCAAGGCGTATTTTCTTTATCGGATGATCTGGAAACTGTGCTCGCAATTTTATAATTTGTGCAAGTAATCTTGCGAATGCCAAATTGCGAGTTGATAATAAACAAACGTGTGACCAGCGTGATGACGCATCAATTAATACCATAAGGTACTTGAAAGGTCCACACGGTGGATCAATAGGTCCACATATATCGCCTTGAATTCTTTCTAGGAATGTAGGGGATTCAATTCCCACTTTTACTGGAGATGGTCTGGTTATCAATTTCCCTTGTGAACAGGCTGCACAATTGAACTCATTTGGGTTCAATATCATTTGCCTTTTCAATGTATGGCCATTTGAATTTTCAATAATTCGCCTCAGCATTATACTGCCAGGATGCCCAAGTCTATCGTGCCAGGTAATAAATTCACTAGTAGCTTTCAAGCCTACTAGGTTATATATTTCTGCGGCACTTATTTTTGTATAGTATAAGCCAGAGGAGTAACATGGCAATTTTTCATTCACAAATTTTTTGTCATTTTCAATTCGAGTTATCAAAAGATACTCGTGATCTGCCTCTTTTGAAGTTTCAATGTGATATCCATTTTTTCGAATATCATTGAAGCTCAGTAAATTTCTTCGAGCTTTGCGTGAGAACAAGGCATTTTCAATTGCCATTTTTGTCCCTTCTGGGAGAAATATAACAGCTCTACCGGAGCCTTCAATGCACTTTGCATTACCGCTTATAGTTTTCACTGCGGTCTTTTCCAATTTTAAATTGGAGAAATAGCTTTTGCTTTTCAAAATGCTATGCGTTGTTGCACTGTCAATGAGGCAGATATCATCTCCGACTTTTGAATTTCCAGCATCCATTTCTTTACAAGAATATAAGAATGTTATTAAACATCAGCAATATAAATATTATTAATGCAAAAGCATATTTATATTATACATGGATAATAAAATGGAAGTACAAGATATCATTATTTATATTAAACAGGAATTATAAAAGACAAGTACAAAATATATATATATATATAGCTATATAATATATTATTTGGTAACAGTATCTGGCTCAACAAAATCATCAGCTTCCAGGTGCGTGATATTATCATTTAATATATCATCATAAGTATCATCGTGGGCATTATGGTGTGCTTCAACACCTGGTCTTTCTTTTCGTTTCGAGGCCTGATACAGTTCAGCTAAGTGTTTAGCTGTGTGGCATGTTTGAGCCATATGGCCTTTAATTCCACAACGATCACAAATTTCATCATTTTGTTTATGCTTTCTTGCATAATTTCTTTGTTGTGGTTTGTAAGGCCTTCTGGTATCATATCTGCGATTTTGCTCAAATCGAGGCTTATTTCGATAATTATTTTGACGAGATGATTCACCTCTGCCTCGATTGTGATACCGATTTTGGCCACGATCATCATTTTGATTTTTAAAGTGCCCACGATCACGCACGTATTTCGATGATTGAGCCGCGTTCACCTCAGGGAACGGTTTTGCACCTGCGGGCCTAGATTCATGATTTCTCAACAACAATAGGCTGTTTTGTTCAGCCAATAATAAGCAGGTGATAAGATCAGAATATCTCTGAAAACCTTTTTGACGGTATGTCTCACTCAATACTGTGTTTTTAGCATGAAACGTAGAATACGTTTTTTCAAGCATTTCTGCTTCAGATATCTTTTGCCCACATAATTGCAATTGGGCCGTAATTTTGAACACAGCGGAATTATATTCCCGGACTGTTTTAAAATCCTGAAGTCTCAGGTTTGTCCAGTCATCAAGGGCTTTTGGAAGCACCGTCTTTTTAAGATTATCATATCTTTCTTTCAGCTTTTCCCACAATGCCAGTGGGGATTCCACAGTCACGTACTCCATTTTAAGTGCCTCTTCGATATGATGGCACAAGAAAATCATGGCTTTTGCCTGATTTTGATGGCTGGGATTTTTGCCTTCAGCAATAGTATCTTCCAGACCCATTGAAGTAAGATGCATTTTTACATCTCGGGCCCAGGACATATAATTGCTTCCTTCAACGGTTAAGGGAGCAAATTCCTGCTTTGCAAGGTTAGCCATAATCTTATTGAAAGTTTAGAAATAAGAGATTATACCTCAAATGATAATTTGGACAGAGTCT
Source organism: Hygrophila difformis (assembly GCA_030278955.1). NCBI lineage: Eukaryota > Viridiplantae > Streptophyta > Magnoliopsida > Lamiales > Acanthaceae > Hygrophila > Hygrophila difformis. Next base: position 4,339,698 of record JAOANR010000014.1, on the reverse strand, counting down.
CCTCGTGCTGATAACGTGTTATAGAAATAACTATCTTTATTTATGTATGTGTACAATAAAATGGTATATGGCTTATTAGCTTGTGTTTATAGTGGAAGTATTGTAATGGAAATTGAAATTAAATGATGAAAGAAAAGAAGTTTAAAGGTGGGATAATAAAATGGATAAAGTGTAATAATTATGGCTATGAGATGAAAATGATTTTATTGCTTCATTTTTTCATTTACACACTACATGCATTTATATAGATTGATGTCTTTTAATCACACCATGCAAGTCCAATATGTGGAGCGCAAGACTTGGAAACTACACATGCATAGCTAGACATTCACATGCCTTCTTTAGGTAGGGATCACATGCATAATAAGGAAAACTTTGTGTGACAAGGCCACAAAAACAATTAATTTGTACTACTTGACATGCCCACAACTACATATATGTTTAGTGAAACACAGCATTGAAAGAGTATTGACATGAATGGTAGGGTGACCATTTTATGTCCATTCAATACCATTTATTTTCACTCCCTGATTTATTTCAATTCAAACACCTAAATAATTATGGTCCCAAATTTAATTATGGTGGAGTACTATACTATAGTATTGGGGATACCCTACAGCTGTAATAATGGGATGGAGCCATGGAACTGTACATTTGCTCACTGTCTCTAGCCATGCACTGCACTTCATTTCAATCATCAATCACTCCCCTTAAATATAGAGTCTCCTAAAACAAACAAAAAAGGAAAAAAAAAATGAAGACGAAAAATATACTACCTCCGTCTCAGTGTAATTGTTACATATCTCTCCGATACGCATATCGATGCACATTTTTAACGGTTAATAACTTATATTGTGTACAATGAAAAATTATAAAAAAATTGATATCATAAAACTACAAGATTAGACGGATCTAATAAGATCTCTTTTGACTATGTTTTATCTTACATAACTATGACAAAAACTTGAATCAAAGTTAAACAGTGAATACTGTCAAATAGTGATCCGTGCACATTTTTTGGGCCAGCCCATTTTGAATTTTCTGTTCCTTCTGTTGATCAGATGACAAAACTATCTTCAATTCTCATAGCCCATTCGATATTGTCGAATGCTGTGGTAAGAATTTTGGTAAAAACGACATTATTTTGTAAAATTAACCACAATTCAATTTATGGGATTAAAATTAGAATGTTGACATTAATGGGACAATATTTTTTATTTATTTATTTATTTATGGCATCATTTTGTTATTTGACCACCTGCTAGAATGAGGTGTTTCGAGCTTATGGGTGGAAATAGGCTAGGCCCAAGGCCTACGTCATTTTTTTAAGGCCCGAGTCTGACATATTACCTTCGATAGGCCTGCAAGGTAGGTCTAAGCTTATATATTTAAAAAGACCAGCTTTTAAGTCTTTTAAAAGTCTGATTAAGCCTATTTCAAAATTAACAGAGGTGTATTCAATCAAGAGTCCATATGTTTTTTTTTTTTTTTTTTTTACTTTTAAAGTTGGTTTGTATTAAATTTAGATTTTAGAAAGTCTTTAAGAGTTTTGAGGTATTCAATACTAATTTTAAAAAGTCTTTAAAAATCTAGGTGTATTTAATACAGATTTTAAAAAGTCTTTAAAAATTTTAAAGTATTCAACAATATATGAATTTTAAATCTTTGTAGATTTTAATGGATTCTCTTAAAAAATATAACTAAACAAAATCTCTCTAAACAATTCAAAATATTTAAAAGGTAGCCAAACTCTACATGAACTCTACATGGAGTTTACACAAAATTAATCAACTCTACGTGAGTCTATGGATTTTCTAAATTCACAAACTTTTTAAAATCCATAAAACTCTGGATTGAATACACCCCTTAAGTTAAACTTCTATTATATATGCCCCGGATGTAATCATAAGGTTGGGAGACATTAATAGATGCATTTGGACTAGTCTTCATCCACAATTATTTATATACGGGGAAAAGAATTATAAATATTTTAAAAACCTTTATAAGATAATTATAATAATAATAATAATAATAATAATAATAATAATAATAATAATAATAATAATAAGAAGAAGAAGAAGTAAACACAAACATAATAATAACAATGATATCAATGAGCCAGAACTAGGATTTTGTGCAGGCTTATTTTTTAAATAAAATAATTTTTATTTAAACATTTTAGCAAATTATTAAATCCTGCAGAAAATCCTAGTTAGTCTAGAAGTGATGCTAGAAGTAATCAACGAGCATAATTATTCAAAAGATTTGGAACTTGGCTTGATAAAAATTTGGAATTAGGTTACTGTCCTGATTTATTAAAAATTAGGAAATCCAGACTGCTATATGGTTTATGTAGTTGTGCTGCCATCCAAAAGATAATAAAGTAGTTGCCGTATATGTGTACCCAATTAATAGGAATGTGAATCTATTAATCCCACAATTTCAGGCAATAATTAGCAATTAATTGGGACCTATCAGAAAACATTTTAGAGCAGTTATCCAAAAAAAAAAAAAAATGTTTTTAGAGCAAATAAACCAATGTGTGTGCCACTCATATGTGTTATTTATTTGATTGAATATGCTATATTACTCTATAGCTTATGCTACCATTTATATCTGCTATATTTTTAATTACATATGCTATATTATTATTTAGACTATGTTGACATTCGTCTATGTTATGTACTTGGTTAAATACTACTAATTAGAATATGTTGTCATAAATCATTATATAATAATCGTACCAATGCACATATAAAAATGATTGTAGCTTTTTTGTTCCTGATGTTGTGACTTGTGGATCTACAACTGTACATTATCTTTTCTTTCGGAGATGAGTTTACAAATTTAGATGATGCAATAAATCCGATATAAATAGAATAACGGACTTCTTTAAATTTTGTCCCAATTAATTGTTAATTATTGCCTAAAATTGTGGAATTAACAGATTCGCATTCCAATTAATTGGGGTACATATAAACGACAACTACTTTATTATCTTTTGGATGACAGCACATCTACGTAAACAATATAGCAGTCTGGATTTCCTGATTTTTAATAAATCAGGACAGTAACCTAATCTAAAAATTTGTACTCTAAGCTTTTTAAGTTGAGTTAAATTCAGTAATCAGTATTCAAGTAGCTTAATTAATTGAATAGTGTTCAATGGAATAATGGTCTAGTATTCTATATTATCAACTGATATTTATTGTATAAAAATATCAAATATCAAAACATGAGATGTTTTTCTCGGAGGAAAAAACAAACAAACATAAGATTTATTAATCAAATTTCAATATAACATTATCAACCCTATATATTTTTTATAATTTGTATCACATGGAATCACGCCATAAAAAATAATACAATATTCCTTTCATTTTTTAAAAATTGATACTGTAAACATGTGAAATTTATTCGCCATTAAAATTGCGACACGTGTAAATTTAAATATTAATTTAATTATTTTTAGGCATTTTAAATAAATTAAATGCTTGAAATAATTATTAATATTTATTGGGCCAATGTGGATAAGTCCAAATGAAAGACCCACAGGCCTATGATCCAATGGACACTTAAAGCAGGCCAGTCCATGGAAATCAGTAAATGTGAACAAGCCCAGATGAAAGGCCCACATGCTCACTGACCCAATAGAAATGTGGATTGGACCAGCCCATCGATTGGTCCATCGTCCACAAACCCTAGGGTTTTTCCTCTATAAATAGAGGCACCATGTCACATATTGGGGACGACGACTTCACTTCCAGACACACACTCTCAAGACTCATACACTTGAGATCTACAGCAACAAAACGCTGCAGAAATTCCAAGAAGCCGAAGAAGAAGCACCAAAGCATCTCGACGTCTTCAAGGTTGGAGGAATCAAAGGAGTAACAGAAGTCGAACACTCATATCGTTTGATCTTCACATATTTCTTTTAAATTCATTCAAATTCTCTGTAATTGTAGACATTTTATTGTGAAATTAATAAAAGTATTTTGCAGTTTATGTCTACGCATTTTTTGCACCTACAGATTTTGGCACGCCCAGTGGGACACTTCTGCCTTTCATCTCCTCCAGACGTCGTCAACAAAATCCAATGGCTTCAAGGAACACCTCCAAGAGCAACTCTTCAACATCCGGTGCCGCTATGCCCAACGTCACCACAAGCAACATGAAGAAAGCAATGGAGGCCGCTGATGCTGCGCGTGAAAAAGAAGTTGATGCGGATATGCCGCTGCTGGAAGAAGGAAACGACCGCCCGCGGGGATCTTCCACGCCGTTGTCAAGCCCGCGGGGAGATCAAGAAGAAACATCCGCCCTGCGTCATGCTGCTGCAATGACAACCCAAGCCAGCACTCTTGAAGAGCAAATGTCCAACCTGACAAAGATCGTGGAAATGCTTGTGAAGAGATCCGAGTTGCAAGATGCACGCATGGAGCAAATGATGAACAGACTGGATGGCTCTAACGGCGGCCAAGCGGTGAACAAGCCCGTAGAGATCCGCGACGATGGAGAGACTTCCCGGCAAGGCGCTTCGGCAAAAGGAAAAGCAACCGCTGACGTCCAAGTCACTCCTGACGGCTTCATCTCGTCTGATCAACTGAAAGAGTTCATCACGGGAACACTGAAGGAAGAGGTCTCGGCAGGATCAAAATCCTCCTTGACGTATCTCAAGCCATACAGCGCCCGCATTGACTCACTGAGGATGCCGGCAGGCTATCAACCGCCTAAGTTCCAACAGTTCGACGGCAAAGGGAATCCCAAGCAACATATCGCCCATTTCGTAGAGACATGCAACGAAGCGGGTACGTTTGGAGATCACCTCGTCAAACAGTTCATTCGTTCACTAAAGGGGAATGCGTTCGAATGGTATACCGACTTGGAACACGGCAGCATCGACAGTTGGGATCAACTTGAGCAAGAGTTTCTGAACCGTTTTTACAGCACACGGCGTACCGTCAGCATGATAGAATTGACGAACACGCAACAATCAAAGGGCGAGCCGGTGATCGACTACATCAACCGCTGGAGAAGCCTGAGCCTCAACTGCAAGGATCGCTTGTCTGAGACGTCGGCAACTGAGATGTGCATCCAAGGCATGCAATGGGGCCTACGATACATCCTGCAAGGCATTCGTCCCCGGACATTCGAGGAGCTTGCAACTCGTGCTCACGACATGGAGCTAAGTTTGGCGTCAAGTGGAGCCCATGGTCCGCCCGTTCAACAAACTAGTACAAACAACCGAGTCGAATGGGAGAAGAGAGGTGAACCACCGTCAAAGCCGCCAACAAAGGATGCGATGGCAACAAGCGCCGCTCTCGTAAAGGTACGCGAGAAGGAGCCGGTGACAAGCGACAAGCCGAAGCCACCACAAGCTCAACGTCAAAAGTCGTCGTTGGAAGATAGACGGGCCAAGACATACCCATTCCTTGACTCCGACTTACCGGGCATCTTCGATGACTTGATGAAAGAAGACCTCATCGAGCTACCAAGGATGAAACGTCCCGAGCAAGCGGGGATGACCAACGACCCACTATACTGCAAGTACCACCGTTTGGTGAGCCACACGATCCAAGATTGCTTCGTTTTCAAAGACAAAGTCATGGATCTCGTCAAACAAGGCAAAATCACCTTGGCAGACGAAGCGGAGACTACCAACACCATTTCCATCCAAGTTGGCTCAATCGAGATTAAAGTTCCCGACAAGTCCACAACGTGCAACACTGTCTTCGAAGTTGGGAGCACGTCGAAGCAAAACCACACTAAACAAGTTATGGATCATTCACATCTCAACGAATGCATGCTTTCCATCACGTTCAATGACGACGACATGCCGATGGAGCTGGAAAATTCGAAGGCTCATAACCGACCATTGTTCGTCGTTGGATACGTGGACAACAAGCGAGTAAACCGCGTCCTGATAGATGGAGGTTCTGCCGTCAACATCATGCCACTTCACACTCTGAATGAATTGGGCATCTCGGAGAAAGAACTATCTAATAGCAAAATGTTGATCCAAGGCTTCAACCAAGGGGGCAAAAATCCCTTGGTGCAATCCGAGTCCGGCTGCAAATTGATGACATGGCTGCAAGCACGTACTTTCACGTCATTGACGCAAGGACATCATACAACATACTTCTTGGTCGGACATGGATCCACGAGAACGGCATCGTCCCTTCAACATGGCACCAATGCTTCAAGTACGTGCACAACGGCGTCGTCAAAAGGGTTATCGCCGATGGCAAACCATTTGCGGTAGCCGAGTCTTATTACGGGGATGCTAAGTACTACCTTGAGGCGTCCAAAGCTAAGGCACCTCCGCGCGAGGAAGAACATAAAGATGATCAACCAATCCGTGATGATAAGGGAAAATCCATCCTGGAAGAGGCATTCGAAGGACTTACACTCCCGTTGACTCCCATTGATCCTGGCACATCGCAGAAAACGGTGAAGATTCAACTCAAAGGTAGTGAGGCACGTCGACTGAAGAATGACAAAGAATTCGGTCCAAAGGCATTCAAGTTGCTCACCAAGTCTGGCTTCAACCCAAATGAGCCATCGCCGTTGGGAAAGCTCCCAGACAACAATCGGAGAAAAGGTGACCGGAGTGGACTTGGGCATGTTGCCGAATTCGACACGGCGCCCCAAGCGTCGAAGGCACCCATATTCGTCAAAGCTGAACAAACAATGAAGGCACCGGTTCGTATCATCATAAAACGAGCTACGGCCAATTACATCACCGAAGAAGCAAATCAAGAGGATCATGCTCCAAAGGACCAACCTGCACGAAAGTCAGCATTTGATCGCATCGGTAGTCCGTCAAAAGGAGAGCCAAAACGGAGTGTCTACGATAGACTTGGGTCAACGGAGACGGCCGAACGCAAAGAATCCGTCTTCCGCCGGCTTGGAGCAAACGAAGAAGTGAAGCCAAGTGTTTTTTAGAGGCTCGGGGCTGTCGCCAAAGAAGACTTTGCAAAATCCGTCTTCAAAAGGCTAGGTTCTACAAAATGCCAATCACAAAACAAAGCATCGGCAAACGAAGAGCGGTCTCTAGTAAAGCAAGGAATATTGGACGACCCGAACTACGGCAACGATGTGAGAAGCACGGTACCTTCCCGTATGAAACGTCAAGTTGAATGGTCCGTCTCATCCGACGGATGGTTGAGGCTCAAGAAACGAACTATCATCTTCCCAAAGCATGACGAAGATGATCAAACCGACACCGTTGAATCCGTCGATCATATTACCATTGATTGCAGTGAGCCAAATGAAGAAGACGCCAACGCAACACCGATGCAACTTGAAGAAGAAATTAAGGTCACTGTGGATGAAATGCGTGAAGTATACTTAGGCGCTGAGAAAGAACACCGCCCAACGTTATCAGCACCCTACTGAAGCGGAGAAGTACGTGACGCTCCTCCAAGATTCAAAGCCGTCTTCATATGGCCCTACAAAGGAATGCCCAAGCTGGACCCCAAGGTAGTTGTCCATCGTCTCGCAGTCTTTCAAATCTTCAAGTTTCCAAACTCTTCAAGAGGATCAAGCTCAAAAGCCCCTCATGAAGCCTTCAAAACGCTATTTAAAGCAGCTGCAAGTGCCAAATCCCTCAAGAGGATCAAGCTCAAAGTCCTTCCTGAGGTCCTTCAAATCTTTAAGTGCCAAATCCCTCAAGAGGATCAAGCTCAAAGCCCCTCCCGAAGTCTATCAAATCTTCAAAGTCTTCAAAGCCTTCACGAGGATCAAGCTCAAAGCCCCTCATGAGGTTCTACAAATCTTTAAGTCTTCAAAGCCTTCACGAGGATCAAGCTCAAAGCCCCTCATGAGGTCCTACAAATCTTTAAGTCTCCAAGCCTTCATGAGGATCAAGCTCGAAGCCCCTCCTGTAGTCTGTCAAATCTTCGAAGTCCTTAAACCCATCAAGAGGATCAAGCTCAAAAGCCCCTCTCGAAATTCTTCAAAAGTTCATGCCTCCAATAGGATTAAGCACAAAAGCCCCTATTGAAGTAATGAAATGCATTCTTGAATAGTTAAATCACCTCCAAAGATGTCGAAAGATCATCTCAAAGTTCTTCATGGTCCATGTCAAACGTGTCTTGCGCGGATCTTCATCAAAGTGAGGCCATTCACCAACCTCCTGAGCTGTTGCATCCGACTGTGGCATCATGACCGTTTGACGACGCATGGGAATGGACATCGCTGGGGACCGATGCCAAAGTCTTCCGGGGGCATGTCTACATCCTTGCCGCAACCGACTACTTCTCCAAGTGCGCTGAAGCTGCACCCCTTAAAGAAGTCAAAGGGGAACATGATGCAAGTTTCATCTGAATCAACATCATCTACCGTTATGGCGTCCCGCGTTACATCATGACAGACAACGGGCGGTCATTTGTCAACAGCACATTCACAAAATTGTGTGAGAAGTTCGGATTCACTCAAAGAAAGAGTTCTGCATATTACCCACCAGCAAATGGACTAGCGGAGGCCTTCAACAACACCTTATGCGGATTGTTGAAGAAAGTTGTCTCCAAGTCAAAAAGAGACTGGCATGAAAGAATCAATGAAGCTCTGTGGGCATATCGCACAACCTTTCGCACACCCACCAAGGCAACGCCATACTCGTTGGTCTATGGAGTGGAAGCCGTGCTGCCGCTGGAAACGCAAATCCCCTCGCTGAGAGTCGCCATCCAAGAAGGGCTCACTGAAGAAGACAACGCCCGACTGCATTTGGAAGAATTGGAAGCTCTTGATGAAAAGCGGCTCGAAGCACAACAAAGATTGGAATGCTACCAATCTCGTTTGTCCAAGTTCTACAACAAAAAGGTCAAGGCGCGGTCGTTTCAAGTCGGAGATCTCGTCCTTGCCATCCGGAGACCCATTGTCATCAATTACCGCAGTGGGAACAAGTTCACCTCCAAATGGGATGGGCCATATGTCATCACGGAAGTCTTCACAAACGGAGCCTACAGGATGCTAGATAACGACGGAGTGAGCATCGGACCGATAAACGGACGATTCTTGAAGAAGTTCTACGCTTGAAGAATGGACAAGGAAAATGCTCCTTGACGCACGAGCCTAAACTGCACGTCACAAAAAAAAAAAAAAAATCAAATCATGTAATGCTCCTTGACGCACGAGCCTAAACTGCACGTCACAAAAAAAAAAAACGCAAAAAAAATGTAATACTCCTGGCCCGCAAGAGTATAAACTGTGTACGGCTCAAAATAAACAAATTCAATTTGTTTTGAACTACGTAATGGCTTGATCCCTTCACAGGGTACGTAGGCAACTTGGATATCAAATATCTAAGTTCAGTCATGGCATGCAAAAAATTAAGTAATTGGGTTAATTAAACTTAATCCTTTACTTGAAAAAAAAAATTGAGTAATTGGTCAGTAAAGTTGATCCATTACTTTAAAAATGTTGAGTAATTGGGTTAATTAAGTTGATCAATTACTTGACAAAAAAATAAAGTAGTTGGATTAATTATATCGATCCATTACTTGACAAAAATTGAGTAAATGGGTTAATTAAATTTGGTCCATTACTTAAAGAAAAAATTCTTCAGAAGAAACAAGTGTCAAAGTCCCTCTGGAAGTTCTTCAAACTTTTACGAGGATCAAGTCAAAAGTCCTTCAAATCTTCAAGTCTCAAAAGCTTCAACAGGATCAAGCTCAAAGCCCATCTCGAAATTTGAAATTTACAAGTCTCTAAACCTTCAAGAGGATCAAGATCAAAGGCTCTCTCGAAGTTCTTCAAATTTCTATGTCTTCAACCGAATCAAGCCCAAAAGCTCCTGTTGAAGCAAAGAAATGTGTTTTTTGGAGGACCAAATCACCTTCAAGAATACCAATAATCCATCTCGAAGTTCTTCGTAGTATGCGGCAAGTGCATTTCACGTGGATCTTCATCAAATTAAGGACCTTGACACAAATTTTCAAGGGAAAATGCCTGAACACCAAACGCATCTTCAGCATAGTCCAATTGTCCAACAAGAGTTGTTTGGGGGCAATGGGCTAAAGTTCATGCGACGAACTATCAACATAAAATGTGGTGGACATGACATGATCGCCGCAAAGTCTTGAAAAAAAAAATCAAGAAAATTGTTCTGTGATGCACGAGCTTAAACGTTACTCTTTGCCTACAAGAGTATAAACAAGAATAGGCAAAACAAAAAAAAAGTGATGTAAAAGGAAAAAAAATGCATCACTTGAACTACGATGTGGCTTGATTCCTAAGACGGATACGCAGGCAACTTGGCCAAATTCCATCAAGATTTTATCCCCAAAGTTTCTAAAAGATTGATTTTGTTCGTCAACATATGTGATGTGCAAGATGCTCAAGATTGAAGCGGAAAGTTAAGGCAAAGAGTGAAGGCGAAAACAAAAGTACTCTTGATTACATCAAAGTTTTGATTACAATTACATCGTGGGAATGCAAAGCATTAATGGAAGAAATTAAAGCAACAAATAAATTCAAGAACATCCGCTACAATCAAGACTTGCTGGCGATGGATTACAATCAAGAACACCCGCTTCAAGTTGATCATCCAAATAGTTCAAATTGATGCCCATGATGCCACTGCAAAAAAAAAAGGGATTATTTCCTTGAAAAAAAAAATACATTTGCAAGATAAATGCAATGTTATTTTTTGAATGACATGGAAAAAAATATTGCAAGATGAAGGCAATTAAAAAAAAATACATGTCAAATTTGGAAAAATTAATTTTAAGTTCATTTTAAATTTTTGGACTTAGAGTTAAATTTCTATGAAATCAAATTTTGGGCACTACAAAAGGTAAATATTTACATGTATATATATAAAAAAAAATACATGTTAAATATTGTTTAAAATTAATTTTAAGTTCACTACTAAATTTTGGATTTAAAATTAAATATTTTGGGACTTAACCTCAATACTAAATATGTTGGGGTGAAAGTTGGTTTTCTAAAAAATGCTAGGAGCCAATTTCAGATTATTCAAATATTGAGGGCAAAATGCTAGGGTTTAGAGTACCTAGGGGGCAAAGTCTAATTATCAAAATATGGGGGATTAGAAGTCTAGGGTTTGAAAACTTGGGGTCAAATTGCATTATAAAGGAAATTGGATCTTCTTCCCCAAAGATGAGAAAGAACGCAGCCTCCAAATCACCAAATCTGTGCAACTCAATCCTCCCCCGACCCTTCGAACTCCGGCCACAGCAAGGCAAGGCGGCGGGCGATGATTTCTCCTCAAGCAGACTCCGGGCAACGACGGCCTTCCAGCCTCCTACTTCGCGCGAGCGGCAGCACCCGGCGAGCATAGCGGCGGCGGGCGCTCTTCTTCGGCGGCTAACGGCGAACGGCGAGACCAGCACAGCTCCGGCGACGATCGGCGTCCGGGCAGAGCAGCGGCGGCAGGCGAAATCGCGGACGGACGCGGGGGGCGTTCGAGCGGTGACGTCCCTTCCGGCCTCCTCCATTGTGCGAGCCACAACAAGCGGCAGCCCTCTCCAACTCCGGCGACGGGCGGCGGCATGAACGGCGGACAACAGTGGCGGCGGTGGCGTGAAGCTCCATCGGGCAACGACTCCAAGCGAGCAGCGCGGCGACGGGCGACGGCGACTCCGGGCAGCGGCTTCCCGAGCTCCACCTTCGCGCGCGAACGGTGGCGGCCTCCTCCGGCGAGGGCGGCTCCCGCGAACTCCGGCGACAGGCCCGGCGGCGCGAGGGCAGCGAGCGCAGTAGCAGCAGTTGCCGGATGATGGTCTCCGAACCCCAGCGAGCCTTATGAACAAATAGCGGATGAGGCGAACGGCAGCGCCGTCGCCAAACACCGCCATTGTCAAAGGCTTCTTGATGGCGGGTAGGTTAGGGATAGAGGCCAACGGCAGCGCCGTGTGACCAAACATCCCGTCTACCATGACGACAACCAGGTACCCTCTCTCGCTTTGAATTGTGATCCGGTGGGAGACGAACTTTATTTTGATGTCCTCTCTCGCTTTGAATTGTGATCCGGTGGGAGACGAACTTTATTTTGATGTTGATGAGAGACGAACTTTATTTTGATGTTGATGAGTTGGTCGATCGGGGGTTGAAGCATTGTTGATGAATACTTTGGCTAAGAAATTTACAAACAGAAAACAAAGCAGGCGAAAAAAAGAGACAAGCAAAAAAAAAAAAAAGAAGAAGAAACACACAAAAACGAAAGAAAAAAAAACACAGACAACAAAAGCAAAAGGGGCACAGTAACATAGCATATGACTATATGAGCACGTGTAAAGAGAATTTTTCTGAAGTCCTATATGATAACAATGAGATGTGGAGGGATTACCTGTTGGCTTGTGATGTACTTGTCATATGCTTCTGAGAACTGACTGGGATGCCTGGGAACAAATAAATAATGTTGTTTAGAACATGGAAATAGAGGCTGTTTTTGCTCCACTTTGCTCGAAAAAAAATGCCTGATTGACTTTTGGTAGAAGGAAAGAAAAAACAACTCTACCTGCTTGTCTCTTTGTTTGAGTTGAATCTGGGTAAAGGTGCATCAACCAGTCAATTTATAAGAAGGAAAAAAAACAAATTGATTCAAATCTCTAGGGATATCCGCAAGAGATTTGATCTCATCAAATCCAGCTCTATTGGGATATAAATTTCAAGAATCACCAAATTGAAATTAGATTTTAATCCCAAGATCTGATTGAATTGCGATATCTCAGTTGCTGATTTAAATCAAAATAATTTCTGTTTGCTTGTTAGGATCTCATACAAAGTCAAAAGATATGGTGCAGGGAATAGTTGCTCAGATTATTTTGAGATACAGGAAATCCCATGCAGGTGTGATATCATGATTTTTTTTTTAAAAAAAGAGGAGGGCCACACCAAACTACAAATCTATTCAATTAGATAGTGTATGACAGAAATATTGGGAAGGGAAATGGGACATGCACTACGGGTGGCCCACTTGATTCAAATGTGGTATGTGCACAAAGGCCTTGACATTTAGAAAAGGACGAAAAAAAATAAATTCCAGGGATCAAAGGGATGTTCGTTCGTGGGTACCGGCCTAAGGGAAAAGAATACGACAAAATTCCATGAGAAAAAAAAAAATGTCAAAAAAGGGAAGATTGCCAAAAAAGGCCCAATAAAAAATGGGTAAGCACCAAAATAAATATTTCGAGACTCGTTCACGTCTCAAATATTTATTTCGCCCTAAACAAGTCTCGAGGGGGCATCTGTAAACATGTGAAATTTATTCGCCATTAAAATTGCGACACGTGTAAATTTAAATATTAATTTAATTATTTTTAGGCATTTTAAATAAATTAAATGCTTGAAATAATTATTAATATTTATTGGGCCAATGTGGATAAGTCCAAATGAAAGACCCACAGGCCTATGATCCAATGGACACTTAAAGCAGGCCAGTCCATGGAAATCAGTAAATGTGAACAAGCCCAGATGAAAGGCCCACATGCTCACTGACCCAATAGAAATGTGGATTGGACCAGCCCATCGATTGGTCCATCGTCCACAAACCCTAGGGTTTTTCCTCTATAAATAGAGGCACCATGTCACATATTGGGGACGACGACTTCACTTCCAGACACACACTCTCAAGACCCATACACTTGAGATCTACAGCAACAAAACGCTGCAGAAATTCCAAGAAGCCGAAGAAGAAGCACCAAAGCATCTCGACGTCTTCAAGGTTGGAGGAATCAAAGGAGTAACAGAAGTCGAACACTCATATCGTTTGATCTTCACATATTTCTTTTAAATTCATTCAAATTCTCTGTAATTGTAGACATTTTATTGTGAAATTAATAAAAGTATTTTGCAGTTTCTGTCTACGCATTTTTTGCACCTACAGATACGAACCCAAAATGTACGCCGTCTAATGCATATTTTAAATAATTAATAACTCAAGTTCGGTACAAATAAAAATTCTAAATATTCAATATTTAAAAACTATACGACTAAACGAATACCGTTCCAAAACTAAAAATGTAACATTTTTTTTGCTTGGCAAAATGTTGTAACAATAAAAAACATGGGGAGTATATAGTAATCGAGTCGCTTGAGCCCAAATAATGCTATATGCTATTCAATTGCGTGGCTTTGGCTCATCAAAAAACAAAAAAAATAATGCTATTCAACAACTTCACCTGGTGTAAATGGAAAAAAAATGATTATTTAGTCATTTTTCTTTCCAAAATATCCAAATCGGCCCGTTAGTAATTTTTTTTCCCATATAGTCCCATACGTTTGCTAATTTTTTTCAATTTGGTCATAATTACGTAATTAGCCTAAGGTCGCTCACGTGGCCGAAATAAATCCTATTTTACATTTACGGTGGCCAATCTGGATTCTCAACACATAATACACCAAATTAATAAATGTTTGAAATAAATATTTGAAGGCAGCCATAACATATCTCTACTCTAATAAATACCTCTAGGCTCTAGTGGGTCAATTGAACCATTCTTTAATGGGATGATGGACATAGTTTCTAAATGCTTCGCATTGAGCCCTCATTGGGGTTACCCAACCATAAAGAAACAACAACAATTCACAACAATAACATAGGAGTTTTGGTCAACAGCTACCGCAGTGCATTTTCTTTTCGGTCTCTGTGGTTTTTGGTGTTTCTCAAGAAAATGGAGACCAATTGTGATATGTAATGCGTGCAAATGAATTGTTGGTGCTTTTTTATGGGTTGGATAACCTCAATAAGGAAGGGCTCAATGCGAACCAAGTAGAAATTATATCCACCATCCCAGTGAAAAATGATTCAATTGACCCGCTAGAGTCATTTTTTAGAGTACTGATGTGTTAAGACAACCTTCAAACATTTATTAGTGATGTATTAAGACAACCTTAAAATAGTAGAGGACTATATGAGGTAAAAAATTATTAACAGACTGATTTAAATATTTTAGAAAGAAAAAAAAAAAAAGACTAAAAGACCATTTTTTCCTGGCGTAAACCAACGGAAGGGCAAAATCGTCCTAAATAGTACACTAAGATTTATCCATTTGAATTCCATCCATAAACGGACATACAGAGTTCTCAGCAGAGTGCAAACCCTAGACTTCGCGCTCAACAATATGTCGCACTTTGGAAGATCGGGGCCGCCGGACATTCGCGACACCTTCTCTCTTCTCGTCCTCAACATCACTTTCCGTATATACGTTGTCCCGTTTCTTGCTGATTTCGGTGGCAATTGTTCTTGTTTTATTCCTTTTCAGTCACAGTTTGTGATTCTTCATTGCAGGAACAACTGCGGACGATTTGTTCCCCCTCTTTGATAAGTACGGGAAAGTGGTCGATGTATTCATCCCTAGAGACCGGAGGTAGATATTACTGTCATTTTGCGAATGAAATTGACGTGCGATGCGCGTGGGAATTTGACCGATTGTGTATTCGAGTGTGTGCTTTCTTGCGAAGATTACAATATTGAACTAGTTATTCTGGGTGTAGTTTTTTAGGTTTCTGCATCTTCTCTCATGTTGGGGATTGATTGAAAACCGTTTATCGACTTTGTTGTATATCAAATTCATTTTGTTGTGTTATTAAGAGATTTCTTTTTGAAAGGGACAAAAATTTGATAACGAGGGGGCAATGTCTAAAATCTTTATGTAAACATGCTTCCTGAGAACATAAAAACAAATCTGCAATCACTAAAAAGTAAACCAGTATATACTCCACCCAAGCCAAGGATAGCCTAATTAAATGAGGGTCGATCCAAGTTGTTTATTATTTAGTGTATGATTTCTGGGATTCCTTTCTAGCATGTCATGATTTTGAAGAAATGTAGTAATTTTTTTGAAGTACTATATACTTAATAACAACGGTTTTTAGATTTTGTTCCATTATGTATCTTACACTTATTCATAGTTGTTAATGGTGCGCCCTGTGGCACTCTCGTGGTGTTTCGCATACCCTCTCCCTGGGGCATTGTGGTGTGCAAAATGCGGCACCTCAATACTGCCTTATAATTTCAATTTTTTTTCCCATCGTTTTATTTTCCGTAATTTGAATCTTCGTTTTGCCAGCAACTTACATGAAATTATAGATTTCGTTTTACATTTTGATTGAATTTGCTTTATTATGGATGATGGATGTGATCTAAAGTGTAATTTTGGATGTGGTTTTGACTTCTATGTTGGATTGATAACTGAATATGCTTCGTTTGGAATCAAACGAATTTTTGTATACTCTCATTTTATTTGGAATATCGTCATTTCTTCTTATGGCACATGTCACGCCATTTGTTGTGGACGATGATGCTCTTATTAAAGAAATTATGTAGTATGAAACAACACCAGCTAATATATAATTATATAATTCACTTTTTTGGATTAAACATTTACATTGCCCCATGATCATGCCCCTTCTTCCTTATGTTGAAACGTCTATTATCTTTTACCTCCTAAAAATCATGGAAGCTGAAATTTCTTAGTGTTAAATGATGCTATATATGCACTTAATTACTCAAATGAGTGCTAGGTTGCTTGTATTCAATTATTCAAATAAAGATAATTAATATGAGTGCAAGTCTATATTATTACCATATTCTTTATGGGAGGTGCTAAATATGATTCCCCCCTCTTCCTGTTGGCTTCACAGGACTGGAGATTCACGAGGTTTTGCATTTGTAAGGTACAAGTATCAAGATGAGGCTCAGAAGGCTGTTGAGAAGCTAGATGGTTAGTTTGCAGAACAGGTTGTATGGCTTATTAAGAAATTAAAATGTTTGATGACTTGCCAACATTATGTTCCAAATGCAGGAAGAGTTGTTGATGGTCGAGAGATTATGGTCCAATTTGCTAAATATGGCCCCAATGCCGAACGAATGTGAGTTCACTAACTAGCCTAAGTCCCAATTTACTAGATTGCTATTACTGATCTGTGTCATTGAGATAGCTTTTCCATTCATTTCATTACTTTGATTTTCCATTCATCTTGAATGATGTGATGACTTTGAATATCATTGCCAATGGCCTGCTTTACATGTATTGAGCTTCCATACATGTTGCTTGTTTTCAATTATTCCTTGTTTTAGAAAATCCTAATCTTACCGTGTAAGTTTTGTGTGCAATCAGCCACAGAGGGAGAATAGAGGAACCTGCTTTTCAGTCCAAAGGAAGGTCAAGAAGCCGTAGCCCTCGCCCAAGGTGAGTATCCAATTTTATGCTTTCACAGGGCTGCTAAAACTTGTTATCTACATCTTCCGGAAATTTGTTGATAATGGATACAAATATGAATATTCGCTTGTCCATTCATCATCTTAATGTTTGTTTTAACATACCCATGTTGTCTCGCAGAATGATAAGTATATTTTCACATGTTATTTTGATAATCACATGGTTGTACGACTGTTACCACATGCAATTGGTAGATTCATGTTTGGTTTCATAACCAAGTATTTCGTCAATAATAAACAATAAATGAGCTTGCTCTTATGATGAAAATATATTATTCAGGTGTTCTGGCTATAGTGTTTGCTGGTAAACTTTCCCCCATCAGCTATAGAAATATAAGGAGCTTGAACCTCATTTACTGCTATTCAGATACTTAGATAATTGGTTTATGTCTACAGTAGTTAGTAGCTCATGGTACAAAGGCTGTCTGAAGTTGCATTGCATGCCATAAGAAGTCTCTGGCGTACTAGGTACTAAAATATAAAAATATACCTATGTGTAATAAATTTTAGTAGTCAACAACCAAACAATATTATTGTTTAAAAACAAAGAACAAAACAGCTAAAGCAAAAATAAAACAGAGTAGAGGCTGCCAAACAGAAAAAACTCAAGGTAAATTTCTACCAATTCATGCTGTCATTTTTCCATGCTCCAGGATAGTTAATTCATGTACATTGATCGTAAGGGAAATAATTTTCAGGCATTCTTGATTACAGGGACAGGGACAGGGATCACCGGAGGAGAAGCAGCAGTAGAAGTAGGGGTAGAAGTGAACGTGAACGCTATCGTGGTAAAGATAGGGATCATCACCACCGAAGCCGCAGCCGCAGCCGCAGTGAAAGTCCTGGTAATCGCAGAGAACGTGGGAGAGGCAAGTATGATGATGAGAAACGGAGGCGCAGCCGATCTTATGAAAGGTAGTTATAGTTTATTCTTTATTGTCAACATAGATATACTGAACTTCCATACTGTGCCGCTATTCAATTAGTTGTGAATTATGACTTTTATGTATATTGTACAATTGTAGTGCATCACCTGTACGACGAAGTCCTAGTCCTCGGAGGGGTCCTCCAGATGAAAGCCCTTCCAGGGGTGAAAGCCCAGAAGCTCGGAATCGTAAAGAAAGATCAACAACCCCAAAGAGTGTCTCTCCTCGTGGTCGCCGTGGTTCTCGTAGCCCTTCTCCGCGTTCTGAAGCTGATGTAATTACTGGGTCCTCTCTTATTAATGTTTTCTTGTACCTTGTTAGTTGCAATTTCATGTTTGTTTTCTTGTTTCCACTTTTCAGGAATAATAAACTTGAGGAGTTCTGGGTGAATCTTTGATCTGTCGCTTTTGGTCTGTGTGACTTTGATCCATCTTATGGACATCTATGTAGTGGTTGCACTGGTTGATTCTCTGAGATATTAAGGTTGACATACTTTTCAGTGTAGTGAAGATGTTATTTCTTTTCATACTTTCTGTATCATACCTCCGTTGGTTTGGCATTTCAATTAGTAATCCTACCCTGTCTCTTTGATGATATGCTCATGTCTGTCTTTGCTTGCCTTCTATATAGTTTGCGTCCGTGAGGCGTAGTAGTTGCTGATTGACAAGATGATGCAGTAGCTATTGATGCTGTTTTTAGATGATGATGCAGTAGCTGTTGATGCTGCTTTTATTTTGCTGTTGAATTTATAATGTAGTGCTGATGCTGCATCATGCTTCATTTATGTTATTGTGGTAAGGGAATCAACTAATATGTTTATCATAGTTGAATTTTTGCTATTACTGAAGTCCTACGTACTTTCTTGTTTTACTTTAAGGGGAGAATTGATTCACCGAAATTCTCCTCCGGGCCATCTCTGAATCTCACACTATTTGCTTCGACTGAGAAGTATTTTGTTGGTGTTTGATTTAAGTATTTTATGCAATGTTTTGTCCCAAGGTACAACAAGATAGTATTTATTACATGTATGGTTCTTTCTTTTTCTTTTTCTTTTTGGTTTGTAATTTTTAATTTTTATTAGTATTAATTCTAAAATGCTATTTTTCTTTTTGCTATTTTCATTCTTGGGTTGATTTTTATATTCATTGTGCCTGGAATGGTTTTATAGCTCTAATCTGATATAAACTATGCTGTTTTACAGCACAAGAGAACGTCGTGGCTGTTGTGTGTACCTCTATGGTGATAGCCCTTGTTCATGTAGATCGATTGTTGCTGTTCTTGCTGATAGCAATGACGCTGCTACTTTTTTTTTTTGTAGCTGTGTCGCAGTTCGATGCATGGAGGACTCACTTATTTTGGTACACTCTAATTGTCTAGTTGTGTCTTACATGCCCGTCACTCCTCCCTCAATACTTGTGAATCCCATTGTAGTGTAGTCTTAGATGCATGTCCTTGTTTCTAACCTTGACTTTTTCCTATGACATTACTGATATACATCTCGTATTTTAGTGGGTGGGATTGTTATCTCGATGTCCTTTATTTCTTGGTACTGTATTTGTGGCTGAACACAAAACACTTTGCGTCAGGCCATGGATCTGACATCACTGAACTAGCAGTTGTTATCATCGTTAAATTTCTTAAAAGTTAGGTTTGCCATATAATATACTTCGTACTACATTATGTATGAAATGGTCTTTTTAATTTGTTTTAAAGTATTTTGATTCATGGTCGTTTTGTCACTGGAGGTAAACAAAATGTTTTTTTTAAAAAAAAAATATTATTATTATTCATTCTTGCATATATATATATATATATATTACTACTATAAAAGAGGATATATTATAAAAGCTTTATTAATTTAAGGAAATACAAGAATTGATCCTAAGAATTCTCATAGAGGGATATGTTTCTTTTCCACATTGAGTGATGGTATCTTGGTAAAATTTGTGTGGCTGCTGTACATGGTTTGTGTAGGCACTTGTAGGCGTGTCTGTATCTGTTACCCTTAACTGATATAACGTCCTATACACCTCAAGGTGTCTGTCTGTTGCTAGAGCTTCAGTGATTTGCCATTTTGTAGTGAGATTCTGTAGGAATCTGTCAATGGGGAGATCAATGGGCAGAAATGCGTCATTTGATTTACTTTTCTGTTCTTTTAGTAATTTGCTTATTACTTACTGTCTTTGTGTTTGTGTTAATTATGTAATGTTGATTGTTGAGCATGCATATATTAATGTTTCGCCACAGACTGCAATTTATGGATTGATTTCTGACATCCTACCGTGGCCGGGCCTCGTCGTTCAGAAAGTTTTAAGGTATGTTACTTTATTTTCCAAGTTCCGCAGTTATCGCTTTTCTTTTGATGTTGAGCTATCTTAGGACTTGAAAGGCTGGAGCACCAACGTTAGTTGACAATTCTTGTGGAAATTAGTTGGAGGCTGCGGTTAGGGGTGGGCATCGGGTCGGGTTTGTCGGGTTCGGGTAATTCGGGTTCGGATATGAAATTAAAATACCCGACCAAAACCCGACATTGGTGGGTACCCGACATGTCGGGTACCCGATCGGGTCGGGTACCCAATTACCCCACTTATTTTTTTTTCTTTTTCTTTTTCTTTTTTCTTTTTTTAATTTTTTTTAAAAATATATATGAAAAAAATTGAATTAAATAAATAACATCGAAGGGTATTATATATACAGTCTACACAAAGGATAATCAATAACAAAGAAAATCCAGAATTAAATATTTAATTCATCCATAACAAATATATATGTGATTAACTACACATTAAAAAAATTATGAACACGTATAAAGAGGTTTTTAGCAAATACTACTAAATCTAGACAAATAGAGTAATTAATAAATTCTTTTATTTGAGAAAGACATAATGAAAAGTGAAGAATTTGAATAAATATTTGAAGAAATACTGAAGAATTCTCATATTTATAAACTAATTAATTATAAAATTTGATTGTGTATATATCTATTTGTATATGATAATTGTGAAAATGATAATGGCTTGGGGAATTATTAAGTGTTTTAAGCACTTTGAAAAAATTATAAAATTGTGGAATGTAAAAAAAAAAAAAAAAACTTCAGGTTATTCGGGTATCCGATCAGGTAATTCGGGTCCAAACTTAGGACCCGATACTCGAACCCGACCTTTCCCATTAAAAAAAACCCGACCCCGAATACAATTTTTTTTTCGGGTTCGGGGTGGGTACCCGACTAACCCGAACCCGATGCCCACCCCTAGCTGCGGTTTTATGCCCACAAAATATGTTGGGGCACACAAATTCTAATTAAAATATCTCAAATACCCCTACTTAATGGAGGACTGAGGATTAGAGCACATTTTAGCAGACTGGGGCACGCACAATTTTTTTTTTCCCCTCTTTCTCTTGGTCGTTCAAACCAAGACCCAGAACCCTACTTCTTCCTCCGTTACGTTTTTTCCTTACCATATTTTCACATTTTTCGTATTCATATTCGATGGATAATGAGGATAAATATCAAGATGAACATCAAGTGGTGGAAGAATATGAATACCAGTACCAGCATCAACAAATAGGGCTCGTAAGTTTGTAATTTTTTATATTCTGTATTTTATAATTTTAGTTGTGGTTGCGCCACCATTGGCCAATATTGGACAATGGAACGGCCATGGATGGCCAATTAGTGTATGAATGTAACGTCCATGGATTGGCCGTGAGGAATGTTATGTCTTTGCCATGAACGGCCAGCTTTGGCCGTTTGGTTTTGCAATGAACGACTAGCTCTAGCCGTTTGGCTATAGACACGATCGAGCAGTGCTGGCCGATCCTGTCTATAGCCAAACGATCGAGCGGTGCTGGCCGATCCTGTCTATAGCCAAACGACCAGAGTTGGCCGTTCACTGTATTTTTTTTTCTTCCTTTTCTTTTCTTTTCTTTTCTCATTCTGTTTAATTGGTCGTTTATTATAGCATAATCGCATATTATCAAGCGAGGAGAGTGTTGCCCACGAAAATAAGGAATTGAGCTTGGATGTTATAACTAACTACTCCCACCTATTTTCCACAGACGAGGAGTTTGATAGTAGGGACAATTTGGTTGAACGTGTCAAGGAAGTCGCCATCGCCCATCAAATGATAGTTGTTGTTCAGAGGTCGAATATTGCAATGACAACAAAAAAGGGCCGGGTTTTCATAGGATGCGAACGAGGTGGCAAGAATAGGAAGCATAAAGCGAAAAAGAATAGATTCGATCCTTCTGTTGATGAAGTGAAGAGTGACGAGAAAGAATCAAGTAAAAAAAAGGGATGTAGGCACCCGAAAATGTGAATGCCAATTTTTAATAAGGGGCCAACAAAAAGAGATTATGGGGCATTGGGATCTGACTGTTGTGAGTGGTGTGCACAATCATCCTCTTGCCAACTATCTCGAGCGGCATCCTTATGTGGGGAGGTTGATGAAGGAGGATGAAGAGTTTGTGGTGCGTTTGTCGAGAATGAAAGTGCCAGTAAAAACATCCATGAGCAACTTCGAGAGAATTTCTGGAAGAACGTCTCAACCATGAGGACATTATACAATGCGAGGGCGAAACATAGAGTGATTGATCGGACCGATAGATCCGAAATGCAATACTTGTTGGGCAAGTTAAAGGAGCATGAGTACTACTTTGTTTTTAGGTGATGTGAGTCGAGCGGGGAGGTAACAGACATATTCTTTGCACACTCAAAGAGCATTGACATTATGAAAGCCTTCCCGAAAGTGTTGGCTATGGATTGAACTAGGGGTGTAAATGAGACTGATAGGCTCGAAAAATATTCGGGCTCGACTCGATCAAAGCTCGACCAAAGCTCGACTCGAAAAGGCCCAGCTCGAATTCGAGATCGGCTCGAATATTAATGAGCTCAAGCCAAGCTAACTAATACTCGGCTCGAAAGCTCGATAATAGGCTCGAATATATTATATACTATTATTTCTTTCTTAAAAATATAGTGTATTTTCTTTCTTAACAAATGTGAGGAAGAGAAGTCCAACAGTAAATTCATTCCTCCTTTATTTAATAATATAGTACATTATATTTTATTATGGTTAACACTAAATAAAAAAAAACTAAATCCCAATCACTTTCCAGATTGGGATTATTATAAGGAATTATGAATAGTTTAATATATTTTTATAGAACTCCGTTTGTTTTTAAGCTCATTATTGAATGATTTTTATTTTTTTTTTCTTGAGTCCAATGTGGTCTAGGGATACCCGGTAATTAAAAAAAAAAAACTGAAATTTATGTCGAGCTTTTTTGGCCTTTCGAGCCGAGCTCGAGCTTCAATATATTGTGTCGAGCTCGAGCCGAGCTCAATTTTTAAAGCTCGTCGAGCTTCGAGCTCGAGCCGAGCCGAACTTATACCTAACCGAGCCGAGCTCGAGCCTGGTACTGTTCGAGCTCGGCTCGGCTCGTTTACACCCCTAGATTGAACATACAAGACGAAAAGTATGGGATGCCCCCTTTTGAGATTGTAGGAGTGACTTCCACCGACAAGACATTCTGTATGGCATGTGCCTACTTTCAGGCAGAGAAGGTGGACAATTACACGTGGGCGTTAGGTAGTCTGAGGGCTTTAATGGATGACGATTGTTTGCCTTCGGTTATTATAACAGACAGAGAGAAGGCATTGATCAATGCAATTGAAAGAATTTTTCCTACCACCGTTCACATGCTATGTAAGTGGCACATTGATAGGAATGTGATGACAAACTGCAAGAAATTGTTTGCCAAGAAGGAAGACTGGGATTTATTTATATCTTGGATGAATTGGTGGCGGCTGAAACGGAACACTTATTCAAACAGAAATGGATCTGGTTTCAGGCATAGTTTTGTGATTGGCCGACGGCACTGCAGTACGTTGAGAAAAAATGGTTGGAGCCATGCGGTCCAAAGTTTCTGGCATACTACACTAACAAAATTATGCATTATGGGAACACAACCACGAACATGTATTATAGTGTTGTTTGTAAATTTTAAATAGTTGGATATTGATATATTGAACTTACACCATGAGCTCTTTTATTATTATTATTTTTTTAAATTAATAGAGCAGAGAGGTAACACTCAGCATTGAAACGTCAACTGCGATCCAGTTTCGGAAATTTTGAAACTTGTTGGGCACATTTTCATACACTGATGGAGACATGTCATGTAGCACTAAAGGATTCTTTTGAGAAGAGTCATGGTGCTATGACAACCAAGTTTTATACTATTACTTTCAAGCTCTTTCGAGGTCTTGTGTCTGATGGAGCCTTGACACAAATACATGCCCAGGCCCAGCTGACGAAATTGAAAGATGGTGTTATTGATATAGATTACTGTGGATGTGTACTCTGCACCACATGTGGACTGCCCTGTGTCCACGAGTTAGCAGAATATATAACAAAGGACATGCCAGTTCTATTGGATATAATTGATGATTTCTGGCGGAAATTAGACATAAACCCGTGCGTACGTGATGCAGAACCCCGAGTCAGATTCAGAACAAATTTGAGTTCATTTCGAAAACACATCAGTTGTTTAGGGAATCAAACCCGCCGAGCAAGAGATGTTTCTTAGGAGGCTAATGGAGGCAGTCAATCCTAATGTTACATCCTTCACAGCCCCCAGCACCACCGTCCGCACCCGAGGCAGACAATCCACATCAAAGAAGAAGAAAGTGACAACTACGAAGAGGGACCTGGGTGCATTTGAGTTGCCGGTTACCATAATTGACAATTGCTCCCCTGCCGAGACACCCATATATACAGTTGGTCCAATAGTGCCAACTTCGATGTTCACGACTTCTAAGAGACAATTGGTTAAAAATGTAAGTTTGATTGTGAAATATCCACCATTCTATACTTTAGATACACCCAAATCAATATATAATAGTTAACGTTTTGTAGATTCCACATGTGCCATGTGGTAGATCAGACCCACTACCATTCGTTGATAGGCTACCTCAACATTTTTAGAATGTATATCCAGAGTATAAAGAATTTAGTTGGAGATGGTCACTGTGGAATTTGTGGTGTTGCTGATCTTCTGAACGACGGTGAAGGATCATGGAGGACGATAAGAACGCATCTCATGGAGGAGCTGTCCATGCATTTGAGTTTGTATAAGGATGTGTTTCCTGCAGCATGAGGGACATGTTGAGTACATAATGTATGTGTTGAATTGTTTCACGGATAATGCAGCCATAGACAATTGGTTCTGTTTGCCTGAAATGGGGCATTTTGTGGCATCACGCTATAACGTGGCGCTTGCATATCTCTGAAATGACATTTCAGTGACTTTTTTTGCCTCTGCGCACCAGTGTAGATACGAATGCAAAGGATATTTGCTTGGGTCTCAAAAATGGAAACCATTTTGTACGTCATGTTATATTTGAATATTTTTGCCTCTGCGCACCAGCGTAAATACGAATGCAAAGGATATTTTCTTGGGTCTCATAAATGGAAACCATTTTGTACGTTATGTTATATTTTGAATAAAGTCACTAAAATGTCGTTTGAGAGATATGCAAGCGCCACGATGTAGCGTGATGCCACAAGATGTCCCATTTCAGGCAAACAGAACTAGTTGTCTATGGCTGTAGTATCTGTGAAACAATTCAACACAATCGTTATGTACTCAACACGTCTCTCCTGCTGCAGGAACACAATCTTTATACAAACTCGAATGCATGGTCAACTCTTCCATGAGATGCGTTCTTATCGTCCTCCATGATCCCCACCGTAGTTCAGAAGATCAACAACACCACGAAATCCACAGTGACCATCTCCAACTACATTCTTTATACTCTGGATATACATTCTAAAATGTTGAGGTAGCTTATCAATGAATGGTAGTGGGTCTGATCTACCCCATGACACATGTGGAACCTGCAAAACGTTGACTATTATATATTGACTCGGGTGTATCTAAAGTATAGAATGGTCTATATTTCACAATCAAACTTACCTTTTTAACCAATTGTCTCTTAGAAGTCGTGAACATCGGAGTTGACACTACTGGACCAACCATATATGGGTGTCTCGGCAGGGGAGCAACTGTCAATTATGGTAGCCGGCAACTCAAATGCATTCAGGTCCCTCTTCGTAGATGCCGCCTTCTTCTTCTTTGATGTGGATTGTCTGCCTCGGGTGCGGCCGGTGGTGCTGGGGGCTGTGAGGGACGTAATATTAGGATTGACTGCCTCTATTTGCCTCCTCAGAAACATCTCTTGCTCGTCGGGTTTGATTCCCGGAACAACTGCTATGTTTTCGAAATGAACTCCTCAACTTTGTTCTTAATCTGAACTCGGGGTTCTGCATCATGTACGCGCGGGTTTATGTCCAATTTCCGCCAGAAATCATCAATCGTCTCTAATGGAACTGACATGCCCTGTGTTACATATTCTGATAACTCGTGGGCACAGGACAGTCCACATGTGGTGCGGAGTACACATCTGCAGTAATCTAAATCAATAGCACCATCTTTCAATTTCGTCAGCTGGGCATGTATTTGTGTCAACGCTGCATCCGACACAAGACCTCGAAAGAGCTTGAAAGTAATAGTATGAAACTTGGCTGCCAGAGCACCATGACTCTTTTCAATAGTATCATTTAGTGCTACATGACATGTCTCCATCAGTGTATGAAAATGTGCCCAACAAGTTTCAAAATTTCCGAAACTGGATCGCAACTGACGTTTCAATGCTGAGTGTTGCCCCCCCTGCCATGTTAATTTTTAAAAAATTAATAAAAGAGCTCATGTTGTAAGTTCAATATATCAATATCCAACTATTTAAAATTTACAAACAACACTATAATACTTGTTCGTGGTTGTGTTCCCATAATGCATAATTTTGTTGGTGTAGCATGCCAGAAACTTTGGACTGTATGGCTCCAACCATTGTTTCTCAACATACTGCAGTGCCATCGGCCAATCACAAAATTGTGCCTGAAACGGGATCCATTCCTGTTTGAATAAGTGTTTCGTTTCAGCCGCCACCAATTCATTCCAATGTGATATAAATAAATCCCACTGTTCCTTCTTGGCAAATAATTTCTTGCAATTTGCCATCACATTCCTATCAATGTGCCACTTACATAGCATGCGAACGGTGGTAGGAAAAATTCTTTCAATTGTATTGATCAATGCCTTCTCTCTGTCTGTTGTAATAACCGAAGGCAAACAATCGTCATCCATTAAAGCCCTCAGACTACCCAACGCCCAGGTGTAATTGTCCACCTTTTCTGCCTGAAAGTAGGCAGATGCCACACAGAATGTCTTGACGGTGGAAGTTACTTCTACAATCTCAAAAGGGGGCATCTGATATTTGTTCGTCTTGTATGTACAATCCATAGCCAACACTTTCGAGAAGGTTTTCATAATGTCAATCATCTTTGGGTGTGCAAAGAATAGGTCTGTAACCTCCCCGCTCGACTCACATCTCCTAAAAATAAAGTAGTATCCATGCTCCTTTAACTTGCCCAACAAGTATTGCATTTCGGATCTACCGGAGCGATCAATCACTCTATGTTTCGCCCTCGATTGTACAATGTCCTCATGGTTGAGATGTTCCTCGGGAAATTCTCTCGAAGTTGCTCATGAATATTTTTAACTGGCACTTTCATTCTCGACAAACGCACTACAAACTCTTCCTCCTCCTTCGTCAACCTCCCCACATATGGATATGCCTATCGAAATAGTTGGCAAGAGGATGATTGTGCACACCACTCACAATAGTCAGATCCCAATATCCCATAATCTCTTTTTGTTGGCCCTTATTAAAAATGGGCATCCACATTTTCGGGTGCCTACATCCCTTTTTTTACTTGATTTTTCCTCATCACTCTTCACTTCATCAACAGAAGGATCGAATCTATTCTTTTTCACTTTATGCTTCCTATACTCGCCACCTCGTTCGCATCCTATGAAAACCCGACCCTTTTTTGTTGTCGTTCCAATATTCGATATCTGAACAACAACTATCATTTGATGGGCGATGGCGACTTCCTTAACACGTTCAACCAAACTGTCCCTACTATCAAACTCCTCGTCGGTGAAAAATAGGTGGGAGTACTCAGTTATAACATCCAGCTCAATTCCTTGTTTTCGTGGGCAACACTCCTCGCTTGATGGTATCCGATTATGCTACAATAAACGACCAATTAAACAGAATGAGAAAAGAAAAGGAAAAAAAATACAGTGAATGATCAGCTCTGACGGTTTGGCTATAGACAGGATCGGCCAGCACTGCTCGATCGTGTCTATAGCCAAACGGCTAGAGCTAGTCGTTCATTGCAAAGCCAAACGGCCAGAGTTGGTCGTTCATTGCTATGACATAACATTCCTCACGGCCATCCATGGACGTTACATTCATACACTAATTGGCCAACCATGGCCGTTCCATTGTCTACTGTCGGCCAACGGTGGTGCAACCACAAATGAAATTGTAAAATACAGAATATAAAAAAATTACAAACTTACGAGTTCTATCTGTTGATGTTGGTACTGGTATTCATGTTCTTCCACCACTTGATGTGAAAATGTGGTAAGGAAAGAATGTAACGGAGGAAGAAGTAGGGTTCTGGGTTTTGGTTTGAACGACCAAGAGAAAGAGCGAAAGAAAAAAATTGTGCATGCCCCAATCTGCTAAAATGTGCCCTAATCCTCAGTCATCTATTAAGTAGGGGTATTTGAGATATTTTACTTAGAATTTGTGTGGCCCTAACATATTTTGTGGGCATATAACCGCAACGTTTCATTTATACACACATATATTTCTATTTATTTGAATTAAAAATAAAAATATATTTATATTAAAAATAAAATTATTACATATTTTAAATCACACCCCTAAGTAATTTAATCCCTATGTATATGTGTAACACCTCGATTTTTATATATATATATATATATATTTATAATACTCTATCCTCATTTATTATTATTAATACTTTTGGGTTATATTCTCATTACGTAACAGGTTGACTCCAAAATAACATATCTATTTTGGGGATTAGTTTTATTTTTGATATTGAAATGTTTTGAAGGGGTATTGTTGTATTTCAAAATGGGTCCAGTTATGGTGCAATCATGAAAAGACACAGCACATCAAGGCATGAATTATAACCATCCATTTTAATCCAAGGGTTGTAAATAGACTAAGGGTAAAGTTGTCCAAAGAAAGTATAACGGTTTCATTAGTTAACATATTAACTAAATTACCTTATATAGGAATTTGTATCCTAATTAAATGTAATAACTTAACAATTAACTTAAATAAAAATATAATTATGATTTAAATTATTTCAACAATTCAGTATCAAATCAAAACGGGCTCTGCAATGAAAATGTTTCTTTTCAGCGATAAAGGTAAATTTTTATTTTTTTTCCAGCAAGATATAAAATATTGTTTTAAGCGAAGCAAACAATTATTTTCAGCGATTAAAATAGATTACTGATTTAATTATATATATACATATACGATACTGGGATTATAGTATACTGTCGCTGAAATATATAACACATTGTCGCTGAAAAGTCATACTAATCATCGCTGAAATACATAAAAACTTATCGCTGAAATATATCACATATTGTCGCTGAAAAATCTTACTAAACATCGCTGAAATACATAAAAAATTATCGCTGAATTACATTAGAATATATAATTTTTATTTATATCTTTAAAATATTTTGACTCGTTGAAACACATTACATACATCGCTGAAATACATGACATTTGATCGCTGAATTGTAAGTATTAGAATACTTTTATATCTATTTACTTTAAAATAGTCAAATTAAGCAGCTTTTTTGTCCTCTTTCTCAAATTACTCACTGCAAGTCACGTGAGCTAAGCTGTTCCTCAAATTACTCTCTACATGTCACGTGAGCGGAATGATGATGCATTGGAACACTAAAAAATATTGATTAAAAAAATAAAAAAGTAATGGGCTATGACCAAATAAAATAACTAGCAAAACATATTTCAAGTAAAAACAAATACTCTATGACTCTCTCTCATCGAGACCCAATCGCAAAAATATATTTGTAGACGTCGCTGAAATCTTGTCTACGTGTCGCTGAAATCAATTGTGACTAAATCTCGCCTATGTGTCAGTTGAAATCAATTGTGACTAAATTGCTTAAAATAGACTGCTGATTCATCTCCGCAAAAAAAAAAAAAAGACACTGATTCATACTCCTCAATAATAAAAATGCAAGTGACAATAAAATTACTATTTTATCATTTATGTTAATCTGAACCATTGAAATAAAAAATAAATGAACGGTTGAGATTTGCCTAATGATGTACTGCGGAATGGGCCACCGCACCCTAACTTGGGCGTTTCAAAATAATGATTTTTAGGGAAGTTTATTTTGTTGATTAAAATAATTAGAAGTATTAATGTCTATATATATTTAAGCTTTTGATGTTTTATTATTATTATTATTATTATTATTATTATTATTATTATTTGTTAATTTTAAAAAACAAGAAAAGTAAAATACATAGAGTAAAGAAAGGAAATGGTATGAGTTTGATCTCACATTGAAGGAAATGTTGTACTTCCCCTCGAATTTGCCTATTTATGTGCCCCTTACCCTTTTTGAATGTAATGCATATGAAGCTTACGTAGGTAATTTCAGTTATTGTTGTATACAAAATTGTGAATTCATGGGAAGTATACATGAATTTTATACAATGTCCAGAAAGATGTACTCCCTCCGTCCCACCAAATGTGTCCCAAAATTTTTGGGACACGATATTTTATGTGGAAATAGTTAGTACTTTCTCTGGTTTTAAATATTTGCCCTATTCACAAATTGGCCACTATTCACACAATGAATTTGACTTAAAGTTTTATTATAGTTATACAAGTTAAAATATAGTCAAGTGTGATCTTGTTAGATTTGTCTCGTCTTGTAATTTTTATATCGAACTTTTAGAATTTTTACATATACCGAACTTGAGTTATTAATGGTTTAAAATGTGCATTGGACTACGTGCTGCGTGGGTTCGTAAAAAAAATTAAAAATAGAGGAAGTATTTAATATAGGGGTGGATTAGTGTTTAAAGTTATGGTAAATTAGTAATTGTTGTAATGCGATTATAATGAGTTTGAATTTTTAATTGACTTATTTATATGTGATGTAATAATTGTGAGTTTGAAATTTTATTATATTTATATTTATTTATTGATGTAATGTGATGGGAGTGAGTTTAGTAATTAAAGTATTTACTTATTTTCTAGAAATGAAATGTAACAATTGTAAAGGAAAGAGATAGAATTAATGGGACATGGAGGGAGTAATTGTTTAAAATTTATTATGTAGAAAAAAGTTTTGAAAAATAGTTTGATGCTCCGATACCACTTTGTACCACCTCGGTTTTTCCAGCACGCGAGTATTACCTCCACAACTCGTAAATAAGACTCGATCTTATATATTAGCTTTATTTGGAAGGTGCTAAGGCTAAATAAGTATATCAATTAATCCATTTAAATTAATCATGTTTATAGATACTAATATAATATTTCATAAAAACGAAGGCCTTTTATCAAAACAACATACGAGTTATCAAAACAACATACGGGAGGGATAATACCTATTTTTGTAATTATACACACAAGATGGCAAAATCACAACATAAAGTTGTCAAAAATCTGACAGCTTAGAAGATCATTAAAACTTTTATGCAGAAGATATGTAGGTGTAGTGCCCCTTCTATGTTAAGCTTTACTTTATCCTGGAATGAAAAAAAGAAAAAAAAATAACAAAGCAAGCAAGAAGGAATATCAGCGACGAAATCGTCGGTAAGTTCCCTATCGTATGCAAGCATGGAATTCAAAACAAGCAACAAAGTAAGAAATAAAAAGGATAGGGCAAGTAAGAGTTCAAATGGGGATATTGGAGTGATCAAGTGAACTTGAGGATGATTTCAAGCTCCTAAGAACCTCCAAACATGCACAAATGAACAAACAATTTATCAATCAACCTTGCAATCAACTGAAATTGATGAACCTTCCACAATAAGTGTGTATAAACCTGGTTTTGATTTGAAAATCAAGTAACTATTGATTCTCAAGTGATCCACTCATGATTTTGTCAAGAAGATGAACAAAAAAAGAACAATGTCTTTGATTGAATAATGATGGAATGTTTTGTTTGCAGCCAACAAACAACTCTTATTACCCTAGGTGCTCTTGTAATAACAAGGAATTAAAAAGGAATGAAGTGGGATATTCAAACATTGTGATAACAAAATGATGGAGAAAGAGTACTAACAGTAATGAACTAAGAGAAAAGGGTAAGAAGTCTAAATAGTACGTTAAATAGTGGTATCCATCAACCCATAAAGCTAACAGGTCGAACCCACTTATTTCAGTTGAAAAAAATCCGAAGCATCAGTGCACTCGAGCCCGCTTAGCTTGCCGTGCTCTTAAGATAGCAACTTCTATTTGAAAAATATTTCTAACTCTGGATCCAGTCACGGATCCATCCTTGAGGAGTTGCGCTTGAGACAACATCAAAGTCTGGAAATTTTGGTTAAGTCCAAATTTAGGCGCACTTTTGGCGCCCAGAGATGATTTTAGGCGCATTGCAAGCAGATGCATCTGCTCAAAAAATTTGGCTCTCTCTGAAATCAGCCGCGAAACGCGCTTCAGCTAATATTTGGGCACAGACAAGAAGGGCTGCGCCTAACATCAAAATCAAAATGGACTTCAAATGTGTTCTGTTCGCCTCAAATCTATCCTCCCATCGTCTATTGAATTGCTCTGGAAGTTCATCCATCATGGTGGTCACACTACCAGTTGTTCAATCATTTTTTCCTCAAAAAAAAAAATGGTGGTCACACTACCTATATTCGGGAATATCTAGTAGCCAACGAATTCATAGGCACAATAAGCGTACTATTAGATCAATAAATAAGAACTCAACATTATCAACATAGTTTAATAACAATTTTAGGATCAACCCTCAATACTCAACAATGACAAGAGTCAAGATATGATTAGTAGCCTCAAACCTCAATGTTTATATGCACGTTAGAGAAATTCAGGATGAGCCTCATTTCCTTGGTTTTACCAAGTTCAATTGAGTCTAGTGGTCACTCTTTATGATAAAGTTCCCTCAATTGTGCTTATAAGCAAATGATAAATATCATTCAATAGTACATATAGGATAAAGAGTCAACAAAGTCAGAATACCTCACCGGGTTGAGTATGGATCATTAACGAATTGGTCTCACTTATATTATATCATGAAACTCCTCAATTTAATACCTATAATGGATCAATTAACGAATTGGCCAAAGAGTTATTAATACAACTATTATTTTTCCTTTTTAACTAAGGCTCTACTGCAATTAGATTCGAGCTCATAAGTCATAACCAGCTTTTATTTATTTATTTTTGGTTTTTATTATAATTTTTTTATCTGTATTTTTGGCATTATTGGAAACTATGAAATACTGATCCAAAAATAGAAAAAGTAAAATGGGGCAAAAAGAAAACGTCTACGCATACAACCCTACTACAAGTCTACAAACTCTAGGACTATCCAAAAATGGAACCTGTCAATTTCTCATATAATTAAATCATTAAATCACACAACCAACCCAAACAAATACTCCCTCCGTCCCATTAAAAGTGGCCACTTTCATTTGGACACGGGAATTTAGGTTGTGGTGTTTAGTAGTTAAAGTAGTGAGTAAATTTGACTAATACATCCATCTAATTTATAATTGTTACATTTGACTTTAAATCATATTTATTATTTAACTTTGACTTAATGTTATCGTAATGATGTAGAAAAAAAAATAGTCAAGTGTGATCTTGTTGGAATCGTCTAATCGTATAATTTTAGAATATATATTTTATATAATTTTTATTTATACCCATTTTGAGATATTAATGGTTAAACATATATAGGAACTTTGTGCAAAAAGTACAATTGTCATTATTCTGGAATTTTTAAACATGCTTATGTTAATGTAATTTGCTTAAAAGAGAAAATGGCCAACTTTATTGGGTTAAAAGGAATAGTGGTCACTTTTAATGGAACGGAGGGAGTACTATAATTATTTATGAATAAATTGGCCAAAAACATTTAAAGATTTTTTTTTAAAAAAAAAACAATATTTATAGCATTTAACCAAAGATTAACCAATCAATCAAATCCATCATAATCCCAAAGCACTCCACACACACGTACACTTCTTTAGAAACCAAAAAAACATCGACGCCACAACAATAATACCATTTGAGGTTTTCAGTCCCTACTTTAATTTTAGTAACAACTTTTAGGACACGTCAATCAAACCCCCCAAGGGATTACCTAAATGCACAAGACGAACACCTTTGGTCATCAATCCATACACAGATATTAGATGGAGACAGCAAATATACCCCTGTCTAAGACATCGACCCCTGCTGGAATCGAACTCGAACTCGGACACGAACAATAATACCATTACCGAGTAGGTAAAAAGGATTAGTCGGAGCTGCTAATATAAGGTTACACCAGAGCGATGCTGCTCTCACCACCCGGGGGCTTGCGAACTCCCCCCAAATAGTCCCTGGATTCCACTTTCCCATCTGCGAATATATTGCTGCCGCTTATCTCCCGCAACTTTGCTGAGCTCAGCGGCTTCTCAGCTGATGAAGCCGGCGTGTCTTCCTTGAAGATGTTGTTTCCCGACAGCTCTGAGAATTTCTGGTTCGGGATCTTTTTTGCTGTTTTGATCACAGATTCTGTACTCATGGCGCCGTCACCCTGTGTGTGTCACAATCAAATCATAATTCATCACTAAAAAGAATTTTGTTCTCTAAGCTACATTTTTTTGTGGCAAACTAATCCTAAACAAGATTCTAAATCCATGATAACCATGGCAGGCTCAGAAGTTAAGGACTTCAGACTATTGAGTTCAAGCTTCTGATGCAGAAATTAAACCTTCATTTTAAAAAACACGGCCTATATGTGCTCCAATGGCATACACAACAAGTTTTGTAAAGCAAAAGACATGCTTACATACATCTTGTGACACGGGAGGTTCTCCAATAGTAATGCTTTCTCTTAGTGCCAAAGCACGGGCAGACAAGGGACGGGGCTGAATTTCAGGCGGTGGAGCGAAGATATCATTACCGCTGAGCTCTTTGTTTTTGGCATCAGAAAATTGTTTCCTCAATCTTGCCTCCGATTCACTGTCAAGTGACCCAGTCAACTCCCGCTGTTTAGCAACTTCAGGCAGAGTGGCCGGCTTTTTGGGCGACACTGTTTCTTCTTCTCCAAAAGATATGTGACTGATCCCCGCCAATGTTTGCTAGTACAAATTAATCATCAATGCAACAGACAGTTTGTTATGATGGAATTCCGTAATACTATAAGAAAATGAAGATGAGATTGAAACCATACTTGGTACATGCGCAACCCAGTTTTGTTTCCGTCATCCTCATTGTCCGATTCTCCGTTTTCCCCTCCTGGCTTAAAAATTCCACTGCCAGTCATTTCTTTCATTTTATAGTCTGAACAAGGTTTCCTGAGTTATTCAGGAATGCACAACGTTAGAAATATATATCATGACATTAAGAGAAGGGTAACAAAAATCTGTTCAGAAATGAAAATGGATGATGAATCGCATCATGAGATATGAAGGGAAGCAAACTTCTTAGAATTGGAGTATTGGACCACTAGTAACGTCAAAATCATAAGAAACAACACAGCAATATATTCAGAGATTTGGTGTGTTAATAGCAGGCTAAGATTGCTTGATGTATCTGAAAGTGAAAGCGTTGTAAAGTGACAATCAATTCTGTAATTCAAGACAAATGGAATACAAGGATGCCCTGGATATTCATGATTAACCATTTCATATGATCTAAATAGAAAGAGGGGATATCTAGATGCAAGAAGATCTAAGATCGTATGGAATAATCAGAAATCTCGCACAGATCCGCAGGCTTGTATTTTCACATATCGACAGAAGTGCTAAATATGTAGATATCAGTAAAAAGAACCATTGATCACACATGGGGTAAAAAATGGAAATCCTGCAATCAATTTGAGTTCCAGTGTCACTCACCAATACCACAAATGCACAAGTGGGAGATAATGAAGCTAGTTTTCAATCAGATTTAGGGAGTGAAAATATAGCAGGAATCACATTTATTTGGAATGGTGAAAAGCATGCAGTAAATTCAAAATATGGCCGAATGCAGCCAAAATCTCAACAGCAAGTCAGCAACATAGAAAACAAAAACTAACAAACCCTCCGTACCACAGCATTTATTGCTCGATTCAGACTTGCAGAAATTATAGCCAAGTAAAAACAAAGAAACTGAATAATTCCAAAACAAATTTAAGGAAAAATATAGGTTTAAGCTAGATCTCTAACCTCTTATTCAAGCTCTCCACCTCCTCATCAGTAACCTGACCGCCAAACACCACTTTCCTCACTCCATCCGACGGCTGCGCCATTCCACATCAAAATTTCAAACCAAAATAACTCAAAACACAAAGCAAATGACTCTGTGCCAAACGAACACTCATTACCTGGTGAGAGCGTGCCGAGGAGGCGGTCGGCGGAGAATTCTCCGGCGGATTCTCCGTCCACGTGAGCAGATCTGCGGTGGATGTGTGAGGCTTCCTAACCGGCGTCGCCTTTTCCATTTCCACCAACAAAATCACACCTTCCTTCTAGAAATTACGAAATCAAAAATCAAAAACGAAAATGCCTCCTCCACAGCTCGTAATCAATCGCCGGGACAAGCAACGGTAGCAGACAGCTCCAACACCGGCGGCAAATCCAAAAGGCGGTAGTTCGTTCCCGAGATTTCCTGCGGTTTTTGGAGTTTGTTGTGAAGCTACGCTACGCTCCTCTTCATTAAGAGAGTATACTGATATTTATACTGTCACTTTGGATAATCAATTGTCAATTTGGTACTTAGAAAATTACTGACTCCTCTAATTAATTAATTAATTTAATAATGTTAATATTTTCAAAAGGAGAAATTTAATTGGTCATTTTTCGGGTTAACATGTTCCGTAATGGTTGGGAAAAGGGTGGGAAATATGACGTCAGCGCGAGGGACACGTGGACGGATAGGATTGGTGCGAGTGTGGTGCGGGAAAATATTGAGGCGCAGGGGATTGCAGCTCTCCTTTTATTCGAGTCCCTCGCTTTAAATGGGCGGGCATGTGCGTGGATGGGACGTGACAGCGATGGGCACAGGGGACATTGAGGATTCATTCCGTATTTACGAATTTACCCTTCCTATTTTAATACTGTTACGCAAGTGTATTTCTGGCTACTGATGAACGTAAACTTTTGGCCTTTGGAGTTAAAAGGGTGATGCTGAAACAATTTAAAAATATGTATATTGGTAATTGTTTTAAAAATTCATATAATAAAATTTTCTACTGGTGAACGTAAACTTTTGGTATTTGGAGTTAAAAGGGTGGGAAATATTACGGTCACGTCAATATAATTGTATGATGATTTCATAGAGACGGGTTCTTTTTTAGTTGTCTTTTTAGAAACAAAAAAGTATTTTAAAATAGTTGTCACTTTTCATATTTATATTAACCTCTTATTTTCATAAATATTAAACATTCTCTCTCCATTTTAACTCTATTTTTTCTTGATTTGTGCAAATAGAGGAGGGGCAGAAATGAAAAGTGAAACAATAATCATGACATTTCTTGGTAGTTGTAATTTGTGCCAAAACGAGAGTTATTCCTGAAGGGATGTAGTAACTAATACAAATGGAATCACAGGCGTATCCACTCTTGTACAAGGTGGGTCAATTGACCCACCAAAAAAAATAAAAAAATAGTAAAATATTAGTGCTAATATTTTGATATAATGAGAATTAGATTGTAATTTTAGGAAAAGTAGTGAGTAATTTGGTTGTAGGAGTTTAATACTCCCTCTGTCCCAGCTAAGATGTCTTCTTTAACTTCTGCACACAATCCAATGCACATTTTTAATCGTTAATATCTTAAAATATATATAAGCGAAAATTATGTAAAATATATATTCTAAAACTATACAATTAGACGAATCTAACAAGACCGAACTCGACTATTTTCTTCAAATATATAATTACAATAATATTCAGTCAAAGTTAAACAATAAACAGTGTCAAAAAGTCAAATAGGACGTCTTGTATGGGACGGAGGGAGTAGTATATTGATTGTTTTTTAATTATAAATATGTGTATATATAAGACAAAATAACATAAGTTATATGGGTATATTTTAAGGGATTAACAACTCTATTAATATTTTAGTATTTTCAATTTGTATTTTAATTTATTTATTTTTAAAACTACAAGGTATTCATTCGGTGTTTTAAAAAAATCTTTACAAATTTTGAGGTATTCAATACAAATCTTAAAAAATCTATAGGTACTCAATAGTCTACTGACTTCAAGACTCCATCAATGAATTATGTAAGTCTATATAAAGTCACCCAACTCTACATAGAGTCTATTAATTTCCTAAATTCATCGACTTTAAAAGTCTAAAAGAATGTAACAAAGTTTTGATTGAATACACTTAGTTGATTACTCTTCATAATATTCGACCCACCAAATATAAATTCCTGGATTCGCCACTGAATGGAATGAGATAATATTGAAGCAAATAATTTTATTTTATATTCTTATAGAAAAAACCGTATTAAATTGGGATTGAAATTTGAAAAATAAGTAGATCCGTACGTGGAAGCAGGCGCAGCTGTCATTTAGAAATTTTATACAAAGAG
Organism: Hygrophila difformis; assembly: GCA_030278955.1. Taxonomy (NCBI): domain Eukaryota; kingdom Viridiplantae; phylum Streptophyta; class Magnoliopsida; order Lamiales; family Acanthaceae; genus Hygrophila; species Hygrophila difformis. Next base: position 4,300,802 of record JAOANR010000014.1, on the reverse strand, counting down.
TATTTAGGAGTATTTTTTTTACGTGGCGTAGAAGTACAAGTACAAAACCTTTTAAGTTCTCTAACGTGACAACAAAGCCATCACCGATTATGAGGAGAGGGGTTGGAAATTACCGAAAAGCCCCCTATTTTATTTTTATTTTTAAATATATATTTTTTTTCCATTAAAGGAACTATTTAGCGTGACTGTCTGAGTGTGACGAATTTTTATTGCTACTAATTTTGGCATTGGATTGGGAGATAGTATTTGATTGGTTATTCTCAAAGTAATTAAAATTAGGTTGCATTGTTATTCAATGGTGATGTTTGGGAGTCAGCGGATCCGCTAGCAGATAGTAGATTCGGAGAGAGAATTGTGAGATGATATGCTACTCCAATCCGCTATATGCTCCCTATTCTACCAACAACCAAACACACCCAATATATCTAAATATTACTCCATATAATATTTACAGATTAAAACCAAAGCTTTCTTTTTGAGATACTCCCTCCATTCTATTCATTGGGTCTTATATTTAATTTTTTTTGATTTTATCCAACTGGATTTCATGAGCTCTCTTCGCTTGTGCACTTGTGTGTATTCAGTATGTATCATGTCAATTTTTTATTTTTTTCCCCCTTCATTTTCTTAATTTTTAAATCGACAATGATGCAGCATGGGTCTGTTTCCATCCTTTGTCCTAACTATATTATTTGATGATATATACTCAAAATTTCACTTATATACATACATATTGAATATATATATATATGCTCCACTAATATAAATTACTCACATAGTAACAAAATTAATAAAATGAGATTGAATATCAAAATAACTGAAGTCAATTGGCCCGCAACAAAAATTACAATGCACTATCATGAATTCGAGTCTAATCCATTAATATTTGTGTCACAAATTCAACAATTAGGTGGACTTAATTGTTAGGTGAGGAATTCTTGGAATAAATCGGCTCCGGCCCTCCTTACCCCGAAAAAAAATTGTTAGGTGAGGAATTCGATCGCGCCAATAAATTTCTTTTTTTTTTAAAAAAAAATATGTATATGTATTGATAGTTTTTACATTGACATTATATATAGTATGGCGTATGAACATAAAAAGTACAGCATTGTGGAGTGTAGAATATGGAGTAATTTTCTTAGGGTATTTTAATTTTACTGATTAATTTGATATATTAACTATTTTTTTTTTCATACTATTAATTGAAATGTGCCATTAAAATGAGATCTAATTTGAAAGCACAAGGGATGAGGACTTGACCACTAGGTCAAACCCGGCTTAACTTTCAATCCTTAGGTTGGGGTTCGATTTCCCACCAAGCCCCTATCCCTCCCCTAATTTGTATGTCATGGGCTCTCACTACCCATTTTCTAGTATGTATAGACTGTTTGACAAAAAAAATAAAATAAAAAAATGAAAGCACAAAATATGTGGATTTGAAAAATAAGATAATTGAAACTAACCCATTGGATCATTAAATTAGGTCGAATGGTGGATTTGATCTAGTTTTAGGAAAAATCCCCCATAAGCTACTCAATCGGCTCATTTTCTCATATGTCAAACATTTAACCCAAAAAAAAGGATTGCTTTGAATAATAATAATAATAATAATAATAATAATAATAATAATAATAATAATAATAATGAAAAACAGACCGAACTTCCTTTTTTTAGGTGAATATCAGAGTATCCCCGTCAGATTGGACCTAAGACTAATCCCTTGAGGATCTGCAAGATCAATTAAGGGCGCATCTCCCATAGCAGTTTTTTGCATACACAAGGCTCGAACCCGAGACCTTGTTTAAGCGACTAGAGCCCCCATCCACTCAAGTCAATTACTGTTGGTAACAGACCGAACATCCTTTAAGTAAACAAGGTTAGGTCATCAACTTCTAGGATAAGGTTGGGAATGTTATGAATGAGGTCATATAACCTTATCTAGACAGCCATGCAATGTAAGAAATTTGATGAGAACCTCTCCCAATGTAAGCTTTAGTATGTCTCATCGCAAAAATTGATTATATATTGATGTCCCCACCACCATCAAACATGTATCTTCGATTTATTAGCTCTTGTCACATTCTCTACATATAATTAATGATATGGTTTTTATCACAAAATGTGCTTCTGAATCGGCTGCGACACCAAAGACTTTGTAACTTCATATATAGGAATAGGATCCTTACCGTGTATTTTCGTATCGAGGACGACGGGATGATGGACAATGCCATAATTGTTATTCAACCATTTTTAATAACGTTGATGAAAAAAATTAAAAACTAAGAAAGAGTATGGTAAAATTGATCTAAAATATATTAAAAATATAAAATTTACCTAATGGCCGGTACTAAACAACAAATTAGAACAAAATTGATATTAGAAACGTTTTTTTTTTTTTTTTTTTTTGCTGAACAACCTATACAGGCTAGGAAATGGTGGTGGGAGCCCATGCTGCACAAATTACAAAGGGAATAAAGATGAGGGATAAAAGTCGGGTGGGTAATCAAACCCACAACCTAGCTATATGTTGGGAGTCGGAGGATTTGACCACTAGGGTAAGTCCCCCAAACCCGGAAATATCTAATTTTTTTGTTTGAGGAGCCATTGAAGGCAGAAAAATTGAAACCAATAAATAATCTCCCTTAAATTAAATACTTGATGCTCATCCAACCACCTTTTTTGAAAAATAAGAACATATGATAACTTCCCCGTAAAACCGCTTCAATGGTATTTTTTGTAATGTGTTTGTTACTATAATATTGTCCAAATGTGAAATGTGAACTTGAATTACTATTTATGTATTGTGTAGTCACCTATTTCTTTTGATAAATAATAGGATATTCCGAAAATCTGTATGGTGAGTGAAAGACGCTTCTTTCAAAATAGTTTTTTTTATACATAAGACTCGAACTTAAAGCTTTGCTTAAATGACTAAAACACCAATCTAACCAACCACAGTTCTGAACATTCTAGTTAAAAGTTAATGGTAAAAAATTATCTACTTTCACTTATTTTCAACGATTCCCCCAATTTTGGTTGAAAACTAATAAGTAATGATTATTTTGAGTGTGTGAATTAATTAATAATAAAGCCTAATTTTGGGGCTTTTAAACATGTTTTACAGAGAAACATCAATTCCTGCATTATTTCACACCTCAACAAATAAAATTCCAACACCACACAATATGCAAAAGGACAAATTAAATAAAGCAAACATAAAATAATTGAAATGAAGTTTGATTTTAATTTAAAGAATGCAAATGATACCACCTCTATTTTTCAATATTTTCTTTTTTTTTTTAAAAAAAAAATAGAAAACTACATCTAAAATCTAAATCCTCTTCTTCAATAGTTATAATGCTAAAAAAAACACTCCCGCTTTCCGATGGATCAAAACCCATTATTTATTCAAATTAAAAAACGAATAAAGTGGATAATAAGAGCCTGTTTGTTTTGTCTTAATTTTTCTCTTTTTGACTTTAGCTTCTTCCAAAAGTCCTTTTGAATTTTTTTAGCTGTTTGTTTTGATTTTTTTAAAAATAAAAGGAGAAACAAAAGTTAAAATTCTACTTTTTTTCAAAGTAGGTAGGGGTTACTTTTTTTAAAAGGATAAGTCATTTAGTAATAAAAATACAAAAATAACCCATATTTAAAAAAGGAAATAAAATTAATTATAAATATCCTTAAAATATTTATGTCCATTTCAGTAATTTTAATTTATCAAAAGTCCTTCTACGTACAATTCATCCAAACATGTTTCCGTTGAAAAACATCTTTAATAATATTCATCCAAACAATTATGACAGACCCAATCAGAATACGTAAACCCTGTAAGAGTTGTTTGAGCGATGTCTCAACAACCAGCAAATCACAACCAGAGGCAAACACAAGAAACAAAGTGCGGAATGAAAATAAGAACACAAGAAATTTGATCACCCAGTTCGATCCACTGATCTACATCTGGGGGCACCAAGCCAGGGATTCCACTAGATCTCCACCAAACTGATTGAACAAGAGTCAACCACACCTTACATACCCTTACATTCCAATGAACTCTCCTATCTACCCAAATAGACTAGAAGAACACAAGGGAGCATCAACTATCTACCCAAATGCAAGCAATTCACCGGCAGGTATTAAGGAGGTGTTTGAGGAACCTAGCTAAGCAATTCACAGCTCTTGAAGCTGTTAATTCTCTGTAAAGTAGACTGTGATTGCGGCTACACACTCTCATACACCCTCAAGGACGAAGACATGTATTTATATGGGTTTAAGGCCCATCTAAAAACCTCTAAGGCCTGCTAGGGGAAATGTCACGTCACTGTACTATCCTGTGTTTTTTCCAGTGAAGATAATAAAGCGTTGTTGACACGATGTTGCAACAACGGCCAAAATGACGAACATCTTCACAATACTAAAAATATCCCTAACAATCTCCCCCATTGTGGAGATGATCGGGCCAAGTAGTCAAAACAGTGGAGAAAGCACAGAGAGTCATAATAAGATCAGAGAGCAGAAGAATCTCAACAAATAATCATGCTACAAACAATATGAGCTGAAGAAGAACAGGCATAGACAGAACATCCATTCATAAAAGATAATCCCATACCAATATCCATGAGAGTATTCAGCAATAACAGACCAGAGAAATATCCAAAATATCCACCAATTACAGAAAACCAGAATATCCATAGTCTGAAAACCAGAAATACAAAAGTTGTTCCAACATCAGTGAAACAATCAGCAATCCTGCAATCCTATCCACTGTCGCTCCCCCTTACTTGGCAGATCAGGGAGTACCCTCAGAATCATCCTCCCCCTCAGCTGGAGCATCAAAAGAGTGTGGAAGTAGGGCAACCAGCTTTCGAACCTTCCTCTTCAGGCCCATCTGCTTGTCATTCAAAATGCCTAACTCCTTCTCAACCTGTTGCAGCTCAGTTCTGATGTGATCAACTAGAGCTGATCCAAGCTTTTGAGGCCCAAGCTTGAAGTCATTATGAAGACCTTTAAGCTTATCAGAAAGTAGGTGTTTCTTGACTTTAATGAAGGTTTGATTAGAGGCAAGTAAGTGGCAGGAATGGGAAAACAGGGTTTATGAAAGCAGGATAAGGCAACTGGGTATTCTTCTCAATTTTGTCATTAGAGAACCTCAACATATGCTTAATGATCAGGTAACCATAGTTAAGGATCTCAGGACATTCATCAATGGAAAACAAGAATTTACCCATATGAGAACTAAGCTGGCTAGCATTGGATGTAGGTAAGAAATTGGAAGCACCAATCCTAAACAGACAATTGAATTTCATAGAAAGGTCTGAAGGACTCATAGCACGTCTACCAAAAGCAGATTTCTTAGAGGCAGAAATAGTAGAGGCTATAATAGCTAGCTGAGCATTAAGCAGATCAAAGGGGTTGTTCATATCAGTGTCGGTAGGAAGTTCCAACAACTCATTCAAAACAGAGGGAGTAAACTCAAGCAACTCTCCACGAAGATAAATCTTACAGTACCAAGGGGAAACAAGATCAAGGATATCAGGATGCAAATTGGCATAGAATTCACGAACAACAGTAGGAGAATAACGCTTAAGGGAAGTAGCCCAAACAGAAAGATGTTTCTTCTCTAGATATTCAGAAAACCAATCTGATCATAATATGGATGCAAATAACATTCCTCAGATATGAAACCACGAGAGTGAAGGGTTTCCAAGGCATACCTTTCTCCATCAGCGGAGAAATACAGAGGAGAATGAGCATCGGTCTCCTTGAGAACAGGGGCAGACTTCTTCTTAGGAGTGCCCTTCTTAGACTTCTTCTTCGAAGGTTGTTTGGACGGTGTCGGAACAGCCTTGCGCTTCCCTTTCTCACGAAGTGATCTCCTAATCTCATCCAGAAGGATATCATCAGTATCAACCCGAGATGGTTGTTCCTCAGTAGTTGGAACATCCTCAGTAGGTGACCCACCAAATGGAACTTGTTGTGCAGTCCCAGAGTGAGGCGGACCATTCAATTCAGGATCCAACATCAGCAACCCATCACCAGTTGCAACAGCCGAAGGCGAAAGAGGGGAACAGGCACCAGGAGGGACAGGAGCGGACGGAGACGCACCGGGGGCAGGGACCGGAGGAGATGTCGAACTTCCAGCACCCGTATTAGGGTTTGCTGTTGTTGGAACATCCGCTTTTGGATCTGCGCCAACCGATGTAGTCTCTACATTGTCCGAGGGAGGTTGAGGGTTAGAACCCTTCTCAGTGTCAGGATGGACCTCCATATCCGCGTCATCAGGATCAGCAGCAAAGTAATTATCGATTGCATCATCGACGTCTTCCTGAGCATCTTGAAACTGATCATCTCCAGGCGATTGTGCGGCAAGACGAGCCTTATAGAGAGAATCATCAACAGCGAGCGGTTGAGCATCAACAACTTCGTCAGGATTGATATTGGAGCTGGAGGGAGACGCCATTGCAAAAGAGAATTCAAATTTCGCAAGGAATAGGGGAAACTGGAGAAATGCAGAGTCGACTGGGGAGAGAGAGAGTGGAGACGTGCAATGTGTAGTGGAAGAACCGGCAACCGTCTCAATCGGTTTAAATGAATCTCCCCATGGGCTTGGGCCTGGGCCTAAAGAATACGAAACCAAGTAGAGCATTGGCCCGCCCGAGTCATACCCAATTAGTGAGAAAAACAGAGGCCCAAACTGCGCCTCAAGGACTCAAATCGAGATGTCTCCAAGTTCTTTGTGATGATGTCTGCGAGTTGTTCCAACGACGAGAGATGCTGAATTTTGCATAAACCATCTTCAACCAAATTTCGGATGAAGTGAAATCGAATGTCAATATGTTTACTCTGGTTGTGTTGGACTGGATTCCTGGAAATATTAATGGCACTGGTGTTGTCACAATGAATAAGGAAGTCATCCAAGGAAATACCATAATCCAGAAGCATTTGACGCATCCAAATCAATTGAGTACAACAATGAGCAGCAGCAATATATTCAGCCTCCGCAGTAGATAAAGCAACAACATTTTGCTTACGAGAATACCAGCTGACTAAGTTCTGACCAAGATAAAAGCAACCACATGTGGTTGATTTTCTGTCGTCGGAACAACCAGCCCAATCCGAGTCTGTATAACCAATTAGCTCCAATGAAGACCGTTTAGAGTACCAGAGACCAAGGCCAGGAGTACCTTTATATAGCGAAGAATCCTTTTCACAGCACGAAGGTGAGATTCTTTAGGATCAGATTGATATCGAGCGCACACACCAACACTGAAGGAGATATCCGGACGACTAGCAGTGAGATATAAGAGACTTCCAATAATGCTTCGATACATTTTCTGATTAACTGAAATCCCAGACTCATCTTTGGAAATCTTGTCATGCTGACCTAGGGGTGATTTTGCAATCTTGCAATCTTCCATTTTGAATTTCTGAAGCATGGTGCCAACATACTTCTCTTGATTAAGAAAGATCCCATCAGAAGTTTGCTTAATCTGTAACCCTAAGAAAAATGTGAGCTCACCCATCATACTCATCTCAAATTCAGTTTGCATGGAGTGTACAAAAGCATCTCGAAGATCATCCGAAGTAGAGCCAAAAACAATATCATCCACATAAATCTGTGCGACCAATAGATGGTTGTTTGTACGTTGTACGAACAACGTCTTATCAACATTACCACGCACATAGCCTTTATCCAAGATATATATGGACAAGCGTTCATACCAGGCACGTGGAGCCTGCTTTAAACCATATAGAGCACACTTGACTTTATAAACATAATCAGGATGATCAGGGCATTCAAAACCAATGGGCTGAGACACATAGATGTCTTCCTTGATGTAGCCATTCAGAAAGGCGGTTTTGATGTCCATTTGATACAGTTTAAAACCAAGAGAGCAAGAAATAGCAAGTAATAATCTTACAGCCTTAATGCGAGCAACAGGGGCGAATGTCTCATCATAATCCAGACCTTCAATCTGAGCAAAGCCTTGTGCAACTAAGCGAGCTTTATTGCGAATGATCTTCCCATGTTCATCAGTCTTGTTGCGAAAAACCCATTTAGTACCAATGACATTCACACCAGTTGGTTGTTCCATCAACTCCCAAACATCATTGCGTTTAAATTGTAGCAATTCATCCTGCATGACAGCTATCCAAAATTCATCTTGCAAGGCCTCATTAGCATTCTTAGGTTCAATAGATGAAACAAAACAATGCATAATATGAAAGAACATATTTGCCAATTCAGAGATGTTTAGTTGATGACCTCGAGTGTAACACCCCCGTTTCCACGCCCAACTTTGCAGCGGAAGTTACCAACGGGAACCCGGGGTTGTTACCGCCACGCCTCCCGATTAAGCTCGCATTTGCCTTGCATTTGCTAACTTAATCGAAAAGCGCTAAGGCTATTTTTAAATTTAACTCTAACCATACTTTAAACTGACTTATTATTTATAAAAATATATCTTTGGAATAATATAAAACAATTTGTAAAATATGCCGATTATAATTTACCATTGCAAAAACAATTTTTCATATTAACTAAAGTTTTTTTTTTAAAAGAAAAATATAAGACTTTATTAACTAATTTCGAAAGCACGGTTAAATAAATTTAAAGGAATATATTTTATTCAGGCCAAATATCAGAGTATACAAAATAACTTATGGCTAATAAAAAATAATTTAAAATAACTAGTGTAAAAGTGATACTGACACCCATGCCCGTGCCCATGTCTCATAGTATGGTCCACATATATCAAACCCTGTAAAAAGGAGTAAGTAAAGTTTATCAGCCCACTGGCTGAGCAAGTAAATTATTGTCCCTTGGACAAAAATAATTTAATATTACTCAACAGTAAATGGCATGTCAAACCAGTTGCAATAATTCAATCCACATGTAGCTCGACTATGATGCCTACACCCGGGGTATCTCATAGGACCTAGCATGCCCTCATAATGACCAAAGTCAAAATATGAGTACACAAGGATGGCCCTACCTTGCGATCTAGAAAATGACTGTGAGACCCTTGGTCAAACACAATCCTGTTCATGGGGATCCCTTGGATAACCCACGAAATATCTCATCAAGATATCCACCTCTGGGGTATATCTCGCATAATAATAATTCAATAATTCACATGCCATACACTGAAATTTAGTTTTTTCACATGCATGGCGTAGCCCAAAATATTTAAACACATAATGGGACATAACCTCTGCATAAATCACTTGCATGAATAAACCCTAGAATTATTAAAGCACAAAGGAATTTAGACATGCAAAAATACTCTTAGGACAAAGCCCGCAGAACAAAAATTTACTTACAGTTTCTTCCGACGATAGCGTACTAAACTCTTAAAGTTTTGAATATGCTCACTAGTCGCTCACACTCCATTGTGTACTTGCACTCTCGCTTATTCACTTTCAATTCATATTATTGTTGTGAATTCGTACATAATGGTCATGGTATTTATAGGGGAATGCAAGCAAGCAAGTGAAGGATGAGTCATAAAATTCTCTCTGACTATTGTTACAGCTCTCACCTTGCATGGATTACACATCCACTATTGTTACAGCTCTCACCTTGCATGGATTACACATCCAATTATGGCTACCAATTCATCAAGCCTACATTTACTCATCAAGGCTACAAGTCTATAGGCATCTCATCTCTTTTGTCATACATATATGAATTATCAACTGTCCAACTAATATTTTTAAGTTAGAATTTATATTAAATTTTCAATCTTGATAGTATTCTAATGGCATCACAACCGTGTGATACAAATTAGTAGCTAACTAGATTTTAAAATTTTGTGTTAGTTGCTTTATATATATATATACAAAGATGCTCATTGAATATATATATATATATATACACGATTATATGTGTGCATTTTTATTTTTATTTTTTTATTTACTACTACCATATATCATTGTTAGATACAAATTCTTAAAAGTATTTCCTTGTAATCTTAACTAAATTATGAGTATTATTAGCATTTTTTCTTGGAAATAACTCTCTTGATATTTTCCTTGGAAATATATATCTCTTAATAATTTTTTCCCTTGATGTATCATTCGATATTTGTCCTTGGAGAATATATTTCTCAAATTAACTAAATTATTTTCCCTTGAAAAATAATTCATTTTCTTTCAAATGATCTCTATCCTGGAAAAATATTAATTTATTTCCCAACTTGATTTAATCCCTTAAGTAATAATACTAAATTATTTATTTAGAAAATATTATCAACATAGCTAACTTTCAGAGTATTACAATCTACCCTCCTTAAAAACGAACTTCGTCCTCGAAGTTTACTTAAATAACTTTTGCAAGATTAAAATAAGGTAATGATTGCACATAACTAAAACTTTTCTGACCATATTCTCAATAGGGTTATGACATCCTCCCCCACTTGTTTTCACAACTATGTCCTCATAGCTGGATTGACTTCGATAAATAATTCTAGACATTTAGCTTGCATTTCTACCTTTTTTTTTCATGTGGCATCATTTTTGTTATGGTTTGACCATTGTCCTTTGACGCATTGTGGCTCGTTCTTTAGTATCTAAGATCTTAACTAGTTTATCTTTATAAGTAAGGTCCTCATCTAATTCAATAATCTCTAGTTAACTCATCTGGTTAGTCCAATCGATATGCCAATGTACCAACGTTGGCAAAATTATCGAATGGTCAATGTAACGAGGACTTAGTTTATCACGCTTACCGAATCGCGTTACTCCTTTCATTGGTGATACTACTTCTCTGGTCGGCATACTCTTTTGTTGATCTTGGGCAGCTTTCATCTTGAGGTAGACTTGCTCAATAACACGCTTTGTCTTCCCAATTCGTTGAGGTCCAATAAGAGTTAGAGTCCAGAAAAGCGTATTTCGACACTTCCTACCATATAGTGCTTCAAATGGGGCCGTGCCATGCTAGCATGATGATTCTTATTGTAATTAAATTCCACTAGCATAGGTGATTTTCCCAACTTCATTAGAATTTTAAAGCGCAAGTTCTTAGCACGTCTTCAGGACCCTGGATTGTTCTATTTTTCCATCGATTGTTGGTTGAAATGTTGTGCTCATCAATTATTGAGATGAATCGACGATCTCAATCGGAAACGATATCTTAGGTAATCACATGCATTCGTACGACATTCTCGATATAAGCTCTGGCTAGCTGATTCACACCTCACGTCTCTTTCATAGGTATGAGTATAGCTACTTTCGTTAATCGTTCTACAATTATCCATATCTTATTATATTGTTTCCTCTTTGTGTCTTTGGTAATCTTGAGACAAAGTCCACGGAAATGCTATTTCACTTCCATTCTGGACTTCGAGTGATTTTACTAATCTAAGTGGTTTCTTTCGCTCAGCCTTGACCTTTTGACAGGTCAGGTACTTTTTTTACGGATTATGCTACCGTTCGCTTCATTTTAGGCCACTATGCAGAAGACTTTTATTAAGTCTTTGTATAACTTATCTCTTCTAGGGTATACAAAAAAAGGAGTTTCTTGTCCGTAGTCGTTCGAGGTCCCCGTATGCTTTTGGCATGCACCAACTACCTTTAAATTGAATGTTGTCATCTTCGTAGATTTTTCATAGCTTAACGTTGAGCGATCTTTGCCTTGGTCCTTTCGAATTTGACGTCACCGGCCATTTATATATATATATATATATATATATATATCGAATTTTGTAATAATGGTCGGTCGAATTGTGATAACATTGATCAGTTGGGTGAGCGTACTTTTTTATACCCACTCAATGTCTAAGCCGGCCAATCCTATGTATAATTGGGTGGTAAGATTCTTGTTTTAGTCAAATGTTTTGACCTTCGGCTTAGTGTAACAATAACAATTTATTGGTTTTTTCCCTCGTGATATGTGATGCCTAAGTCTAATCCTTCATCAGCTCTAACTGTCACATTTGGCACGTATTGAGCTCTTTTTGAGTATAGGTATACTTTAGATGTTTGCGTTAGTACCTTTTTGACAACTTTGGTCGTACAAATAATGTCTTCGTATCTTTAGAGCGAATGCAACTGCGGTTAACTCCAAATCATGATTTGGATAGTTTTCCTCATTTGGCCTTTGTTGTAGAGATGCGTATGCTACGACTTTCCCTTTCTGCATCCATGTTTCCTAGCCCAAATTTGGAAGCGTCACTATGTATTTCAAAATTTTCATTTTCATTGGGTAAGGTTAAGAGTGGTGTTGTAGTTAGCTTTTCCTATAATGTTTGGAATGCAGTTTTGCATTCGGATGTTCATATAACCTTTGATCATTGTTTTAATTTTGTGTTAGTGGTCTCGGAATTTTCGAGAAGTCTTTGACGAATGTAGTAGCCTGCCAAATTGAGAAAAGTTCTTGTTTTGATTGGGGAAGTTGGTATAGGCATAGACGATATGACCGATGAATGTATCCATGTTTAGCCAAATTCACAGTTAGATAAGTTGGCGTACAAATGATGGCGTCTTAATGTTTGTAAGACTTAATGTGGATGTTGTTCGTGTTCTTTTTCATTCTTGGAGTAGACCAATATGTCGTTAATAAAGACAACTACACATTTGTTCAATAGTTGTCGGAACACATTATTCATGAGAGCCATGAATACCGCTGGAGCTTGGTTAATGCAAACGACGTCATGGTAAATTCATAAAGTCCACAATGTATTTGAATTCTTGTCTTTGGGATATCCTACCTAAATTGGTGATATTTGGATCTCAATAAATCTTTGAAAAGATTCTGACTCACTTGAGTTGTTCAAGGAGTCATTAATTCGTGGTAATATGTATTTATTCTTCATTGTTTTCTCGTTGGTTCCGCTGTAATCTACAAAGAGCCTCATGTCACTGTCCATCCCTCGTACAAACAGTGCACGTGCTCCCTACGGGGATGTACCGAGTTGAATGTACATCTTCGTAAAAGGTCCTCGAGTTGCTCCATCAATTCATTTGTTTCAGTTGGTGTCATTCAGTATGAAGCTTTTGATAAGAATTTCATATGTAGAACTAGGTCAATAATAAATTCTATCTGCAAGGAATATATCGGGATATTCTCCACTATCGGAATATTATTTATTCATACTTCTCCGGCTTGCAAATTCCGGACATGACAAATATAAAGGGGGTTCCCTTTTCTTACTAATGTCGCCGATTGCATTATTGCAATAACCTTCCTTGTTGGTCCTCTGGGTTCTACGTAGTACGAAATTTTGTTACTTATTGGGCCCATACATTATTTGGTTTTGTTGGGCACACTTAATGATGGCTTGATACTTTGTGGGCCAATCCATCTTTAAGTTAACATTTAAACTTGTAACTCAAATTCTAGGATATCAGTAGGAAACTCGACTGTGCAGATGCAAATCATTTGTTCCAGGTTTCAAATATGATTTATCTCATAACGTGGAAGTTGTTCAATGCTTGAGCGTTGACGCACTTTGATTGAAATTGAGGTTACATTTTTGTTCGAAACTTTGTTTGAATTAGAAAGTGGAACTTTCTAGTAACGTTTTGAGCAATTAACAATTGCTCCATTGGGTAAGGAATTCCTAAATCCATCTCATGGGGTTTATTGAGTCCTAACTCGAGCCATCTTCTATGAGATATATAAACAAACATGTAGCTCCCGAATCAAACAAAATACGAGTTTTGGAATCTTCGACTTTGAAAGCACCTTCGGCCAGGTCGTCAACATCTTTGAGGTCATCTTGGATGACTACGTTCAGCCTTCCCTAGTTAGGTCTACCCTGGTTCTGTGGAGCTCCATTGACTGCTCCCTGATTCGTAGGGAAATATGCTCGTTGCATTTGATTTCCTTTGCTGTTTTGAGCTCTATCGACTGCTCTCGGTTTGTTGCATTTATGGGCAGTGTTTATCTTCTCGTAAATCAGGCCGAAGTTTGTTAGAGTCAAGCCTCAAACGACAATTTATGGCCATATGCCACTTCAAGTCGCAACGTTACCCGCCTTGGGGGTATTGGCGAGTTGAAAGCCTCTCTTTCATTTTTTTTTATATGGGCGGGTATGGTTCCCTGTACTAGGTTGGAAAGGGTACCTTATTATGTTGTATTTTTGGGAATTCCTTGTGTAATGGTTATCCTTGACTTTTTTTTATAGTTATAGTTTGATATTATACTTTTTGAGCGTCTTTCGGATATACTTGTTCGAACCAAGCGCAAAATTTTTTTTTGGGCCTTGGTCTGATCCATTGCTATCAGGTTTGGAGCAATCTCAAGAGTTCATTAATTTTCGAATTGAACTCTTGTACGGATCAACTACCTTGTTAAAGAGTAATAAACTCTTCATATTTGGATTTTTTTTTTTTAAGTGGGTAAAATTGTTCCCTCAAACTCTTTGAAATTCCTCCTGAGTAACTTGGCGGTCTTGTTATGACCTTCACCAGCTATCTTATGTTCTGCGGGGTATTCTACAACTTCGAGTAGCCTTTCGAAGGACTCAATTCACCCTTCCAGTTTAGTTAGGTTCTCTTGGCCGTTATATCAAGGTGATTGGAATTTATTAACCATTTCGAAAATCTCTCTGTGCTTCCCGATGTTCTCATTTGTCCACTTGCTTCCCAACCATGCTCCAAGAATGAGCAGTAACTGCGCTATTGTTGTTGAGATCGGTGTTATCGATCATACTAATTTTAATAATCCCCTAGTATTATTCTAGAGGTTAGTGAGTCAAAACGATAGATCACACATCTTCGGTACCCAAAAGAAATAGACGAACTGCATAATCGTCGGTATTTTCATTAACTAGCCAGAACCAGTGCACAATAATAGAATTTCAAAGCGTAATACAAAATCTTTTAAACTTACTAAGTGTTATCAACATGATATTAGCATATTTCTAAAACATCTAGTTTATTTAGGGTTCTCTACTCTGATGTATCAATTTCTAGCGATATGTCTAACTTTTTCATACCGGTAGCATTTCCAACTTTCAGGGCATTGCCACGGGAAATGTTACTGACCTTACTTCCCTCACTGTGGTGGAAGAAGTTTACCAGGGAGTTCTTTACAATTTAATATCTCATTCCTTTTTGCAAGAAATTGATTATTTTCTTGTGTTCGATTACAAAGCCTTCTGGGTATAGGCTCTACCTCTAATCTCTGTATTTCATTCTTTTTATGAGTCCTCTCCTTTTGGATTCCTCTTCTAAAAATATTGTTCTTCGATTACAATCTCTCTTAAATTGTATATCTCCCAATTATCAAACAATATTATCATGGATGCATTGCAGTTACCAAACATAATAACTATACAAATTGTGCATAATGCAAGTGCAATGTGTCCCATCCCAAAGTAAGTGAAAACTTTCCTAAGCTGCAAGAAAGTACCCCTTTTTTTTTTCTTCCAAAAAGTCCAATAGGATTTTGACTCTAAAAATAAAGATTTTGACTCCAAAAAGATTTTTTTTAATGCTCTGATACCACCTTGTAACACCCCCGTTTCCACGCCCAACTTTGCAGCGGAAGTTACCAACGGGAACCCGGGGTTGTTACCGCCACGCCTCCCGATTAAGCTCGCATTTGCCTTGCATTTGCTAACTTAATCGAAAAGCGCTAAGGCTATTTTTAAATTTAACTCTAACCATACTTTAAACTGACTTATTATTTATAAAAATATATCTTTGGAATAATATAAAACAATTTGTAAAATATGCCGATTATAATTTACCATTGCAAAAACAATTTTTCATATTAACTAAAGTTTTTTTTTTAAAAGAAAAATATAAGACTTTATTAACTAATTTCGAAAGCACGGTTAAATAAATTTAAAGGAATATATTTTATTCAGGCCAAATATCAGAGTATACAAAATATGATAACTATGATTTTCTATTAAAAAGGCAATCTTATGGCTAATAAAAAATAATTTAAAATAACTAGTGTAAAAGTGATACTGACACCCATGCCCGTGCCCACGTCTCATAGTATGGTCCACATATATCAAACCCTGTAAAAAGGAGTAAGTAAAGTTTATCAGCCCACCGGCTGAGCAAGTAAATTATTGTCCCTTGGACAAAAACAATTTAATATTACTCAACAGTAAATGGCATGTCAAACCAGTTGCAATAATTCAATCCACATGTAGCTCGACTATGATGCCTACACCCGGGGTATCTCATAGGACCTAGCATGCCCTCATAATGACCAAAGTCAAAATATGAGTACACAAGGATGGCCCTACCTTGCGATCTAGAAAATGACTGTGAGACCCTTGGTCAAACACAATCCTGTTCATGGGGATCCCTTGGATAACCCACGAAATATCTCATCAAGATATCCACCTCTGGGGTATATCTCGCATAATAATAATTCAATAATTCACATGCCATACACTGAAATTTAGTTTTTTCACATGCATGGCGTAGCCCAAAATATTTAAACACATAATGAGACATAACCTCTGCATAAATCACTTGCATGAATAAACCCTAGAATTATTAAAGCACAAAGGAATTTAGACATGCAAAAATACTCTTGGGACAAAGCCCGCAGAACAAAAATTTACTTACAGTTTCTTCCGACGATAGCGTACTAAACTCTTAAAGTTTTGAATATGCTCACTAGTCGCTCACACTCCATTGTGTACTTGCACTCTCGCTTATTCACTTTCAATTCATATTATTGTTGTGAATTCGTACATAATGGTCATGGTATTTATAGGGGAATGCAAGCAAGCAAGTGAAGGATGAGTCATAAAATTCTCTCTGACTATTGTTACAGCTCTCACCTTGCATGGATTACACATCCACTATTGTTACAGCTCTCACCTTGCATGGATTACACATCCAATTATGGCTACCAATTCATCAAGCCTACATTTACTCATCAAGGCTACAAGTCTATAGGCATCTCATCTCTTTTGTCATACGTATATGAATTATCAACTGTCCAACTAATATTTTTAAGTTAGAATTTATATTAAATTTTCAATCTTGATAGTATTCTAATGGCATCACAACCGTGTGATACAAATTAGTAGCTAACTAGATTTTAAAATTTTGTGTTAGTTGCTTTATATATATATATACAAAGATGCTCATTGAATATATATATATATATATATATATATACACGATTATATGTGTGCATTTTTATTTTTATTTTTTTATTTACTACTATATATCATTGTTAGATACAAATTCTTAAAAGTATTTCCTTGTAATCTTAACTAAATTATGAGTATTATTAGCATTTTTTCTTGGAAATAACTCTCTTGATATTTTCCTTGGAAATATATATCTCTTAATAATTTTTTCCCTTGATGTATCATTCGATATTTGTCCTTGGAGAATATATTTCTCAAATTAACTAAATTATTTTCCCTTGAAAAATAATTCATTTTCTTTCAAATGATCTCTATCCTGGAAAAATATTAATTTATTTCCCAACTTGATTTAATCCCTTAAGTAATAATACTAAATTATTTATTTAGAAAATATTATCAACATAGCTAACTTTCAGAGTATTACATCGAGTCTGTCTAGGACCAGAGGGATCGCCAATAATATCATCCTTAGAGTGATACTTAGGTGCTCGTGGACCACGTCTTGGACCTCTCCTTTTAGGAGAATCTGGAGCTGAAGGTTGTTCACCAGTTGTATCAACAACCGGATCACCGTCTTCAGTATCAGAAACATCAATAGGATCGGAGGGAGGCATTACTTCAGGAGTTGCACTGGAGGAGACATGAGGAATAATCCGAATAGGATCATCATCATCATCATGAGGAGAGACTGAGCCTGCAGAGAGATTAGCATCATCAAAGACAACATTAATAGTTTCAATAACCTTTGAAGTTCTCTTCAAATAAACACGGTAGGCTCTTGAATCCACTGAATATCCCAAGAAAATAGCTTCATCAGATTTGGAATCGAATTTTTTGACAATAGTTCGATCCTTCAAAGCATAGCACAAACTTCCAAAGACATGAAGGTGAGAGATGTTAGGAGTCTTTCCTCTCCGAATCTCATAGGGAGTAGTGGTTGTCTGAGGTCGCATGCGATATTGACAGCTTCAGCCCAAAAACGTTTCCCAAGGTTACTAGCATGGAGGAGAGATCGAGCCATCTCCTGTAGAGTACGGTTCTTACGCTCGACCACGCCATTCTGTTGTGGAGTGTGGGGGGCTGAATATTCATGAGCAATACCAAGGTTGTTACAGAGTTGTGCGAACAACTGATTTTCAAACTCTTTCCCATGATCAGATCGAATACGCCCTTTCTTGAGATCCTTTTCAGCCATGATCTTTAAAGATAGCTTAGAGAACACTGACACAGCCTCATCTTTGGATTTTAAGAAATCAACCCAAGAATAACGAGAGAAATAATCATTGCATACAAAGATGTACCTCTTACCACCTAGGCTTGGCACTTCTGTTGGACCCATAAATCCATGTGCAACAGCTCAAGGCACCTTGTGGTCTGAATGGTATCCACTACTTTGTGAGTAGAGTGAATTTGTTTTCCCTTAGAACAAGCACCACAGACTACCTTGGCTTTGCTCTGTAGTTTGGGAAACCCTCGAACAACGCCAGACTTACTAAGTTGAATAAGAGATTTGTAGTTCATATGCCCACATCTTTGATGCCACAACTTTGTTGTTTCAACCTGAGACAGAAAGACTGATTCCACAGCAGGCTTTAAGACATAACAATTGTTAGATGATCGAACTCCTTTAATAACACAATTGTAAGCGGGATCAATAACCATGCAATCCGCATCAGTGAAACCAACAAAAAATTTCTCATCACAAAGTTGGCTTATGGAAATAAGGTTTGTAGATAGATCAGCAACATAGTACACAGTAGTTAAGAACCTCATGTTTGCACCTTTTGCTTTCCCATATCCACAAATTTTGCTACGAGCTCCATTTCCATAGAGTACTTCCCCACAATCAGATTCAACATAGTCAAGGAGAAAATCCTTTTTACCTGTCATATGTCGAGAGCAGCCACTGTCAAAGTACCACTTACCATCATTGGGTCCTTTCTGAGCCGAGAGTACGACGAGACACATCTTGGGGACGATCTTGGATTTAGGAATCCACATCATAGTAAGTTTGACATGCTTCTGTAGTTCCAGCGATGGCCAAACAACCGGGCGACCACCAAGAAGATCTTGGGTAAGTCCTTGACAGAGTTGAACAGGATGACCCTGAAATTTACAATAAGGGCAGTCTTTGCTCTTCTTGGGGGACTCTGGACAATCAACTTTCTCAGGTGCTTTGGATGAGCTGGTCTCAAGTGTACCTGCACGCACAAAGGTAGGTGCAGCTTTCTTGTTAGGTCTAGAATTGCGCTTGTATCCAATACCTTCTCTATTGGATGGTGATTTTCCTTGACTAATGATCTCATCCAGCTTGTCTTTGCCTTTAACCATGTTATCTATTTTCTGGGTCTTGGCAAGCAATGCAGTGTTTTCCTCCAATAGAGTATCTCTCTCAGTAGTCACAGTAACCAAAGATTCCTTGAGACTTGTGATTTCAGCATCCTTCTCATCAATAAGAACCAGTAGATCTCCCTTCTGATCAAGCAATTTCTTGTTCTCTGCAACAGCAACAGCATGATCTTCTTTCACCGATTCATAACCTGCAAGAAGTTCATCGTAGTCATATCTACTAGCATCACTGTCGGATTCATGAGACTCTGTATCAGACAAATGTTTGGACAGAGTGTCATCGGTTGTTAGAACAACGTCTTTCACAGTAAAGGCTATCATCTCCTCATCCTCGCTGTCATCTCCTTCCTCCTTGGAAGAACAACTGACCTCACCATCACTTAAGGTAGCTTGAAGAGCTTTTCCAACCCTTCTCTTAGCAGTGGGGCATTCAGAGGCTTTATGGCCAACACCTTCACAATCGTAACACTTTAAATTCTTGAATGTTTCAGGTAATTCCATCTTCTTATAACCCTTCCTCTTATCATAGGAGTTGTCTGACTTATGCTTGGAAGGTTGTTCACGGGATGATGAAACACCTCGCTGATAACGTCCTTTATCATCTTTCTTGTAGTTCAGCTTCTTGGCTCTCTTGTCCTGTAACATCCTTGCCAACTTCTTGGTTAGGTAAGCCTTCTCTTCATTGTCGATGCACTGAATCTCATCTTCAACTTTGAAAGCTAGATTACGTGTAGGCTCCTCTTCCAAGTAGTTCATTTCAAAAGTCTGAAGCGAACCAACCAATGCTTAAAGAGTAAAGGATTTGGTCTTCTCAAGTTCTTCAAGAGTGGACACCTTAGATTGATATCTACGAGTAACTGTCCTCAGCATCTTCCTAACTAGCTTTGCATCATCATACTTCAACCCAAAAGACTGAGCTTCATTTACTAACTTCTTGAACCGAGCATGATAGACAGCAATATTCTCATCTTCTTGCATCCGAATACTATCAAAAGCAGATTCAATTCTCTGAAGCTTCAAGGCTTGAACATCAGCAGATCCTTCATATGCTGCTTCCAAAGCAGTCCAGGCTTCATAAGCTGTCTCACAGTTCGAAATGATGTGATATTGCGATTCATCCACAGAATTGAATAGACAATTCAACGCCGTGTTGTTTCCTTGTTCCTTGTTCTTCTGAGCAGCTGACATTTCTTCTTCAGTAGCAGGGACAAAAGTAGTAATGGCAGCTGAGGTTTCAGTAGCAGGCGTGCGGACCTCTTTCATAGGTTGTTCCCAGGGTGTTAGAATAGCGTTCCAGACATCTAAACCAGTGTGCTTAAGAAATATCCTCATTCGATTCTTCCAGAATGGATAATTTGAACCATCAAACAGATGAGGTCTCGAGACAGATCCACCTTCTTTATTCATATTGGCCCGGACTCAGCTAAACGTTAGAGCCCTGCTCTGATACCAATTGACAGGCCCAATCAGAATAGTAAACCCTGTAAGAGTTGTTTGAGCGATGTCTCAACAACCAGCAAATCACAACCAGAGGCAAACGCAAGAAACAGAGTGCAGAATGAAAATAAGAACACAATGAATTTGATCACCCAGTTCGATCCACTGATCTACATCTGGGGGCACCAAGCCAGGGATTCCACTAGATCTCCACCAAACTGATTGAACAAGAGTCAACCACACCTTACATACCCTTACATTCCAATGAACTCTCCTATCTACCCAAATAGACTAGAAAAATACAAGGGAGCATCAACTATCTACCCAAATGCAAGCAATTCACCGGCAGGTATTAAGGTGGTGTTTGAGGAACCTAGCTAATCAATCAAATTAAGTTCAAAGGTGCTAAGACACCTACAATACACACCGATTGTGTTTACAAACCAATGATCTAAGAAATGTCTAAACACAATCCTAATTACCCCATAAAGAATGTAGAAGACACAACAGGTAAAGATATACCAGCAGCAGGATGGTTGTTGGTGCCTTCTGCAAACAACGTAAACCAGGAGGTTTTCTTCAGCAACTCTCAATATGCCATAATCACAGCTCTTGAAGCTGTTAATTCTCTGTAAAGTAGACTGTGATTGCGGCTACACACTCCCATACACCCTCAAGGACGAAGACAGGTATTTATATGGGTTTAAGGCCCATCTAAAACCCTCTAAGGCCTGCTAGGGGAAATGCCACGTCACTGTACTATCCTGTGTTTTTTCCAGTGAAGATAATAAAGCGTTGTTGACACGATGTTGCAACAACGGCCAAAATGACGAACATCTTCACAATACTAAAAATATCCCTAACAAATTATTTGAGCTGCTTTTGCTTTTGAATTCTCCTTCTCCCTCATTCTTCTTTTTCTTCTGACTTCCCCTTTTTTTCACAAGCCAAAACAAACAGGCCCTAAATCTCCATAATTTCTTATCTTTTGATCAATGAAATATTGAGAGATAGGTGGGGGTAATAAATTGGAGTAGGAAGAGGACGTGTATGCTTTACTACTACTAAGAAGAAGGCATATTTTTGCATTAATAAGGAGGGCCAAGCAATGCATGAACATTCTGCCTCATATATATATGTGCACATTCACATAACATTTCAGAGGAGATGAATGAATGGGTGCTTTCATTTATTTTTTATTTTTTTTTTATTTTTCCCCTCTCTAAAGGTAATAATAGGCTTTAATTATGGTCTTTTTTTTGGGCCAAAACTTGTTTGCTCTAAACATGTTCCTGCAAGCAAGGAACTCGACTGCCGCGCTGTTTAGAAAACAAGTTCAATAACAATATATATATATATATATATATAATATATTTGTGGTGTCACTAAAATAAACAACAATGTGGTATGGGGCTCTGGTAGCTTAAGCAAAGGTCTCGGGTTCGAGTCTTTGTGTCTGAATCCTGGGTCCAATGAGGCTCGGGATACCCTGGTATTCACCTAAAAAAATAAAATACACAACAATGTGTATTTTAGTTGCAATTTATGGTATTATTATTTTCATTATTGTTTGAGTACTTGGTAGCAGCGGCGATTACAGCCGGGTACAGGGGCGTCAGCTGACGCCCCTGGATTTTTTTAAAAAAATAATTTTTTATATATTATATAAATTTATTTTTTTATTTATATATTTTATTCTTCCCTTCTCCATCTCAACGCCCCCTTTTCAGATTCTATTTTCCCGTTCCCTCCCAGTCTCACGTCCACTTCTTCTCTGCTCACTCTCATGTCCCACTTCCCTCTCACTGCCCACTTTTATTTTCTGTTTGGTCGCGTTGCCGTCTACCAGCGTCATCGTGTTGCTGCCTCTTCGCCCTCACATCGTTTCAAGCCCTTGTGAATTAGATATAGATTTTGTTAGTCTGCTTAGTGCGTTAAAAATTTTGATTGCTTAGTGTTAGGGTAGGGGTTGTAATTTGTGTGTTCTTCTTCTCTTCTCCCAATTCTACACATACTGTTGCTGGTTCTAAGAAGACCCAAATTGTACCGAGACATTATTTTGTGAAGAAAACAAAAGAGGAAGAAGAAATTTTGGTAAAATTAAAGTAAAGTGCATAGTGCAGAAGTGATATTGTCTTTTTGTGCTTTTTGAGGGGTAGTGTTGGAATCCTAGATTGGGATATAGTATACAGTTATATATGTGAGGAATGATGAAGACCTGAGTGGAAATTTGACCATTGCTAATGGTAGTGTTTTGCCTAATATTTATCACGTATTGTCTGCAAAGTAAGAGGAAGGGACAGGAGATTGGTTCTGTTTTTGAAGAATTTTAGGGTTCTTGACTACTCAATTATTTATTGGTTTAGTTTATATATATATTCACTTAATGGGTCTGATTTATTGGTCTGGTTTATATTCAACCTAGTTATTTTGTTATCTTAACAATTTGTTGGTTATGGTATTGGTATTCTGAATGGCTTATTTTGATATTTATTATTTGTTGGTAACATATGTACGTGTATAAGAAATACTAGATGAAGTGGACTCAAAATTTTGAATTTTTTCGAGAAATGCCAGTGCTTCGATGACAAGTGTTGTAATTAACATGATTAAAGTTTTGTATTTTTTGTCAAAATCCGCACACCATATATCTAAATCCTGGAATCGCCATTGCTTGGTAGCACTTTTATTTTTATTATTTTTATTACTTATTATTAGACCTGGCAATATGGGTAAACAGGTCGTGTATGTTATACGTGTCAAGTACATGTTTACCTGTTTGATCTGTATCTGTACACGACCTGTTTTTAGAATTTACCCGTATTTCAAAACCTGTACACGACCTGTTTCAAAAACGGATCACATGCGTGTCGACCTGTATACACGTGAATTTGAACATGTGGACACGCGTGTCGAATTTACCTGTGACCTGTTTACCTGTATTTTGCCTGTTTACTTCTATTCTACTAAATTATATCAAATTACTTTTTAAACTTTTAAAATAAAATATAAAATATTACATTCCCATAATTCAAATCTTAAAACTCCTAATAGACTCAGCAATTCATCTTCAAACATTCTAAACCCATAAACCCATACTTGAAATAATAAAAATATAAAAAATAACTTAAATAATTAATATTAAATACTCGGGATGTTACAATATACAGGTAAAATACAGGTCAATTCGGGTAAAACAGATAAACCTGCATTTGACCCAAATTGTATTCGTGTACTAAACGGGTCGACCTGTTTTGACCCGTATCTGTTTTTTGGAGACCCGTACATGTAAAACACAGGTCGGTACGTGTCGTGTCTACGTGTATTTACCCATATTGCCGGGTCTAATTATTATTGGTTGGGCTGTCACGATGAACACATCGAAATGCAAAACTGCTAAGAGTGAAGCACAATGCTTTGAGGTACCCGAATACCACAATTATTGTATGCCATTCCTATTCATTAAGGCACTTAATTGTACGTATTTGCTAGTAGAATATTCTTAGACCATTAGGTGGCGGCACAAATAGACTCAAATTATTGACATATACCTTAAACAATGCATATGTATTGTTAAGGTCGAATAAAAGATAAATTGTCTGGACATTTAGTACCTTGGTCTCAAAACCGAACCAAATTGAGAAATCCGAAGTTTTACTACTACTATAATTTAAATCGACACAAACTTAACAATCGAAAACTGAAAATTTTCAAATTAATCTCTTCATGTAATCTTTTTAAATTTTTTTTTTTTTGGCAATTATAGGGTTTCCTCAGACCTCAGCTTCATTAGATCCAAGACCATACACAAATGGTCGAATCAGGGACATTTGCTTAAAATGCCAGAACCCCATTTCGGGTCAACTTTCTTCATATAATCTTTTGATTTAACTTGAATTATTTTATGATTTATTTATCCATTTTTTTTTAAAAAAAAAACAACAACGTGGTTTTAGAATATATGCAAAAACATAAGGTTTGTCACTAGGAGATTTATATACTAACTTATGCAATTATAAATATGATCGACAATTAAATTACCAATTTACTATGTACTACCTCCGTTCTTTTTTATTTGCACGTTTTGACTTTTGTCACTGTTCATTGAGTAGCTTTAACTCGACTTTTTAATACAATTATATAAGATAAAATATAGTCAAGTGAGATCTTGTTGGATTCGTCTAATCGCATAGATTTAGAATATTAAATTTGCATAATTTTCACTTGTGTGGATTTTGAGTTATTACGGATTAAAAAAGTGAATTGAATTGCGTGAAATGTGGATATGTTGCATTTATTTAGAAACGGAGGAAGTATTAGATTTCTTTTGGGCTCTCCACATTCGAAATAAATTGTTTGTCCTTTGTTAACCAAGAAACGTCGTTTTAAAAAATCAAGACATTCAGTGCCATAGAATAACCAATATCTAAACAAATTTAATGGTACTCTTTCCGTTCCTTTTTAGTTGTCTTTTTACAAACAAAAAAACGTTCCAAAATAGTTGTCACTTTATATATTTATCTCATACTTTTCCAATATTACCCCTATATTATCATAAAAGACATTCTTATAATACTGTGCATTCTCTCTCCACTCCAATTTTATTTTTTATTCCCAAAGAAAACACATAGGGGTAAAAGTGAAATAATACAGAATAATGATTACAATCCTTGGTCTACTAATAAGGAACGGAGGGAGTATTTGCTATGATGTGCTGCTCTTCTCCTCAATTTGTATTTGATATGATGTGCTGCTCTTTTCCCCAATTTTTATGATTTCAATGCTTTTAATGATTGCGAGTGTAGTATACAAGAAGTTAAAAACAACGAAATGATGTATACCGCTACAGATCCATCGTTTAACTAGCTGTGTAAAACTATGCCATGCCTTGTATAGGCTCAATACATTGTTGAATTTCACAGATCTTATTGTTGAATTAGTTTAGTGACGCACTTGAATCTAACCGTACAGTTTTATGTAGTAATTTTGGGAATGTAAGTACTCCCTCAATTTTTTTTTTTTTTTTTTTTTTTAAGGTTACGCTTTCCTTTTGTAGGTGTTTTAAAATAAGTGTTACATTACTATATTTAGAATATTTTTAAAGTTTTAAAATGTAGATTAAGACTTGTTTTAAAAAATAAATATGATTAAAATAAGTGTTACACTTCCCTTTTATAGCTAAGTGTAATATTTAAAAAATTAATCTATGATTATATTATACTTCCTTCGTTTTTTTTTTTGAATGTTTTTTACATAATTCAATGCACATTTTAAATCATTAATAACTCAAGTTCAGTACAAGTAAAAATTCTAAAAGTTTGATATTTAAAAACTACGCGACGAGACGAATTCAACAAGATCACACTTGACTATATTTTAACTTGTGTAACTATGATAAAATTTTAAATCAAAGTCTGTAGTAGCCCATTATCAAACGTAAAAAACATTCGAGAAAGGAGGTAGTAATTTTAAACTAAAGCACTTTTAAAATATTCTATAAATTCCGTGCTAATACCAAGTGTAACTTATAATGTTCTCTGACTTTGGCTACTCCAAAAAAAAAGTACTCCCTCCGTCCAATTTAATTTGTCCTGTTTCACTTTTGCACATAATCCAATGCACTTTTTAAACTGTTAATATCTCAAAATATGTACAATGAAAAATTATACAAAATATATACTATAAAACTACATGATCATACGATTCTAACAAGACCCAACTGGACTATTTTTTTCCAAATATATACTTGTAATATATACCATGAACAGTAGGGATGACAATGGGTCCGGGTCAGAACCGAGAACCGAGAAAGACCCGAGGTTGAGTCGGGTCTTGGGTCTTACAAAAATGGACCCAGAACCGACCCGTTGCCATCCATAAGGATGGCAATGGGTCCGGACCAGATCCGGAACCGAACCGAACCCGAGCCCCTGGGTCGGGTCTTGGGTCTTGGCGGAACCGACCCAAACCCGAACTATTGACATCCCTAATGAAGAGTGTAGACGAGTCTAGTGGGACGGAGGGAGTATAACCTATTAAAAAAAAAGGGGTAAATGTTAAAAAGGGCCATAACAAGGAGGCTATTCCACTTTTAGGCCATAACAAGTTGGAATTGTAAAAACAGGCCATAACAAACACACTTTGGCAAAATTTAGGCCATAGGACCTATTTGAAATTAATAAATGACCCAACAACTTTTCCTTCTTTCATTTCAACCCCAAGAAAGTTTGACTTTATTTACTTTAATCATTTCTCAATATACTTAATTTTTCATTATATAAATGACACCCAACGCGCATGAAAATTGGTATCAGAGCCTAGGTTTTATTGAAGAACATATTAATTATATTATTTATAATATTTTATTTCTTAATGGAGAAGATTTAATTATTTAATGGATTCAAATAATTTGAAACCCACGAGTTATTTCCAAATTTTGGAAATAAAAAATAGAAAATTCCAAAGGAATTTCTTGAACTTGTCCATGGGACAAGATATTATCAAAATCAGTTTCTTTCCTAAAAAATGAGAGGAACGGACTGGAAAGAAATTGATCCGGATAGCTCTAAGTTATCAAAAGACTTAAGAGAAATCCAAAAGACGATTCAAGATTTTGGTAACCGGGTATTAATTATACCTGGGAAAATAGATAACTTGAATCAGACAATAGATGAGATCTTGAAAGTATTTCAAGACCTAAAGAAAGAAATTTTGAATCTGAAATTTGACATTTCGGATATCAAGAAAAGGCAGAAGGATATTCCTGGATCTTCCAAGAATAACCAAGCCAATATTAGAGATGCATTCGGACCAGTACAAGCTTTACATCAAAAGGGTAAAGCAACTATGGTTCCAAAGCAGAAATCACAAGAAGAGCTTATGATCGATCTCCTGAAAACAGTTGAATGAGTGTTTCCAGGGCAGATCTATCAGATCTACAAGAACTAGCAGAATCATTTTCCCAACTTGGGATTATGGATCTGGTTAATGTAAAACCCAATGAAGTTCTTCAATTGGGTTATGCGGAAGGATCAGGATCCAACGTGACCCACGATGGACCGCCTGATGTCCCAATGAGAGAAAGTACAGACTTCTACATGAACAGGTATCCTGAGGTGCATCTCAATGCAAGACGAAACCCAGGACGGAACCCAAGTAGAGCACCAGAATCCACACCGTGGGCCAAGACGATGTTGCAACCATTAAATCCATATGGCATAACACTAAACCTCGACGTTATCGACTTCCGAAACATCGAAGACCTGATCGATGAATGGGTAGCTTCAATGAAGATTGCAGCAACCACCCTGGAACTCGATAAAGAAAACTTTGTCAGATTAATAGAGCTGAGTCTCGAAGGATCGGCAAAGCTGGGCTGGAAAAACTCCACGACTGCTTTAAAAGAGCAAATACTCGAGGGAGAATCCAAAAGCACAATCTGTGAAAGATTTGGCCTCTTATTCAAAACCCATTTTGTAGGAGATGGGTATTTTGAAGAACAGAGAACCGAAAAAATCAAGGTCTATACCCAAGCATTATTGGGTATGGAATTAAGAAGTATTTGCGCAGTAGACGAATACATCTACTGGTTTCGTAAATACTATTTTCGGAGTGAAATGACAGCTGAAGTAGCATGTCCCATGTTCTTTGCAAAGATCTGCAGCCCATGGAGAGAAATGTTGATCCAATCGTACACAGTACCCTCTGGTACAGTGGACTCAATAGCTCGAAGAATGTCCTTCTTAAAGGATAAACTCAGAGAATGGTGTCAACAGGCAGCAGCCCAAAAGAACATCAAGAGACTAAGAGGTAAAATAAAAAGAACTCCTCTTTGCTGTGAAAATAACGATTTTCCAACAATTATAGGAGAATCAGGAGAAAAGAGGAAAAAGAAGAAGAGTCGAGGCTCATACAGTAGGAGTTTCAGAAGACCTCCATTCCGAAGAAGAAGAGCATGGTGGTCCAAGAGCAAGGCCAGATCATACAAAACTGGACAAAGAACGGGAACGACGAAGAGTTCATCCCAAGGTTCAACTAGCTCAGCAGCAAGGAGCACGGGGAGAACGACGTCCAAGAGAACATTCAGACGAGCCCATACCCGAGCCAACGAAAGTTTCAAGGACTGCAACTGTTGGAAGTGTGGAGCCAGAGGTCATATCTCACTCGATTGCCCTCAGAATCGTGAGGTACGAATGTACGAAGCCACGGAGGATATCGTGGAAGCAGTCTACCATGGAAAGCTGGTACCAGTCTATCAGTTTGAGGACATCCCCTCGGATGAAAGCATCTACGAGGAAGAATTAAGAAGTGACTCGGACTCATATTCAGATGGATCTTCAACCGAATCTGACTGAAGAAGACAGGATTCAGACCACTGAAAACCTGTCTGGATTCTTTTCAAGGATGACGATCTCGAATCGAACCATGGAAAGAATAATGCGACAAGATTCCAACCTCAGCCCATATGACGGATTCAGAATTGGCGGGATTGGACGAGTTCTTAACCAGATGGGACTCAACCAGAGAAGACATAACATCATCTACAAGGTAAGTGCAGGTGAGTTTGCAATTCCTATGGAACTTACTTGTAATGTTATGGATATGCAATTAATTCCTAAAGAAGAAATTCTTGAGGAATTAAGCAGAATGAAGGAGGAAATCGCCATTACTATGAAATGGATCCACATAGGAGCCATTGAAGTAGTAATTAAGGCAACCTTCAAAGAAGGCATTGATTCTGAATTACATCTATCAGTCACTGATAGAAGAATCAATAACCTTAGAGATGGTCTTCTTGGAACTATGGTAGGAAATTTATATGCTGGAAAATTAATGTTTGACATACATCCCAGAATTTCCTATAACTTAGCTGACCAAGATTTTAGTAGAGTTCTAACCCTTCATCAGGATTTTAAAAGAAAAGATCTGATGAAAGAAGGGAACATGCCATATTCTATAACTTATAGAATCTCTTATGCACTTTCCAATAGTCATCATTCTGACTTATTTCTCAGGAAAGAATATATAGAAATTCCTAGAATTTTCAAGGAATTTGCTAAAGTCATGACTCCAAATCCTACCCAGATTCCAAGGTTAGGAGGAGTAGACATACAAATAAGAGATCATCCAATTCTAGACAGATCAACGAGTGCTAGAATTGAGTACGCAAGCCGTATGTCTTTTTCGGAAGACAGAATTATGGCATATAAAGGGAAGGAGTTCATCAAAGATCTAACTCCTCAATCCATTGGGGTAGATAATATAAAGATAAAATGCCCTGAAGGATGGAAAGAAATACGAGTAATATTCGACATCACTGAAAAGATTAACCGTTTTCCATGTGATGACTTATACTACTTGCAGCAGCCATCAATTGGAACCTATGAAGGAACAATTGAAATTGCAGGACACGAGATCAGAGTCTTAGGCACCGCCGGAAAAGACAATGGGGTTATGATTTTGGGATTAAGTTTTCTCGAAAATCATAAACCATGGGTAAGAAAGGATAATGGTATAGAATTTAATCTGAAGGGTCACACCATCAGAATTAAATGACAAGTCCATTCTCCATTTATATCTCAGTAGGGATAATATATGAAGAATATAAGTCAGAATATTTCGCAGCTTATATTGATTCAGGATCAGGTATTTGCACGGCAAAACCAGGAGTTTTCCCTAGCGAAGCTATGGAATCATTACCCATTATTGCAGGAAGAGATTTTTCCCAAAAAATCTTAGTACTAAATAAGGGTATTCGACAAGCCAATATCATGATTGGAGGAGCATTTGGTACACCTTGGTATAAGGTAAAAACGCCTCCTATTTACTTTCATGACATAGGAGCGGATATTTTGTTAGGGAATAATTTTATACAATCCTTTACAAAATATGTTCAAGACAACAAAAGAAATTTGTTAATATTTACCACAAGTTGTGGAAATGAGATACAAGTGTTGCGCAGGGAAAAGGCATTCAACAGGTTAATGCCTATATTATTTCGCAGCAAACGTGGTGATAATGATGCCAAACTAACCCATCCAAAAATGCAGGATAAAAGAAAGTTTGGTAAGGCTTTGTTGTCTTTTAGACAGCAAGGATTTGATGAAGCTTCTATTGAAGAAATTATAAACCTCAAAGAAGCAATGCAGGAAATGAAGTCATTAAATATAACTTCACTAGACATTGATGGGGAAACTAAATTGTCCCTCGAAAATGTCAAAAGACTTATCCAGAGAAACTTTAACGAGGATCCTCTGGCATGGTGGGATAAAAACAAGATCGAAGCTACTCTACAGGTAAAAGAACAATATAAATATGAGTATGTTCGATACAAACCCATCTTAATGAATATGCAGGATAAGAAAGATATGCAGCAAATTATCAAGGAGCATATTGATCTTAAACTCATCGAGCCTGGAATCTCAGCTTATAGTAGCCCTGGATTCTTGGTAAGAAACCACGGTGAAATAAAGAGAGGTAAACCCAGGTTGGTAATAAACTATCAAGGTATTAACAAAATAATACAGTTTGATGGTTATTACATTCCGAGTAGAGAACACTTAATTGATTGCATCAAAGGTGCTAAAGTGTTTTCTAAATTTGATTGCAAATCTGGTTTCTATTAGATTAAGATGGAGAATGAGTCGAAGAAATTCACAGCATTCTCCACCCCACAAGGGCAATATATTTGGAATGTTATGCCAATGGGGCTTTCTAATGCCCCTCAGATATTCCAAAGAAAGATGGATAATCTATTTAAGGATTATCTAGAGTTTATGTTCGTCTACATAGATGACATTCTGATTACATCTCGAAATATTAAAGAGTATATTAAACATCTTGAAATATTTTCTGATGCATGTCACAGAGAAGGTTTAGTTCTCTCTGAGAAAAAGGCCACTATCGCTGCTAACAAAATTGAATTCTTAGAAGTTCAAATTGATGAAGCAGGAATAGAGTTACAGGAACACATTGTGGAGAAAATCCGCAATTTTCCTGATATATTAAAAGACAAGAAACAACTTCAGAGTTTCTTAGGAGTTGTAAATTTTGCGGGTATGTTTATTAAAGACCTTGCAAAATATAGAAAGGATTTTAGACCACTCCTGAAAGAGACTGAAAGCTCTAGATGGAAATGGGAAGAAATCCATACCAAGAGAATTCGTGAACTAAAGCAAGTCTGCAATAGCTTGCCAAAACTCGCGATACCTCAGGATGAGGATGAGCTGGTAGTCTACACAGACGCCAATGATTTTCGATGGGCAGGAGTGCTCATGAGAAAAACAACTACGGGTCAAGAACCTTGTAGATACACAGGAGGGTTGTTCACTGAACAACAAGCCAAACTTTGGCATATTAACGAGAAGGAATTCTTTGCAGTATGGAAAACATTTAAAAAATGGCCTTTATTCTTACTTGCAAAGAAATTTGTATTAAAAGTTGATAATACTAATGTTAGGGCTTTTTTAAAAAATAAACTTGAATCAAAAATTGAAAAAGTTCGTATTATCAGATGGCAAGCTGAATGTCAATATTATACTTATGATATTGATGTTATAAAATCTCATGAAAATGTTCTTGCAGATTTCTTGACGAGAGATGGAAGCATTTGAAGCTGATTCCATCATAACGAGATTCAGGCACCTCAGAGAAAACCTAGAGGAGCTATCGAAGCATTTTGGACAGCTCGAGATCAATGCACGAGCAGCTGGCCAAATACAACAGAGCGATGTGGACATGGTCCGCAACAATATACGAACCTCCCATATAGCAATGACAGCACTATGGGAAACAGTATTAGAGCCAATCAGGAAAGCGTCAGCTTCCCTGGTAAACAAAGAGAAATGTGCACAAAAAGCTAAAGTGGTCACATATGAAGAAGCAGATTCAAGCACTGCTTCAAAGGAACCATTGTCGGATACCGACAAAAATGTTGAGCAAGAGGAAAGTCACATTTCCGAAAGCTCAAGTCAACCCACTGCCTCTGGGGTGAAAAAGGAAGAAATTAACCTTAGGCCAATGACAGGCACCTCTAAGGTTAATTCAGACGAGAAGGTCCTATCTACTGCCTGGCTGGACTACCAAGGAAAATGGGAACAACTGGTTTCCAAAAAGGGAATTAACCCTAGCAAAACAGTAATCGAGACATCCGGGAGATACAACAGGGTATGGATGCTCGAAGGATCGAAACCAGAAGAGGTTCGAAAGTGGTATGACTTTGGAGCATTAGCATCTGTTCATACTACATCACCAGGGTTTCCGGAAATCGAAAAACTTCCGGGATGGATAAGTAGTGCGGTGCACGAATCATGGCAGAACAACCCGCACCTGCAAAGAGGAGATATTCTGGAGCTTAAGTTCATTTCAGCGGCACCAGAGATAGTCGGAAAAGGTTCTTATCCGGTCTTTCAATTTATTAAATTACAGAGACCTGATATGATTGCCTTCAACAGAGTTAAGTCTATGGATGAGAAGGCACCATTGGTATCTTCAATCAGCGAAGATGAAATCTCCACCCGACGAGCATGGGGATTCTGGGTCTGTCTCACCAAGATGGAAAAGGTTAAATATCCGTTTAAAATATTCTCAAACAATTTAAATGGATCGTTCCTGGTTAATTCTTTAACAGGGAAAAGCACAGAGTTTGCGGAAACCTCATTCGAAAAGAAGAGGTTACTCATCTGGGAAAACAAGTTGCCAGCAACCGAGTCCACCAGAAAAAAGGCATGCAACATGATGCATGTTGGCCAATGGGATAACCACATATGCCCATATTGTGCAGAACAGGAGAAACCCCTATTCGGTACAAAGATCCGGGTAACCCAGAAAAAATCCGGACCCGAACAGGACAAAGGGAAGAAACGTCCAAAAAACTTTCACAAGCCAAAGTAAGATTAGCTGGATGTAAAAGAAAGAGAGGTGTCGGCAACACTCATAATTAAAAGCCGACAAAGAAGGGCAGAGTAGCTGGCAGAAAGTGGCCGACAAGAGAAGGTGGAAAGTTGACAAAAGCCACCTAACGCAATAATTCAAAAAAGGACAATAATGTAGCCGGTGGAAATTAAGGCCAAGTGACGAACGCAGTGACGTCACAAGGATTTAGAGGAAGATTGGAATCCGGGGCTGAAGTCCGCGGGCGCCTATAAATAAAGGAGTTTGAAGCAGATGGAAGGCATCGAAAATCCTCCCAACTCTTCAAAATATTTGTAATATTTCTCTTTCTGCATATTTCCTTTCGAGTCTGTAAAAGTATGGGGTATTCCCCCAAGAGTCTTGTATCCTCCATGAGGAACTAAGTGTCTGTCTTCTCCGTTAGGGGAAATTATGTTTGAATAATATCTTTAATATTTCTTCAGTAAAATCCAGGCTTCCAAATATCCCAAAAAATCCCGATAATATAGTTAAAGCCCTTTATTCATATCTTGATACGTCCTAAGGTAGGAAACGAAATAGGACTGTGCTGTTTGTTGCTGAAGGAGCCAAGAATCGGCGAACCATCGGCTGTGGTTGCGTGGTTGGAGGAAGTCCGTAAAATCCCGGAGCTTAGGAAACCCGGCAACAAGGCGGTCAAAGCCAAGGTATGAAATTTAGTGCTTAATTTAATTATCGGAAGCATGATGGGCTTTAATTGGACTATATTTGATGAAAAATATAAGTTAGGGGTCAAAGTGTAATAGGGTAAAAGTTGAAGTCAACTGATGGGGTCAAAAGTATAATTAAGCAAAAGTTGTTAGGGTCAAGTATAATTTTAAAAGGTCTTGATGGCCTAAAATTGAACTAAAGTGATTTGTTATGGCCTAAAATTCATAATCCAAGTTGTCATGGCCTAAAACCTGAAAGACCTCCTTCTGATGGCCTATTTTGATAAT
This sequence comes from Hygrophila difformis, assembly GCA_030278955.1. Taxonomy (NCBI): domain Eukaryota; kingdom Viridiplantae; phylum Streptophyta; class Magnoliopsida; order Lamiales; family Acanthaceae; genus Hygrophila; species Hygrophila difformis. Next base: position 4,266,073 of record JAOANR010000014.1, on the reverse strand, counting down.
TACCTCAAAAAAAAAAAACCGAGGGAGTATATAGTACTATTGAGTATTCACTATTGACTAGGGCTGGGGAAAAATACCGAATATACCGCATACCGCACATACCGTACCGGAAAAATACCGAAAATACCGAAATTTTCGGTATACCGTAATTTTCGCTACGGTATCATACCGTACCGTAAGATTTCGGTACGGTAACGGTATAAATTTTTGATACCGCGGTATACTGTTACCGTACCGAACTTCGGTATATACCGCGGTATCGGTATATTGGTATATACCGATTGTTCGGTATGTCGGTATATACCGCGATACCGTTATATACCGTAATACCGGTATGCTGGTACGTAGCGAAAGTTCGGTATGTCGGTATATACCGCAATACCGGTATGTCGGTATGTTGCAAATGTTCGGTGTGTCGGTATATACCGCGATACCGGTATGTCGGTATGTACCGAATGTTCGGTATAGCGGTATATGCCGAACTTACCGGAATGTCGGTATGGCAACGGTATGAAAATATTTCATACCGAAACTTTCGGTATACCGAAGATCGGTATACCGAAAGGTTCGGTACGGCAACGGTACGAAATTTTTCATACCGTAAAATTCGGTACGGTATACGGTACGGCGAAAGTTGTACGGTATACCGTACCGACCCACCCCTAGTATTGACAGTGTACAATTATGAGAATTTGAGCAACAATGTTTGATTAAAATTCAGCCGCAATTTTTATTTTATTTTTAAGGAAGAGTGAAAGGGGGTGAAAGGGCAAAGGGAACCAACCAACACGACACGTGGGTTATGATTATTCCAACATCTTTTAAGGGTGGCAAGTGGCAACCCAAGATTCTCTGCTTAAAGTCTAAAGCTGCCTACTGCCCACTACCTACTGCCTACTGCCTACATTTCTTTTCCGCTTTATTTATTTATTTGTTTTTTACTACTCCTATTATACTAGTAGAACCAACGTTCTAATAAGCCTAATGTGAAAGTTTTTGTGGGCTGAGAAATGGGCTCTTATAGGATATTTCTATTTGGGCTTTTATAGGCTGGGCCGATGGGTTCTCATAATAGATTTCTGTTTAGGCCCAAACAAACGGTTAGGCTTACCCTTCTCGGCACTTCTGGTGCCTCCGTGTTTTCGCGGAAGATATTTATTTTGAAACGAATCCACGAACACACGCGCCCACCCACACTTTTGGCTCTTTTATCCCCTGTATTTTTGTAAAACCATGTTCTTCTTGATTCTGTCGTGGAATTAATGGCAACAATGGGAGTAGGCGCGGGAAAATCGGGCGTGTCGGCCGCCGCGTGGCCCGGCGGACACATGTACGACAGATTGTGGCGGTGTGTGCACGTCGTGAAGTTGTCTGTGTCGTTTCCTTCGAGAATCTATGGCCGCCTTTTTAAGGCTGGAGTTCGAGCTTCGTCGGCTTCCGCCGTTGAAACTAAGCTTGTAATTCTCTGCCAATCTGCTTTGGTTAATAGAGTTTTGGTGGATTTCATTAATTTTCTATGCGTTTTTCAAACTAGGCGTTATTCCTAGTGATGTTTCAAAGTATTTCTGTTTTTCCTCCTCTAAAGAGTTATGTGAATAAATGTGAAACTCCAGAATATATTCCTGCTTTGAACGTTGGGAAATTTCCGTACTTTTGTCAAATTAAATGTTATTCCCGGTGTAGTCTCAAACTAAGCCTGTTGTTTTCCGATTGATTCTGTTTCTGATAAGTTTTGTGAATTAACATTAGACGCCAGAAAGTGAATTGCTCTGTGTCAAATTTTGTGGAATCAATTTTAGGATACTGTTATTGATGAGGAGAAATTGAACACTCGCAAGAATATCTTTGCGTGTCCGATTTGCTACGAGCAAGTTACTTGGAACGGTGATCCTGACCTATCTTTGTAAGTTTTTGTTCTTCTTGAACTCCGAAATGTTTTGCATCATCTTTCAATGATAACAATTACATATTGCAAAGACAAATGTCCAATGACGCATGCATGAGCAGGGTATCTGTGGCTCGGTCTACTTTGTGCTGCAGCACCTGCAGGAAGTCTTACTCTGGTAGGGATTCACATCTTGATCTAACAGTTTCCGGTGGTGGAAAGGTGTATGGTGAACCTATTCCAGCATCGACTGAGCTTTTCAGGTAAAATCTTTTATTCTCTGTTTTTTTGGGCTAAACTAACAGATACATATTTAATAAAACTGTTCCTCATTTCAATGATAACCATGGAGGAGCTATACATGTAGCATGATGTTAGAGGTTCTTAGGTAGTAGCAAATGATACAGGAACTAATGAATGAGCTTCTTGTTGTTCACCGACGTCATCCTTGGATTTTAAGAAAGAAATGCTCGTAAGTTGTAGTCTTGTAGGGCTAGTAACTTTTAAAGCTTATCACTCCTCGCAATGCACAATTGTTTGTGTTCCCCAAATATCTCAACTGTTACAACTTCTGATTCTCGATGATCATAATGTAGTAACTTGGCAAAAATCTTCAAAGTTCTGTAAACAGAATGCTGAGAAAGGTTATCTTCATGACTTTCCTTTGTACCGTCATGTCTAAAATGCTTCACATTTTAAAGTTCTGTGCTCCGTACAGCCTAAATATAGACCATTTCTGAAGAAATGATAATAGTCTTTGTTGGAAATACAATCTCTAAGTTTCTTCCACTTGAGAGAAAAATAATACTACCTCTGTCTCAATAGAATTGCTACGTTTGACTTTTGAATACTATTCATTGTTGAACTTTGACTCGGATTTTTATCATAGTTATGCAAGAAAAAACATAGTCAAGTGAGATCTTGTTAGATTCGTCTAATCATGTAGTTTTATAATATCAACTTTTTATAATTTCTTATTGTATACTTCCTCCGTCTCATTCTTTTTGTTACGGACCCACCCAGCACGTATGCCGATACATATTTTTAACGGTTAATAACTTAAATTGTGTACAACGAAAAGTTATAAAAAGTTAATTGTCTAAAACTACAAGATTAGACGAATCTAACAAGATCTCACTTGACTATGTTTTTTCTTACATAGCTATGATAAAAATTTGAATCAAAGTTAAATAGTGAATAGTGTCAAAAATCCATTCGTAACAAAAATACCAAGACGGAGGTAGTACAATTTAAGTTATTAACTGTTAAAAATGTGTCTCGGCATACGTGCTGAAGGTGAATGTAACAGTTATACTGAGACAGAGGAAGTAACATTTTGCTCGCGTCAGTGCCAAATAGTTGGACATACAAGTTTTGACCTGTGACCACATTTAAAAAAGATATTTTAGAAAATTGTTCCTCATTTCGATGATAAGTATGGGGGAGCAGGGCTGCTATACATGTGATGGTAGAAGGTTCAGAGGTGTAGCTAAGGATATAGAATGAATGAGCTTGCTGTTCACCCCAGTCATCCTTGGATGTGAAGAAAGAATTCTCTTAAGTTGTGAGGGCAATGACTGTTTTGGACCATTACTCTCAGTGCACAAACAATTGTGTATCCTCAACTATATTGATCCTTGATTATCATAATGTAATCTAGACTAAAACCTTTGAACGTCTTTAGCCATCATTCCAGAAAATGTTATCTTGATGGCTTTTGTCTTCACTATCATGTCCAAAATATCCCTCATTTAGGTTTGTGTCCCGTACATCTTAAATGTAAAGTTTATCATGCATTACAACTTGATGGCTGTTTTTTTGTTTTGTTTTTTTTTTTTAAAATACCAACAGGTTTCCTCTGGTATCATTTCTCTATGAAAGAGGCTGGAGGCAAAGTTTTACAGTTTGGGGTGGTTTCCCTGGTCCAGAGAAGGAGGTTAGTAGCTATTTTACAACAATTTTTTTTTTCCTTTTTTTTTTGAATTTTTGTTTGTTTTGTTCACATGATATGTGTGTAACGCACACATTTCTGAGACCTGGAACTTTGTATTATGGCTACAAAGGCTTGGATGATGTTTGAGCCTTTAAAGCACCAGGAATTGCCAAGTCACTCAATCATATTTGCATTTGTTCATTGCCGTTTTCAGTAGCTTAAAGTTACGATTGTAATCATATCTATTTGATTTTGTTGAAATAATATATTGATTGGTTCATCGTATTTCCAACATTTTATTTTATTTTAGCGTAAAGCAATGATTCAGCATTATCTTTTCTTGATGCCAGCTTTAGTTTGTTGAAAATAAATTTATATTCTATGTTTGTTGTGCTTATCTTAATTCCATTGGCTATCAATTGCAGTTTGAATTGATTAAGGGTTACCTCAAACCAGTATTAGGTGGAAATATTATCGATGCAAGTTGTGGAAGTGGTATGTTTTCAAGACTCTTTGCCAAAAGTGGCCTATTTTCCCTTGTGGTTGCCTTGGACTTCTCCGAAGCCATGTTGCAGCAGTGTTACAACTTCATTAAACAAGAAGAGAACTTTCCTGAAGAGTATGGTTCCTTCACAGTCTTCGTCCTGTGATTTTCTTTTAAAAGCAATTTAATCACTTTTCTAAAGGTAAATTGTGTTGTGTCAGAAACTTAATTCTTGTGAGGGCTGATATATCCAGACTTCCATTTGCTTCAAGTTCCATGGATGCTATCCATGCTGGTGCTGCTTTGCACTGTTGGCCGTCACCATCAGCAGCTGTAAGCACACCTTAACTTATTAAGTCCAATTCATGTTGCTATTTGGAGTCTCTCTAAGCCATTTGTTAATCCTATAGCCAACTATTGAAAATTAAAGATCACCGCATGGCTGCTGTAAAACTCAAAACTGCTTTCCGCTTTTCCTTTTTTGCATTAATCGTTGCTATAGTTTTCTGAATTATATCATGGAGCGAATTAGAAATTGCTTTCCATTCATTTGAAACAAAAGACGCCTATTATGAAGACTGGACCAGAGTCATGAAATAGGCGATTACATGGTCTGAGGTATAATTTGTGAATCTATGATTTGTAATAATGTGGAAATGTGCATCAAAATATTGGCCTAATATATAGTACATACTAGCAAACGAAGCACCTATTAAGTGTGTTTCAAATAATAAAATTTCATATACATAATTATTACTTTTAGCTTTAGAGGTAGGTTAGTACAGTATAATATATTGGTGAAGGTAATTAATTAGTGGAAGCTTTTGTAGATGTGTCTCTTAATATTCCTTGATCATTACATCCAAGAAGAAAATTTCCTCTAATTTTTATGAACTTTTCTAGAATGCTATTTTTTTTTTGTATATATAAATATATTAAAAGGAAAAGTCTGATTGATCAGCATGTGACTAATTAGTAACCCTGACTCCGGACTTTTGGTAAATGATAGAGAAATCCGCCAGGGCAAAAATACTCGAACATCCTCAAACTTGATTAACTTGATTAAAATTCTATGACCTTTAAAAAATTAACTTGATTAAATCAAGTTTTATTTATTTAATGAAGCAAAGTAAATTTGGGAGTAAGGTGATTCTTCTACCATCCTCAAACTTAATGTAACGTTAGCAATTGCCAACACCATCTTTGCATATTCTTTCCATTTGTGTGTTTCTCGTCTTATCATCCTGTTCAGCTTTCACTTTGTACATAGGTTGCAGAGATAAGCCGGGTGTTGAAACCTGGAGGAATATTTGTTGCTACCACATATATTTTAGATGGCCTATTTTCATATCTCCCTTTGCGCAGATCAATTCGCCAGGTATGCTTTCGAGAAACCTCAGAATAATTTATCCTTGCAGTTTTTTTACAGGTTTGCACTGATTTCAACTTATGCACTTTCGCAGAACATTGCGCAATTCTCAGGGAGTCATATCTTTATATCTGAATCAGAACTGAAGGATCTATGTACAACCTGTGGGCTTGTAAACTTTACATGCATCAGAAACCGAAGATTCGTGATGGTCTCCGCTGCAAAACCTGTGTAAATCTGTAAGGGAAGCCTCTGCCCTCGCGGATCCATTTCTATCTATGTTCAGTTTATGATAAATGTTTATAAATCTGCATGGAGACAACACCTACGTGATAATCTATGTTAATGTGTGTGACTTACATGTATACATATGATATCCAATCCAATATAAAAAATGTCACACACAATATAATGCACCAACATTAGGTGAGGAACATATATGGCTGAATTCTTGTATATACAGTACTTGTAAGCATTTTCTTTTCTGAGAGAGGAGAAATTATTAATATTATTTAAATATTGAGAATAAAAGAATGGATTCCATTTCATTATCATCCTAAGTTTTTTGTTTGGTTGGTATGTCTCTTTAGCTCTAGTAGCGGTTGGAGTATTTACAATTATATTGATGATAGAACTATTAGCTTCTGCACATTTAAAAAATCATTCCAGTAAGAAAAAACATGGCTTAGTAATAAGTAATTAGGGATGGCAAAAAAGCCCATCTCCAATAGTGAAAACTGAAAACCGAATTTTCGGTTCGGTTTTGGGGAGAGAATTATTGGGGATGGGCCGGGGAAGGGAATTTTTTTTGGGATTTTTCGGGGAAGGGAAAGTAGTCCCGTCTCGGCCCATCCCCGTTTATATTATATTTTTTTATATATTATAATTAATATTTATATATTACTTATATTTTATGAATTCTACTCAGTTTATCCAAAATGATTAAGAAATGGGTGACAAAGCTCATTAGTCTGATAGATAGATTATATATTGGAAACTATTATATATACATATTTTATGTTGATTATGGTTTATTTAAAAAATTCATATGTATGTTTTCATATTATGATTATTGAAATAGAAAATTGGCTTGAATAATATATTTTCGACCTTACCAATTATTAAAAAAATTGAAAGTTGATGTGTAATTGAATCCCCGATAAGATTCCCATCTTATCCCGATGGGGATCGGGGAAATCATGCTACCCAATGGGGATCCCCGATAATGTCCCCGACGGGGATCGGGTCGGTTTAGGGAATGAAAATACTAACGGTTTTGGGGATGGAGATGCTACTCCCGTCCCAAAACCGGCCCATTGTCATTCTCATATAAGTAATGGCCACATGTATTAGTATTACCTTTAATTTCCTCAGTGGTTGGTGTATTTCAGTATATGCTTTGCTCCACCTTTAACCTCCCGAAATTTATCACTTGTAAACTAATGTCGATACTCTTATTTAGATTTGACTTAATGATTGTTTAGTAATTGCTGAGGTTGTTAGCTTCATGTGTTTTTCCCCGTTTGATACCAGTTTTACTCCTATAATATTTGACGTAATGCTGTAATCAGAATTCAGACATTAAATTTTAAATACCTGAATTGGAACTTAATCGAATGTCAACATTGATAATTTATACTGCTGTTACTATAAACATTTAGATGTAGTAAAACTAACATTGACAACTGTTAACTTTTCTTTTTTTAGTTAGGTGTTGAAACTAACAGTGACAACTGTTAACTACTGTTATTAGTAGGGAAATAAACATGTTTAACTTTATATTATAAACCAAAAGGCAACTACAAAATTTGAAGTATGAGCATTATTAGGAGCTATTTGCATAAGTTAAACTCCAAACATATGACTAAAATTATTTAAAAAGCTAATTGTAAACAGTGCATAGATAAGAATGCAGCGGAAATAGTGTTCTATTAAGTAATTTATCCCCATGCACATTGTTTTCATTTTTTTTTTTTCAATTTTTTTTTTTTTTTTTGCCTGAACTTTTAGTGATTGGGGTTTTCATTTTATGCCCTTTCCTTTTTGTTTGTTTTTCACATCTTGAGTGGAATTATCGATGACATACAAATTATAGTGTCTGCTAGAATGCATTTGTGCAATTGCTTTTCTCCTAGTTTTGGTAACTTTTGTCTGCCTCAGCCTACCATTTCTGGAATTTGACTTTACTGTCTTGAGATTTGAACTTTTACATTACAGTACAGTTTCACAATTTTAGAAACTTATGAATTACTATCCAAGTTGTTTTACATGTCTAACTTGTTGATTAGTTAGTGGTGACTGGTGTAAATCGACATGAATCTGATTGGTAACACATGTGAATTTTGTCCTAATAACCTTGAGTTAGGTTAATACTGTACTAATTATTTTTGGATACTCCCTTTTTTGCGATTGTGTCTAAAGTCTATGCTTTCTAGTATTTTCTAATAACCCATTCATCTAAATTTATAATGAGAAGCATTTCTCCATTAACAGGAAATAGTATCCATATATCAAATAGAGGAAATTTTATTCCAAAAAAACAGAGGAAATTTTATTGGAATAAAAGGAAAATAAAAATGAGGGTTTTCACTCAAAAGATTTATCAGATGTAGTATTTTTCTTCCCTTAGATATTTTTCTCCCTTGCACGTATTTTTAACTGTTAATATTTTAAAATTTATTTATAAATAAAAATTATGTAAATTGTATACTAATATTATGAAATTATGCGACTAGACAAATATAATAAGTATTAATTGAAACTATGCCAAAAAAATATATATTGAATTGATCAAACGAATAGTGTTAAAAAAGTCACTAATGAATTCTAACGGATGGAGATTTAATTACTATCGTAATTGAAACTCTTCAATCATTGTTGCATGTTGGCATCTTTAAACTTACCAGTTAATATTCTTATTTATTTATTTATATTAAAAACAGTGGACATAAGTGTTGTTGCAAATTATATAACTTGAGGTCAAAGCTTGGTTTTATTTGATACCTATGAGTTGAATTTGAAAACTTTAACCTAGCTTTAGAACTTACAAATAAGCTTTAACCCAACTTCAGACGTTGCCATCAAATTAAAGCTACATTAAAAATAGCTAGCTTTAAACTTTCATTCAAAATTTTAAAATTAGCCCTTAAATAGACGATTGAATTCCATTTCAAAAGTATGTTTACACCATCAAATAACAAAAGAATGAAGAAAAAAAGAAGTTAAGAAAAAAAAAATATAAAAATGTGTATTTCCCAATCCATATAAAATACAATTATTAATAATATTATATTATATTATATTACAAAATGTATACTCCAATATATTACTACATTACAATATCCAACTCAAGAATGGAAATATGCATCTATATAATTTAGAACTCCAAAAATAAAAAATAAAATTTCTTCCTATACATTACATTACATTTAAAGCAAATAACAACAAACACTTGATCAAGCCAGCTAACATCAGTTTATTTTTTAAAAAACATTAAAAACCTTGTAAAATAAAAATAAAAATAATTAGGAAGGAAAAAAAGAAAAATAGCGTTGAATTTTCGAATTCAGCGACGATCATCATCTCTTCCAGCTGCGACTTCTCTCGAGCATTTCTCTAATTCCTCCGACGATCCACGTTTCTTTTGCGATTTCCTCTGAAATTTTTGATCCATCTGCTTCTTTGCATTCCGTCCCCACCGTTTCCTGCAGCTTTTCCTCTACCTCCCGTGGAGGCCAGTTTTTAGCCGGAGCCGATCGGCAGCGCATGAGAAGGAGCGCATTCGACGGCGGAGCATTTTGAGGAGATTCATCTCCGTCCTCGACAAAGCACGGTTTCGTCATCGTTTTCCCCATGCTTTCCTCCTTTGGATTGGCGAACTCTCCGGCGCCTTGGTTTTCCTGTAGAATCATGTACCACTTGGAGAAGACCGCATTCGAGTCCTCTTTCGATTGGCAATTCTCTCGTTCAGTCTCATCATCGTCATCTTCGTCGTCGTCGTCGGAGGTGATTCCGGCGGAGGGGAAAGCACCGAAGCAGCGGAAATCGAAGCGGAGATTGCGCAGGCAGCTCAAAAAATGCGTAACGTCTTTCTTAAACCCCAGCGATTCGATCCACGAGTAGGCAGCAGCGGATCGCCTCATCTTGTGTTTCCTCCGATCCTGGTGTATCCTCTCGATTTCCTCCATCACCGATTGCCAATTTTTGCAGGCGGTGGGCTTGGCCTTCGCCCTAACTTTGATCTGCCCCGCGCAGGTGACTTTGGGCGACGACGGCTCCTCCGACGCGTCGGAATTGTGAGCCGCTTTGGATTTTACCCACAACAGGGGGCTTCCACCGCCGAATCTGCTGGTGGAGTTGGACTTCCTCCTGTGGCGGTGGGGCGGCGCCGAGTCGGAGGAGGGCCTGGCGGGGCTGGTGCAGATAGTAGGCCTGGGCATTAGGCGCAAATGCGCCCTAGTAGGAAAGCAAACAAGCAAATCAGGAGGTGCAGGAGGAGGAGGAGGAGGTACTTTCCCTTCTCTACTTGTCATCATTTTTGCAGTATAATTAACTTGGAAAATGCAGAAAGCTTCAACAGTTGAATTCAGAAGAGGAGAGAGGGAGGAGGGTGCATGGTGGTGGTCTTTGTGGTTTTCTTTACAACTGCAATATTCTGTTAGGTACTTGGCTGGTATTACTACTACAAACACAATTGGCTTTAAGTAAGTATCATAGCCATAGGTGGTTACAGCTTGCACGGTTCATAAATTAGAGGCGTCAAGACCGGTTGGCGGGGCGACACGGACTAAATCCACTTCCACACACTATTTGGCGGGTTTAGGCGGGCTGGCACCTGGCGGGCCGGGCTAGAATTAGCTCAGCTCAGCCCAACCCACCGGCAGGTTTGCGGGTTAGGCGGGTTATAGCCTGCGGTTTTTTTATTAATTAGTAAATTTAATTTTTTTATTATATAATATTTTTATTTATTAAAAATTAAATATATTATCTAATTTAAAATTAAAATATTTTTTAAAAAAATTAAAATAGTTTTTAAAATTTTTTTTAAAATATTCTTTTTGAAAACTGACTTCAAATTAGTATAGAAAGTAATACTCCATAATTAATGAGCATTAATTTTTTTAATTTAATTTAGTTAATACTAAGTTAATTTTATAATTCTTCAATAGTATTTTTGTAAAAAAGTATAAAATTATATATTATCAATTTTTTTTAAAGCCGAAGCCAGAATATATATATTATCAAAATTAGCATTATATATGATTTTGAAATAATATTTAATCAATAAATATTAATACAATCATTATGTTATTTAATGTTAATAAAAAAATTAAAAAAAATAAAAAAAAACTAGCTTGGCCCGCAGGCTGGCCTAAGCCGTTGTGGGCCAACACAAGCAACGGACGTGCTTGGCCCGTTTAGGTCTGCTTTCAAATGGGCCTCTATTTGTCCCGCCCAACCTACCATTTAAAGGTAGCGGGGCGGGCTGACTCAACGAGCCAAGCTCATTTTTTTTTTTTAAAGCTTCATCCATACCAAAAGGACGCTCACCACAGCTCCACTTTAATTAAGTTTTTTTTTTAATTATTTATTTATTTATACTATTCTATTCAATTACTATTTTATATCTTTCCAAAAAAATTACTATTTTATATTATAAAAAGTACTACTCGTACAAAAACATTTATGTTCACACACATATTTAAGCTCATTATTTTTTTTTTCGCTCCCTTTCGTTATTAAAGAATAAATATTGTCATTTCGAAATTTATGCATATTTAAGAGATCTGACAAAAGTTAAACCTTTCTTAAATTCCCATTTCTTCTATTAATTAAAGTAACTATTAGTAATATTTATTGGAAAAAGTAAGAAAATACATTAAAGTATGAATTAATTACTATACGTAATTTCTTACCTCAAAAACAAAATTATTTTTTCAAGCAAAACTTATACATATATATATAGAAGTAGTAGTGTAGTACTACTTATTTTAATTATTTTTGTGTGAAATTAATACTACTATAAAAACAATTTATTGATGAATCGAATGAATAGCTTGTAGCCAATTCTACATACTAGATATACGTCCCAGTTTCGAGTTCCCATTCAGCCGCCCACCAGCATGAAGAATCTGGCTGCATTGGGGGAATTGGGTCGTCGTCAGAGACTGAGAGGTGACAAATGAATAGTATGAGATCTCCCCTCCTGCCACTCTGCTTTTTCTTCATAATAATAATAATGGAGTTTAACATGTGTTTGAAGCCTTCCTTTTTTTCTCTCATCAAGTCTTTATTTTGAGGCCAAGCAATGTGTGAAAGTGGGTACACGATGTTTGCTTTCATCATTCTAACATGCATGCATGCCCTATCTAATGACCCACTCCAGCTCACTCTCGATCATAATACGTACACCCCTTATCAACATATATAATTTTCACTTTTGTTAGCGTTTTCGATTGGTGGATTTAGACTTCTTGAGTAATATAATGAATTTGAATCTCTTTATTTTAAGTGGAGTTTGAAATCTATCTTCAGTTAATTAGTTTAAAATTACGGAAGAAATTTTTTTAAATCCACTCCCGAATCATATATCATTTCCATCCAAAATGCACCCTTAGATGTTTCTACATACGGTGGTGTTGAATCAATCTTGGATTCGTTGAAATCACACAATTGTTGGCCCTTTTCATTTTTGATTTATGCTAATAATCTCTTTGGCAAATGAAAGGAACACCGTTATTATTATTATTTCCTCCTTATAATTTGTGATTCACACGAGAGTTCAACTGAGTTTTGATTCAGGCAATTCTACAGTACAGAAACATATATATATTTTTTTATCTACAGTCTACATATATTGTTACTTTATACTACTATATACTAGTATGTCCCCTCAATAATGCTTCATTGTATAATATTCATTCATTGTTTGGTACAAGATCATAAATCCCACTATCATAAACTATTAAGATATGTTTGATGTGAAAGAGAGTGATCAGAAAATATCTGATCTAAGCCGGACCTAATTCCATTGTTTTCTTTGATTTTTGATTCATTTCACCAGTTGGACACATGCTTTTTGTTCATGGCATCATATCCTCCCAATTTAGCTATGCATCATCTTGAGATCCTACGGCCAAGACTGCTTGTTCTTTCATTCTTAAAGTATTGGGTTTTAAAAAATAAAATCATATAAGTATTTATGAATTTATAAGAATAGTAATAATTATCTTCTGGTACATACTATATTCCATTTGATTTATATGCATATATATATACACACACATTTTGTTAAAAAAATGCATTGTATTTGTAATAGTAAATTGCATTGCATAACAAAAGTTTAACATTCCCAAAAGTAAACTGGGGATTTTTATTCTCTTCCATGATAACTACATCATTATTGTTGCTGCTGTGTAATGATTAACAAAATGTGTTGTTATGGAGAAGACATTGTTGTGACTTGTAAGGGTGGAAAAATGTGACTGTTCGTTCTTAAGAGGAAAAAGGATCACCGAAAGTGTGCAGCTGGAAATTGGAATATGATGGGAAAAGAGTTGTGTATTTTATCCCAAGTCATTGAATTTGGAATGATGAACTGTTTAACAAATGGCCCTGTCCACAAATGGTCCCTTCAATTCCTTTTATTATTACATACTACTACTATTTGCTTTAGGATTGTACTCATCATCAGCTTGTCTCCAACTTATTTAGTCTATACTCGCTAATCATTAGGAAGAGTATTAGAGAACTTAAATAATTTTGACACGATGCACATTTTATATTTATAAAATTCCTCTTAATTATTTCATCTATCTTAAGTTATTTAATTCTCAACTACCCATTTCACCACATTCTTTTATATACCTAGGCCTCACATTAGTCCCTCATTAATGATGTTTATTTGTTCTTACATACAAAAATATAATGCAACTCAAAGTACTCTTTAGTTCAATCACAAGTAGTCAGTCATCCTAATTATTGGTGTTCTCTTTTTTTTTCTTTTTTTTTTTTTTTTTTGGGTTGGGGGGGGGGGGGGGGGGGGGACATTAATTAAAGCACATTGTGTTGGTACTGTTACATTAATCAAACAAATGCATATTTTTAGGTATGGGAATTTCAGTTCATGGTGTGTTTAGTGCAAATGAAGGATGAATGATGTGATTCCTTTTTTCATTTTGTCAACTGATTTTGGAGTGTTATACCAAATTCAATTCATGCAACTTTTTTTTTTATCTTTATTTTGATTTTGAATGTATGTAGTAGGCCCTTTTTGGGAGGGGTCTCTTTGAATTTGATTCTTTCTGGAAATAATGAATGCTTCTCTAATTTGGGACGCCAAGAAAATTTAAATTTTAAAATCAGCAGAACGACATTATTCTCTTGTTTGTGTTCCATACTGCATAGCATGGATTTAGATGTGAGAAAAATACTACTAGATGTAAAAGGTAGAAGATTTACTACACTCTTATAAAGCATATATAAAGCTATGACTTTTCTGGAATTTGGAACTGAGATTTCCTATGTACGATCGATCTCCATTGAGCTTGCAAAATTGCAATTCACTTTTTAACAGTTTCTACATAATTTAATTTATTTCCAAAATAAACACTTGTTATTGATAGTGTTACTATTTTTTTTTTTAAAAAAAAAGAACGGCCCGCATATGATGAGCAGTAGCAATAGGGTATTAGCCTTGTAAAATGGGCTTAACCCATTTTGGGTCATTTAGACTGGCCTAGAGTTGGGCCCATATAAGAAAACTCACAAACATCGGGCCTAGCAAATTGACACGCAAAATTAATTTGTTATACGAAAATAGTAATTCATCCCTCCCTTGAATCTATTTGACTATTTTCACATTTACATGTGATCTAATATAGTAGTAGTATTTATTCTTTACTTTATCACCATATATTTTAGCTTCTTAAAAAAAAAATAATCAGTGGTCTTAATTTAAATATGTGATTTTTTATTCTTTTTTGCGTATACCGGGTATCCTAAGGCCACATTGAGCACAAAGACTAATCCCTCGATGATCTGGTGAGATAAGTAAATGATGAAGAGGCATATGTAGACATAAGACGTGGGTAGAGGCGAGCCTGACTGCTGACTAAGGCCCCATTCTCAAGAACTTATTTTCAGGATTTGTTACTTATTTTTATTAAAATCAGATCAGATAAGAAAAATTAAGATCAGACCAGATTAAATAAGATCAGACCAGACCAGACAAGCTCAGATTAAATTATTACAATAATATAACTAAGATAAGATCAGATCAGACCCGACCAGACCAATTCATATTAGACCAGATAAATTCAGATCAGATCATGACAGCTTATTTAAGGCCTAGAGAAAAGGGCCTAAATATGATTTTTTGCCAACAACTATTTGACTTATTGAAAACTTTAATATTCCTTATATATTACATAAAATTAGTATTTTGTATTTCCACTAACAATCTATATATATATAAAAACAATATAGTCAAGTTTCCCCCCACTTCCCCACCCCCTTTTTTCAACAATCACATTTAATTCATCCAACAATGTTTAATCCTAAAATTTTAATATTCTATATTGAAATCTCCATAAATATTTATTAATATCCAATATTAATTGATATACATTTAATATAATTATTTTATCAATATTCATTAATATATGTACAAATAATATCTAAGATTTGAAACATAAAACTCACTCAGAAAAGGACCACATATATATAATATTATATTATATATTCATATCTATAAATATATTTTTAGAAGATCACGTCAAATTTGATTCCATCCCTCCAACATTTGCATATATATCTACACCAAACCTCCTCATATTTCTCTATAAATATTCCATTCATTTATCTAATATCATGGTTGTCTTGAAATTTTCATCAACTCACATTTTATTTCTTCATTCTTTGTTTATATCTTCTCAATATTGATTTTATATTAAACAATGTCTTTTGTTTCTTCTTCTCATGTATTACAATATTTTACACGCCAATGTTTTCCTAATATTTCTTTTGTTGCAGGTTGATTTTTCTTAGATTGCAATATATTTTTCGTCTTGCTATTCATGTAAGATTTTTTTACTCGAACGTGAATATTAGTGGGTTTTTTTTTTTGTTTTTTCTTACATACTGTTAAATATATGTTTCTAATGGTTTTCCAATGACTTTTACAGGATTACATATTGTAATTCAAGACTGCAATGAAGTCATACTCTACAAATTATTTTTATGATTCTCCTTTGTATACTACTCAAATTTTTTGTATATCATAAATCTATTTTATGTTGATTTTGCTATTGTTTGTTATTTTGTCTTTATTCGAAATTTGAAAGAAAAAAAAAACTAAAGAGAATAAATTTGGAGATGTTTCCACTTTATTTTTTATTTATGTATTTTTTCCCTTTTGTTAATAGATTATTCCCATTTTGACATCTTTCCTTTTGGATACATTTTTTATTTTTTACATATTTATTTATTTATGTAAGTTCACTATAAAGTAGAAAACAATCATTATTGACAGGTCCCGATAGAAGAACACTGTAAAACTGCGTTGTGCCCACAACTTGCACACAACTGAAAACAGATAACAAGGCCAAAAACAGATTGCAGAATAAACAAAATAACACAAGTATTTGTTTACCCAGTTCGGATCATCCGATCCTACATCTGGGGGATCCCAATCCAGGCATATTCACTATCAATCAAGGAAAACAGGTAAACCCATCTGTTTACATAGAAAGCTCCTTCAACCGTACCACACTAGGACTCCCGATTTGTCACCTAGACCAACTCCAGGAGGGAACAGAGTATAGCACCTATACCAGACACTAAACCTGCTGAAAACACACTTCAATCCCAATGCTAGGCTAAGCAAGCTTCTACCCTTGTGATAGCTACTCCCCAAGTTAAGTTCAAAATACTCAACAAACAATGAACATAGCTCTAAGCATTTCCAAATGATAAATCTTGCAAAGTGAAGAAATGCTAGCTAAGATCTAACAACTATCTCATCAAAATGACTCAAAGATGAAAGATCAAAAACCTAAAAGATTATACCCAGCAGTGTGTAGGTTGTTTGATCTTCCTGGTCACAGCAGCTTGTGAGTCATCTTCTTCCTTCACCTCTTTTCCTTCCCTTCAAGCAGCCCCTGTTTTGGTAAGATGTTTTCTTTCAAAAATGCTGCTCAAAACTAATAGCAAACTCCATCAAGAATGATAACAGGTCACCACCCAATTAGCACAGCAACTTGATAGAGATTTGCCTCAAGAACATAATGTTCTTCTTCTCCAAGAAAACCCAGCAGCCCCCTCTTTTCTCTCTATGTTTTCTCTCTCAATACAATGTTATTTCTGAGTGTTCTCTGCCTCCAAAAATGATCTCATACCCTAGAAATGCTGAGGCCTCGAATCCAGGCCCAATGGGCTGGGGAAATGACCTAGACAGCTGTAACCCTAACAGCTTTTGTCTTTTCTGCAGCTGGGGTCTGGTAGCAGACAAGGTTGTGTTCACATCCCGCACACAACGAACATCTGCACAACTTTAAGCACAAAATGATTATTTGCATAATCTATTATAAAACTTTACCACATCAGATGTTCATTTAGTCCTCCAGCCCTCGAACATCAGTTGTTTTTCGCCCATGTTGACAACATCATCGCAACCTCGATCATCTTCACAATTATGTCCAAATCTGGACCCAACAATTATTTAATTGTATTCGGAAAAAATAAGGAATAATCTAATAAATTGGATAGGGAATTATTTAAATTAGATGTTTATTTTTTTCCCAACTTTTTATTTAGCATAGTGATTTGTTATTATTTTAGAAGATCTCAATCTAATTTTGAATAGTTGATATATATATATATAAGGTAGATATCGATCCTATATTTTTAAAGAAATTATTAATTAATATAAAAGGTATAATAACACTACATAAATTAAAAAGATTTACTATGATATATAACATCTTTTAACTTCGTCTAATTGAATAAATATAGTACTATATATTTGTATAATAAATACTTATAATTAGGGGTGAAAGGGGTACGGTAAATATTAGACCGGTCCGATGCCGTATCCGATTATATTCGAATGCGAATCTGTATCCGACTATCTAGCCAGATATTTCAATATTCACATCCGAATTTGAATCTGTAATTTAATATATGCATTCGTATTCGTATCCGAAAATATCTGACCGTATCGATATTATCCAGATTTTAGATCTGGATATCCGAATATTTTAACATATTATTATTTACTAATTAGAAATTGTTGATAATTATAACAAAATATAAAATTATTCGATAATTTTTTATATCAAATTTTAAAAAAAGATTAAAAATTATCCGATAATCTGTATCCAATTGAATCTGTATCCGGCATATATTTGTATCCGGCATATCTATATTCGATCCGAATCCGATAAAAAAATGTTGGACAATATATATTCGTATCCAATACTATCCGATCATATCCGTACCGTTTTCATCCCTACATATAATATAATACTCCCTTCATTTCAAAATAAGTGTAAGATAAGAAAATGACACGAGATTCAATGCAATGAACAAAAGTGCTTTAGTTGAAGTGTTATACCTTTAAAAGCATTCTATATATGGTAATATAACATTTATTATGCCGCACCCAAAAAAAAAGTGTAATACTTAAAAAGAAACGGAGAAAGTATAATATAATATAATATGATAATTATATATTCATTAGATTTGCATTAGTCGGTCCATATTTATGTGAACAATGTTCTAAGATTATTAACATTATTTTTTGGAAAGCTGACGCCAAATAACAAGTTGAAAAGAAAATAAAGAGAAAAAAACAGCAACAAAAAGAGGTGTTCAAAAAAGCAGAAAGGAAAAAATGACTAACACTTAGGCTTTTGGGAACCATACGCCGGAAGAATCCGCCGCTAACACCCTGTGCGTGAAGTATGGGGGAATGTCCAAGTAGTGTAGAATTCTTCTAAAGTTGCACCATATTTTGCTAGACAATCCGCGACCATTTTACCCTCGCAAAGTACATGATGAACTGAACATCGTCAAAGACGTCTCGCCAAGTGCGGGAGGCATGCCATTGGTCAAGTAGTCCAGTACATTATTAGTGTAATATATAATAATAAATTAACATATAAAATATAAATGGAGTTAAAATTATATCTAGGAAATTACAAATTTAAAAATGTAAAATCAAATTGATTATGGGCTAAATCAATAAAACAATAATATTAGGAAAATAACTTAATTGACAAAGTTGCTAAACTACTTTGTCACATTTTTTCTCAATAATGTGGTCAGAAAATTAGCATGAACTAAATTTTTTTGAAGATGTCATTGAAGGTCTGGAAAGAGTGGGAGCTCATGCCATACAATTATAAAGGGAACAAACGGAAGGGATAAGGGGCCGGATGGGGATTCGAACCCCCAACCTATAGATTGAGAGTTGGGGAGCTACCACTTGATTAAGTCTCCAACCCCGCATGAACCAAATTTTATGTAATACGTACAATATTTGAATTTTTAAAATCTTATGTTATTTTAAAAAAATATATATAAATTTTACTTACCGCGCATTGCGCGGGCGGGTATGCTAGTTTAATCCAAAAACACCGAAGAAGGAAATTTAATCAATATATCTCGAAGATCATGTACAGGCCCAACTGATGGCCCAACCTAATAGGTCCAATAATATTAATTTTTCTGGGCCAGGCCCATTTTAAGAAAATTGCAGTGTTGCACTTAAGAGTACTAGTCCACCATTGATTCTTAATTTCTTATTAATGGCGTAACTAATTAATTTCACTTTGGTTTTAAAGTCCTCGTGGAAATTGTACATTCGATAATCAACATATATTGTAAAGAATTATGCATGTACGTGTGTTCCATTCAATACAAAATAAGCAACTTAATTATTATTATTATTATTATTATTATTATTATTATTATTATTATTATTATTATTATTATATTCCTAAAAACATCCAAATGAAGTGTACCCACCAAACACAGTTGGCATGTGTTGTATGAGGCTCTGGCAGCTTAAGAAAAAATATCGGGTTCGAGTCTTTGTGTATATAGAATTCTATTTTGGGAGAGACAACCATTCAATATCCACCAGATCCTCGAAGAATTAGTCTTGAGTCCAATGTGGTCCGGGATCTCCGGTATACGCAAAAAAAATGAAGTGTACCCTCAAATGCCAACTCTACCAATATTCCATGGATTGATTATGTAGTACAACAAAAAAGAGAACCATTCACTTACAATAAACTCACACGACATTAATAACCCACTTTTCTCTATTCCTTTCACTTGTATTCACATTTTATTAATCAAATGCATGCCTGTACAACTCACAAGTCGCAAGTATATATCAATTCATTTCATTTTATTTGATTAAATAGCTGATAGACTATGGCAATAATTAAAACAGTACAACACCCTAGCTCGAGCATCGATGTAGGGGGACCAATCAACATATTTTTCTTTACTTTTATAAATTATTATAAAATGAATTACTTCATTCGTTCCTAAATAGTTATCTCTTTCAACTCAATTTCAATAAATCAATGTTGTCGAGGATTCACTGGTTTCATATCCTGCGGGAAGGGAATATGGTTGCTGACTCGTTGGCCAAATATGGCGCTAGGATGGAGGAGTTCTTCACTTCCTGGGCTTTTCCTCCGAATGAAGCTGCTTCAGCTTTGGCTGCAGATAGGGCGGGAGTCTGGTTCCCGCGGGTCTAATGCTTGCTTGTTTTACTTTTGATTTCTCCCTTCAACCTCCATTCTGTAGTTGTTTTTTAGTTTGTTTTCTTTGCCGACGCTTGGCGTCATCTTGTTCACCAAAAATGTATGCATTAATTAACTCATAATTTTATATTTTTACCCTTCAACTAAACTTATTCTTATTCAACAAATAGTATTTATGTAAAGTGAATGGCAATATAGTAAAAACATAACATAACTACTTATAAATACTTAAAAATGACAACTATTTTGAAACACTTTTTACTCTCTAAAAAATCAACTTAAAAGGAACGGAGGGAGTAAAAACATTTCTAAACTAAACCTAAAATAGGCAGATCTAGCATCAGACTGATAATACTTTATAATGCCATGCCAAAAGGGAATATAATTACTCCATTAGTTTAATTATTGGATCTCATACCAGTCCATCCAATTATGTTGCACATCCTTGTACCTCAAAAGAATATTCAATTATAACTTTAATTATTGGATCTTCTATATCCTGTTGTTTTAATTTGCAAATCATTATTCTGTGTTTGAAACTTTTTAATGCAGATTGTTCCCCCCCTTTCCCTTTACTTATTATATACATAAAAATAATAACCCTTGATTTAATCTTGAGATCTATTACTATGATGTGTGAAAAACTAAAAAAAAAATATACATACTCTAGGCAATAGTGGGAATATAATTATCCTATTCATTATTATATCTACATTAGTAAATAAACATTTATTTTTTTGATGAGCCAATACATATATTGAACTCCAATCAAAATATTTTTTAAAGTGTATGTCAACTTTTTTATTTTTCACCATGAAATTGAAGTTGATGATAACGACTCTTGGTGAAACTTTTTTAAATAAGTTAAAATATGCACTATACACTATAGTACTATTATACTTTTCTTTTTAGGAAAAAAAGAAAAAACTATATCTAGGCTTAGCTAGCTTCTAATATTGACAGTTATTCTACAAGCACTATGGTCAAATCGATAAACAAGCTTGGGAAATGTAAATTAATATGGAGTTAAATTCAAATTATTGGTCATTGGTGCCCACAATATAACGTGCACAAACCCATTGGAACTTTAAAAAAAAAATGGAAAAAAAAAAGAGAGAGAGAGAGAAGAAGTGGACACATAGTAGTATATACAGTCTTAAGAAATTTAGAGAATAGTTATGCACTTTAATTTGTGCACCAATAATTGAAAGCATGGATGATTAATTAAATATATATATATATATATATGCCTCTCAACTTAAAGTTTAGTGGAAGCAATTCTTTACAAACGATAGGTAAGTAGATTTGGTTCTTCATTACATGTTTAATACTAGTACTTAATTCAATACACAAGTGTGCTTATTATATAAAATGTATATGTATATGTGTGTGTGTGTATATATATTCTCCATTGAATGGGAGCATGTTGGTGTCTCCAACTCAAAAGTCTTGTCTTGTTAACATAAATCAAACACTTAGAGTGGGATCCAACTCCTTCTTCAACATTGAGCCCTTTTGTTTTCCTCTCATGTAATTGTCATGGAAAGTGCCCTTTTCCCTTTCACCACCTAATAACATATAATCCTACATGGGACCATGTCTCAATCCTTTTTTTTTTTTTTTTTTGCATTTCTATTTTCAATTTAAGAAAATATTAATATTTGAACTCACAACATATGGGTTTGTCACTAAGATTTGTGGCAATAAATATGGTGCATATATGGGGCTCGAAATGTGATAAACATATAAATTTGTAGTTATATTTTGACACCCCATATTGGGATTGGGATTGGACCTTAAAATCAAGGCCATTTTGTATTCTTTACTTGTTTGTTTGTTTTGCACCACCATACATCTTACTTGTAGAAAATACACTATTAATTAGTATATATAATAATAAATCCGAAATGGACAAAGTAGAAAAGTAGAAAAGATAGAAAAGGAAAGGGGGGTTTGGAGTGGGCTATCTTTTCAACTTTAGTGAGGTGGGATCTCACAAAATCCAAGTGCCCAATAGTGTGCACTCAAGCTTTGTGTGTTTGGTTGCAATTAATGAATGCCCTTCCTTTCACCCATTTTCATTTTACTACTTTCCTACTACTACTACTACTTTCTTTTTTGTTCCAAAGATCTCATACTTGATTTTGTTTTTTTGGTACTAGACACATGTTCCTAGGATTGTTTTACACACTAGCTAGTTGCAGCATATTTTTGTGTATTTAATACACAAAAAAGAATGAATTGAAACATGGCATCCAAGAAGTATAGTTCATGAAGTATACTGTATAATATATCAAGAATCCATATATTCATGAAGTACTTATAATTTTCCTGTAATGCGGCTAATCATCAACCACAATGTCCAGCTCATTGAGCATACTAATTTTTGTTGTAACAGTAGCAAAAAAAAGAAAAACAAACACACAAGAATTACGTGGTTCGATCAAGATGATCTACATCCACGGGAGTGCAATCAATCCACTAATACACAAGAACAAATTATTACAATACAGATCATCCCTCAAGAACATTCAATGTTCTATCACCAAAGTAATCTCACAACAATTCTTGTGTAAAACTCCCCACAAAAGCTGAAAACAGAATCATCAAAGTATTTCTCAAATTCTCTCAAATGATAAGCTGTATTCTCCCTCTCAAAATCCAGCTGATCAAATAGAGAACTAACTTCTAACTGCTCTCCAAAAAATAACTGCTGTCAGTTAGAACTTTTAAGACACATTAGCAGATACACACTTTACAATCTCCACCTTGTCTGCAAATGTGTATACAACCAGGTCATCAAATATCAACACTATCTGCTCCAGAGGTACTTGCATATGATCCAACTGAAATCAACTCCAAACAATGCTTGAACTTGACTGAGGATAAGGGCTTTGTCAACATGTCTGCTGCATTCTCTTCAGTGGAGACCTTCTCCACACTTACTGACCTTTATTCACTTCATCCCTCACAAAATGATGTCTAACATCAATGTGTTTTGATCTCTCATGGAACACTTGATGCTTTGCCAAACATAAGGCACTTTGACTGTCACAATATATATTGACACAGCCCTGACAAACACCTAGCTCGGAAATAATTCCCTGCAACCAAATGCCCTCCTTAACAGCTTCTGTCAAAGCCATATACTCTGCTTCAGTGGTTGATAATGCTACAACAGATTGTAGCATAGACTTCCAGCTTATAGCAGTACCAAACAAGGTAAAAACATAACCAGTTTGTGACTTCCTATTATCAAGATTTGCAGCATAGTCTGAGTCCACAAATCCTTTCAGAAAATTACCTTCATTTGATGCCATTCTACTGTACTTAATCCCAACATCCATAGATCCTTTAAGATACCTGAGTAACCACTTCAATGCTTCCCAATGAGTCTTTCCAGGATCGGCCATAAACCTGCTTATTACACTCACTGCATAAGCAATGTCAGACCTAGTGCACATCATCAAATACATAATACTCCCAAGGGCACTAGCATAAGGAACCTTTTCCATATAATTCATTTCCTCTTCATCTGCAGGTTTCTGAGATTCAGACAACTTAAATTGTTGTCCCTGGATACACTTTTAGACAGATGCATGTTGAATCTCTTCAACACTTGTTGGGCATAGGTTTCCTGGTGCAGCCACAGACAACCATTATTTCTGTCTCTGATTATTTCCATGCCTAGGATCCTTTTAGCACTTCCAAGGAATTTCATCTCAAACCTTTCTTGTAGTTGAAACTTAACCTCTTGTATCTCTTCAAGGGACTTGCTGGCTAATAACATATCGTCAACATATACCAGCAAATACATAGCATCATGTTTTCCCTTGTTTTCCAAATAGACACAATCATCATATGAGCATCTTTCAAAACCAATTTTAGTCATATACTCATCAAACTTCAAGTACCATTGTCTAGGACTTTGCTTTAAACCATATAAGAATTTCTTCAAAAGACAAGCTTTACCTTGCAGGTTGTGATCTGCAAGTCCTTGTGGCAGCTCCATGTAAATGGATTCATTAAGATCTCCATGTAGAAAAGCTGTCTTTACATC
This sequence comes from Hygrophila difformis, assembly GCA_030278955.1. Lineage (NCBI taxonomy): Eukaryota > Viridiplantae > Streptophyta > Magnoliopsida > Lamiales > Acanthaceae > Hygrophila > Hygrophila difformis. Next base: position 4,241,562 of record JAOANR010000014.1, on the reverse strand, counting down.
AAGTTGCTCCAATTCCATGTCAAAATGAGCAACCATAGCCAAGATAATTCTAATAGAGGCATGCTTCACCACTGGGGAGAATATTTCATGAAAATCAATTCCATCTCTTTGAGTGAAACCTCTAGCCACCAATCTAGCTTTAAATCTAATGTGTTCACCTTTCTCAGAAATCTCATATTTCTTCTTGAACAACCACTTGCAACTGATTGTCTTTTGATCTGGAGGTTTATTAACAACAATCCAAGTTTGATTCTTTTCAAGTGAATCAAGTTCTTCTTGCATAGCTATTTTCCATTCCTTGTTCTCTGGACATTGAATGGCTTCCTCATAAGATGTTGGTTCTGCTACATCAATTTCCTCAGCCGTATACAATTCATAATGAACCTCATCTGCCTCTCCATATCTCACAGGTGGTCTTATAACCCTTCTAACTCTGTCCCTTGCAAGTTGATAGTCATATAAACCATACTGATTTTCTGAGATACTTTTATCAACAACATGAGAATCTGTTGTTATGACATTGTATATGTCATCACTCTACTCCACCTCAACCTGTGTACCATCTTCAGTGTTAAACTCTGGACAAGGCACTTTAAGCAACTTCTGGAGTAATGGCATAACATCCTCATCAAAAATGACATCTCTACTGATGATGATCCTTTCTTTACCAGATTCAAAACACCATAGTCTATACCCCTTTACTCCTTTTGGATATCCTAGCATGATACATTTTAAAGCTCTAGGCTGCAACTTATCTTGTTTGATATGAACATAAGCCATGCAACCGAATACTCTAAGATGTGAATATGTACTGGTGGATCCATGCCAAACTTCATCTGGTACTTTAAAATCAATTGCTGCAGAAGGTGACTTGTTGATGAGATAAGCTGCTGTCATAGCTGCTTCACCCCAAAACCTTTTAGGCAAACCTGCTCCCAACAACATACACCTTATTCTCTCAAGGATGGTTCTATTCATTCTTTCGGCCACCCCATTTTATTGAGAATTACCTGGGACAGATAGGTGTCTCTTAATGCCTTTACTCTTGCAGAAATCAATAAACTCCTTGGACAGGAACTCCAAACCACTGTCAGTTCTTAGACACTTCAAAGTAGTGCCCTTTTCCAACTCCACTTCTTTGCACCAATTTTAAAAATTGGTGAATGCTTCATCCTTGCTCTTAAGAATGAAAATCCATAATTTCCTGGAGAAATCATCAATAATGCTTAAGAAATATTTTCCACCTCCATTAGTTTCAGTCCTTGTTGGACCCCAAAGATCAGCATGACAGTAATCTAATGGTGCTTTGGATGTGTGTCTACCCACTGGAAAGCTTTGCTTTTGGCTCTTCCCAAGAATACATTCTTCACAAGTCTGTAGGTCTGTTACATCCCCTGTGCCAACACCAGGCAGCACACCCTTCTTTATCAACTCTAGTAGCCCTTTCTGTCCAACATGAGCCAACCTCTTGTGCCACTTTTCAGCATCATACTTCAGTGTAATATCAACATTACCAACAATAGTTTCAGCAATTAAATGATAAAGACTATTTCTCCTAACACCTTTAAGAATAATCTGAGATCCCCTCTTAACATGCAAAAAACCATCGTCAGATTCAAATTTATATCCCTTTGCTTCTAACATACCAAGTGATATAAGATTTCGTTTGAGTTGAGGGATATACCTGACTCCAGTGATGATCTTAATGGAGTTATCATGCAGCTTCAATTGAATATTTCCTATACCCTTGATGATGCATTTTTTATTGTTCCCAAGCATCACAACCCCTTGATCTTGAAGCTCCAAATCTGTGAACCAATCTTTGAAAGGGCACATGTGGAAGCTACATCCAGAATCCATAATCCAAGCATTTTGGATTGATGTTCCAGTAACATTTAACATCTCTGCTTCACAATACTCAACACAGTCAGCTGTTTCTGGAGGTTTTATTGGTCCTTTTGCTTGATTCTTCTTCTTGAGAATGAAGCAATCCTTCATAAGATGACCGGGCTTCTTGCAGTAATGACATGTCCTGGTTTCCTTTTCTTTCTCTTTCTGTACAGGGGCATCTTTTCCCTTTGACCGATTTTGCTTTCTGGAAGAATTTTTCCAATTTTTCTTGTACTTCTTGATCATCAATCCCTCATTTGATTGATCTGTTTTTCCCTCAGGCCTACCTTCATTTCTTTTCTGCAGTTCTTTAGCCCTCAAAGCAGACTCCACCTCTTCTAATGTGATGGTGGATTCCCTTCCAAATAGCATAGCATCTTTAATATGCTCGTAAGACTTTGGCAATGAATTTAACAGAATGATTGCCTTGTCTTCATCATCTAATTTCACATCAATATCTTCAAGGTCATCCAATGATTTATTAAACTCATCAAGCTGCTCTTCAATCCCTTTTTCTTCTGTAAATTTGGTGGAATACAACCTTTGCTTCATGTACAATCTATTTGCAAAGGATTTTGACATGTATAAAGATTCCAACTTCGTCCAAACTCCAGCTGCAGTGGTTTCTTTGGCAACTTCTCGAAGGACCTTATCAGTAAGGCTCAAGATCAGTAATGAATGAGCTTTGTCCAGAATTTCCTCCTTCCTTGATTGAGTCATTGTGTCTGGCAGTTTTTCTGCACCCTTCAAGGCTTCCACAACTCCATGTTGTACCAGCAAGGCCCTCATTTTGATCCTCCACAGGCCAAAGTCATTTTTCCCAGAAAACTTCTCAATCTCCAATCTTGATCCCATCATGGAAGCGTACGGTCAGGCCTTGATTCGGTTTCCCACCGACGGCGCCACTTGTTGTAACGGTAGCAAAAAAATAAAAGAAAGAAAAACAAACACACAAGAATTACGTGGTTCGATCAAGATGATCTACATCCACGGGAGTGCAATCAATCCACTAATACACAAGAACAAATGATTACAATACAGATAATCCCTCAAGAACATTCAATGTTCTATCACCAAAGTAATCTCACAACAATTCTTGTGTAAAACTCCCCACAAAAGCTGAAAACAGAATCAGCAAAGTATTTCTCAAATTCTCTCAAATGATAAGCTGTATTCTCCCTCTCAAAATCCAGCTGATCAAATAGAGAACTAACTTCTAACTGCTCTCCAAAAATTAACTGCTGTCAGTTAGAACTTTTAAGACACATTAGCAGGTACACACTTTACAATTTTGGATTAAAATGATTCCAGACCCTCTCAATTGCAGTTTACCCATCCTTAGAATTCTGTATAGTAATGAATACTAGTATTGATTTATTCAAATAGTTGAACAAAACATTAGCAGAAGCTCTTATTATAAATTAAGAAAATTGAATATTACTCTATTTGTCAGCACTTGGGCGGTTAATATATAGTACTCCTAATACAATTGTGGAGGCAACACCTGTACAAATACACAAAAAATTAGTACATCATACAATATGGTTAAATGTACAGTACATGCATAATGTGGAAATGAAGTACATGTTTGTATATAATTATTAGGGTAAAACTTTAAGAAAAAAAATATACTTATATTTACTTGTATCAATATTCCATTGTAGAACATTATATATTTGATAGAAATATCTTACAATTTGTATAAATTATTTTAACAATATAAATGTAACTTTATATAATAAGTAGTAATTATTTGCGAAAGCAAAAGTACATTGATTTAGGTAAGTGGTACTTAACATATAATAATGTGTGCTTAATTGAATAATATGAGATGGGATTTGATGAATTGAAAGTACACTCAGACTAGCTCCAGTACAAGTTAATTAAAATACTAGTAATAGCAAAGTAGTGGTATCTCTTTTTTGTTTTTCTTTTTTTTTAAAAAAAAAAATACATTTGTTTAAATAAAGGAGTCTAACTTTGATCGTGACTATACTGTTCGATAACAAATCAAACATTATTTGACAAATCAAAATATTATTTGATTTGTAACTATATATCTTATTTCAACAATAAATTAATATTATCTTCAAAAAGAAAATAATAATAATAATAATAATAATAATAATAATAATAATAATAAATGATCAACTGCCAATATAAGAATGAGACTTGATCCAAATGATCATGTTCTCTACCAGGTTCGATTTCCACGCATCTCCTATCCCTCCCCTTTACCCTCATTGTAATTTGTGTAACTTGGGCCCCCAACACATAGGTGTCAATATTTACCAAAAACTGCCAATAATGATGGGTGTTAAAGAAATCATATAGAACTCCATTTAATTCACCAAAAAATAATTAGCAGCAACGATAGATGCATTATTTGGCCGACCTCAAATAGATGACTTCTGGAAATTTTAGGTGTATTATTTGTATCCAATTATATTTCATGTGGACGTCAATGTTTAATTGCTTAATAATGCAGAATGCGCTCGATCGACAGTACCACATACAAGACAAGAAATTTATGTGGAGTCCGAGTAGCGTTACTCATTAATAATCACTAATTCAATTAAGATTAGAATTAATTAAATTAATGGATTGGATTATGGATAAACATCATGTACGTAACATGGCCGGCCAGCATATATATATATATATATATATATATATATATGTGTGTGTTGAATCTTTTGGTGCAAATTTTGAATTTTCCCGTGTCTCCGATCCCCGGCCAGCGTCTTTACAACTGTTAAAAGATTCCTTGTAATTATATGACCAATTATATGATTAATTTAATCAGTAACCTTTCTTAGTGAAGCTGCAGAATAATAATAAGCATAAAGACAAAGGAGAATATTCTGCATAAATTAAATAAACACACAAATGTTCAGACTATTAACGCATATACACTTTTTTATTTTTGCAATTTTTTCGCTTAGTAAAAGAATATAGACAAATTGGTCCAAGAAGGCAAGAACATACATTATACTAAGAATATTGGACTAACGATAATTAATTAGAAACAATGAAAAAACACTAATGTATATATGCATGTAATGATGTAGTCTAAATAAAATAATGTAACATCCATCCCTCGGCCTATGGAGATCTCATCATTCCATCTCTTATAATTTGGGACATGCATGAGACTTACATTAAAAATTTGAAAAATATGAATATGTAAATAAATTGTTCATATCACCAATGTAGATATTCAAATCACCATTCAAACATTACTATGTACGTTTACAAGATATTGAATTTTTTTTTTAAAAAAAAATTAATGTCGTATTTGCATAGGATATACTAGTAGTTTATTTAATTATTATAACCCACTTGTCCTACCATATCTCCCACATAAAATTAAAAAATGATCACGAAACGATCCATTAAAATAACCATGAATAATACAGACATGTGTTTTAAGTAAAGTTAATCGATCGGTTTTTTTGTTAGATTTAAAATTAATTGTATATGATAAATTAGTAGTAAAAAGTTAAATGAGAATAGTAAGCATGTGGGTATGAAATTGGCATGTGACATGTACCCATATTTCCCAAAGTACAGACACAATGGTTACTTGGAGGGAGTTCCTATAGTATTTATTACCATTATTTCTTCATTTTTTTAGGCACAAAATGTAACTTACACGCATACACTTTGAATAGAGATTGAATTCTGACTTTTAAATATTTTTAACAGTATAACTGTATATTTTTTGTCAAGAGGGAAACCTCGATTTTGAGTATCAAGAGACCCCAATAATTAATTTGAATTCATTTCGATCGATGCATAAACAGTGTCAATACATGGACTTGATCTGGTGGTCAAGTCCCCGACTCCCATTTATTTATTTATAATTTGTTTGGTATAGGCTCCCACCCACCCATTTCTTAGCATGTATATATAGACAGTTGGACAAAAAAATACAACATCCTTGACCATTAAGCCACCTTTCCACTTGCAATATAGATCAAGTAATATTTATAATTATGGTATAAAATTATGTTACACTTATGTTTGGAAGGCATTGGATTGATAAAATTAGTATATTTATACTACCTCCGTTTCTTTTTAAATGTAACGTTTCTCTTCTGCACGCATGCCAATGCACATTTTAAACTATTAATAACTCAAATTCGGTACAAGTAAAAATTGTAAAAATTTGATATTTAAAAACTATAAGATGAGACGAATCCAACAAGATCTTACTTGGCTATATTTTTTCTTGTATAACTATAACAAAAATAGAAGTCAAAGTGTTACAATGAACAGTAAAAAAAGTCAAAACGTTACATTTATTTAGAAACGGAGGGAGTATTTAATTAGGGGTGAGTTGGTACGATATATCGAAAAATTTTCACCATATTGAAACTTTTTTAATGGTACGCAGAGATTCATATAGATATATAGAACCTTTCAGTATGCCGAGAAAATCAGTATGAAAATAGTTTATACTGATATTGTACTAATTTTTCGGTATACTGTCGATATACCGCATACCGAAATATGTTAAAGCATGCCGAAAATACTGAAAATTCCGTATATATCGGTATATCGTGGTATACTAGTACCACAATACTAAAAATACGATATGTATTTGTATATTTTGGTACCACTATATGTACCAAAGTTCAGTACCTTAACAGTGTACTGCAGTACCAAATAATATATACCCTTACCATATAGAAATCTTACAATCTAGTATCACTACTATATGTGTCTTGGACTGCGTGAAACGCAGAAGTGCAATACTTATATGAGAATAGAGGAAGTAGTTTGATAAGTAGCATATTCATGAGCAGATTCGACTCAATATATATGCTCAAATTCAATATTGTATATACATATTTTTTAAAAGAATTCACGAGCATATTGGTTAATTTTAGTATTTTTTTTTTTCTAAAGAACCTATACAAGAGTAAGAAATTATGTGGGAGACTGCCCATGCTACACAAATTACAAAGAGACGAAATGTATAGATAGGGAGGCGGGTGGGAAATTGAACCCCAACCTAAAGGTTGCAAGTCAGAGGACTTAGCTTTACCACTTGGTCAAGTTCTCATCCACTAATAATGATAATTTTAGTACTCCATATTGTTCTTCACTAATGATGATAATTTTATTCTATATCTTCTAATTATATTGTTCTTCATTAATAGCAGAAAATAGTAAAAAAAGTAAATATGATATAAAGTACTTCAATACTTTCATATTCGAACACACACGTACCCACATAATTGATACACGCCTTTATTCACACCCGCGCATGTGTATGCATATATACGGACATACACTACACTCCACATATTATTAAAAATAAAAAATAAACAAACACATGGTGAACTCCAGGCCTTGTTGGTGATGTTGGATGTTTTGTTCTTCAATTTTCAAAAGAAATCAACAATTACACATGCTCAATGTTTTTTTTTTTTAATTTTTATTTATTTATTTTTTCCATTTTACGACCAGTTGAATGCTCAACAGTATTTAAACAATTTTATGTATTTTGTGTCCTTTTCATGAAATCACATAGATATCTAAGATAAGTGTACAATGTAATAATTTAGGTGAAGAAAATATTATCACATAATAACTACCCTTGGGGATTGGACTTGACAATAACCAACAAAATAAAACAATCAACACACACCCTTCGTAAAATACCCAGCAGGGCAGAGACTTAATTAGTTGCCCTTATAAATATAATTAATAACAATAATAATAATAATAACAATTAATACTGTAATAAGCTAAATTACATTTGAATACAAAGAAAAGAAAATCGAAAGTCCTCAAGTTAATTATAGTAGTGCCTTAGTATGGACGACAGCCGCTTTTCTTCCACGCCACCAAACGCTTCAAAAAGTGCATAACCTGTGTATTGTACATATACAAGAAAAAAAATAAATAAATAAATAAAAGAATTGAATAAAGATGATGAGATTTTGATATCCAAATTAAAATTAGCTAATGACAAATTATATATGAAACAAGATTTTGTGTACTTGCCTGTAATGGTTCTTCCAAACTGTACAAGGCACTTGTTTCTCTAGCTGCCTTTGATACTAGGATTCCTAAACCTTGTCCTCTTTTTCTCAACACCTGCAGATTCATCATTAAAATTACTCCTACTTGTCTGTCACTTATGATTATTTGTTTTTTTTTTTAACCTTAATTACTTGTGCATATTTGCTGTAATATTATTACCTTGAATGCATCTTCGTCGGTGCGATCATCGCCTATGTAGATCGGCAAGACATTGTCCGTATCCCCATAACCTGAGAGGTAGAAAGGGCATGGAAAATTGTTAACAAGAATCCCATAATCGTCTTCCGATGTGGGACACTCGATAGAATTACAACGAACGGACCTAATGATTCCAACAAGAATTCAACTGCATTCCCCTTGTCCCATTTTATGGCGGGACGAATCTCTAGAACCTTCCTCCCTTGATTCAATCTGAGCCCTTGGTACTCCTTCACGGTCGATTTTACTACGTCGGCCAACTCTCCCCATCTCTACATAAAACGCCATTAAGTAAAAAAAAAGGGAAATTGGATTCATACATGTAGATATTTCTTTAATTCATTGATTGATTTTTGTATAAAGAAAAATTGGCAAAGTGACCATCAGGAGTGTGCAAAAATTCTGTACCTCTTCCTCCACGCAACGGTAATGCACAGACAGACAAAACTTGTTGTTTTCAACCTTTGCTCCCGGAATATGTTTGATTTTCTCCACCAAACATTTCCATACCTGAATTGATCAAAATATTAAAAATTATAATTATTTAAAAAAAAAAACCGAAAAATGTTCGATAGAAATGTCTTAAATTAATTATAAATTAAGAAAAAAGCAAAAGCAAAATATGGACAAAGAACCTCATCAATCATAGGCAGGAACTCTCGTGCCGGCTGGCAAAGGACAGATTGATGACTTCCCTGTGTAACCGAAAAAATAGACAAGCAGAAAATATGAACCAAAGGAAAACTTGGCTAGCAATACAATAGCAATAGACACATGGGCTACCACCCGATGGTACACATTAATATGTCGTCGTCTATCGACTAGTATATTAGTATTATTGTTAGAATGTCCTACATCGTTTGTTTATATTGCTTATATGTTGGGATATCCCCTGTTTATATGAACACGTGTCACTATACCTATTACGAATTGGTTTTGGGTTGAAGCACCAGGTCCATCTTCTTTCTAACAATTACTATTACTCACATTATTTACCCCATGTCGTTTCGATGGGCCCTTGATGTCCATTCCATGGCTTCCCGCGTAATATAGCTCCGACAGCCTCACGAAGCTGTGCACCTACACCCACCACTAGGGTTGTAAAAGAATCAAATTTTTTTTGTTCGATTCGTGATTCGATTCGAAATTATTCGGAATTTTGATATTCGATTAATATTTGATTCGATTCGATATTCGATTTTATATTAAAATTATATATAAATATATAAATTTATTTTGTTAAATAATTTAAAAATTTAATTTTAGTGACTATATTTACTAATTAATATAAATATATTTATATATAATATTAAAATATTAAATTTGATCTATAAATCAAATTCAGTATTTAAGTTTAATAATTAAAATTAATTTTATTAATTATTAAATTACCTTATAGAATAATTCGATTCGATTCGATAATATTCGAAAAGCTTATCAAATCAAAGCGAATACTGTGGTATTCGGTTCGATTCGGTTCGTTTACAACCCTACCCACCACCATACCCCATTATATTACTATATTGCCATCGCCAAATCATACATACATTGGGATGTTTGGGAGTCGGCAGATCCGCTAGCAGATAGCAGATTCGGAGAGAGAATTGTGAGAGGATATGCTCTGTTTGAATCCGCTTTCCGCTGCCCAATCTACTTACATCCAAACATCCTCAATATATATTTGTACGTTTCCCTCTATACATCACCTGTAATTAATGGACCTAGCTAGTTTGGATGCATCATATTATACTCTATATATACATACCTTAGAGCAACATCTCCCACTGACAATGGCTGTGGGGAACAACTTGGCCACGTCCTTTAGAGCCTCCCGCATCTGAATTTTTCATTTTTATTCGTTACAACATATGATTGATTAGTGGATAGATAGATTAAGGTTGTCCGGGAACATGGATCGGATACCATGATTAATCAATACTACTAATATATATATAATAATAACCTCATTGGTCATGAAGGCGCGATCCGGATCCTCCACGATGGGCGACAACGTTCCATCGTAGTCTAGGAACACCGCTATCTGCTTCCCTGTTGCTGCCGCGGCTATTTCCTCCCACATTCCCAGAGCTGAGGGGTGTCGAAACTGTTCCATAAAAAGTAGTAGAAAAAATTGATTCGTATCAGATAGGTAACGTACGTATAGTATGTTGTCACATACATACATTAGTGACAAGATTCTGTTGTCACTCACAGTCCAGGAGTTTTGTCGCTGTTCATATTCGTGGTTGTTGTTGTTGTCGTCGTCTGAGGCCCGATGAGTGGGCGAAGAGGCCCGCATTGAATCTAGGAAGGCGTTGATTCGGGCGTCGTTCTTGCAGGTCGTTTCGAGCTTCTTGAGGATCCTTCTTTTGTAGCTGTATTTTTTAACGGGCGTGGACGGGAAGAGGGATGTGTTGGAGATGGCGACGGCGATCGCCATCGTCAGGTGGGAGTTTCCTCCTTCGGAGATTACTATGTCCTGGTTTGTCATGATTAGATTCCAATTAATCTAATTGCAACCTGCGGCATTCACAATCATATCATTTAGAAGTATTTGGTAAACAGAGAATTGATCAAGAAAAGAAAGTGCAAGTGAGATTACAAAGTGTGACTATATATAACCTTGTAATAGAAGAGCAGAAAATGGGAATTTAATGTTAACACAGGGGAGAAAGGAAAATGGTAAACTACTAGTAGTATTTTAGTTGAAGAAAAAGGTAGAGAAATGGAAAGGAGATACAAGTGAATGAATGATGAGTGGTGAGGGAGGGAAAGGAGTGGTATATATGTCTATTTATAAGCAACAGGAACTACTACTACTGTAACTGTACTACTACTCCCTCCGTCTTTAAGCGAAAATGACTTGTTTAATTTTTTTCATTTATTATTTAATTTAATTTTATTGCACGTATATACATTTAAATATATCATCCAGTTGGAGCTGGCCTGAGTAGCATGGGGTTCTGCCGGCTTAAGCAAAGGTCTCGGGTTCGATCTTTTATATATGCAGAATTCTGCTCTAGGAGATGCAACCCTTCAATGCCCACCCGATTATCGAGGGATTAGTCTTGGGTCCAATGAGGCTTGAGGATACCCTGATATTTACCTAAAAAAGTTGGATATTATTAGAGTCATCTCATCATAATAGTTTTAACTGTATTTTATATATAATTTTTATTTATACACATTTTAAAATATTAACCATTAAATAAGTGCATTAAAATCTATATGTATAAATGACGAGACATTTTGTTTTGAATGGTAGGAGTACTAGTACTTAATTAATAGAGACTGCCCCAGCCCCAAGCTACTAAAGTTGCACATATGTATTAGTATAAGAAATTTCTTTTTTTCTTTTTAATTTATTAAAAGTTGACAAAACATGTCAATGAGGTAAATAGTAAATGCAGCTATCGGTTAAATAAAACAAAATATATAAATTTGTGTATGATTCTTATAGATTAATTGAGACAATTTAGTAGTAAATGCTAATAATTTGTCAATGAATAGTTAGTTATAAATTAATTTTAATGAAATCCAAAGAATTATATTATTGTAATTTTACATTTATGGGCCATATTAATAACTAGTACTACTCCCTCAGTTCCAAAATAGTAGTCTTTTTAGAGATGAAAAAGTGTTCCACAATAGTTGTCATTTTTAGGTAGTTTTAGGTAATTATGTTATGTTTTTACTAAATTGCCCTTTACTTTACATAAATGTTATTTGTTGACATTTATTACGAAATGGTTAGTTGAAGGGTAAAAATAGAAATTTATGAGTTAATTAATGCATATCTTAATTATTGAAATTGAATTGAAAGAGACAACTAAAATGGAACGGGAGTACTTCGGAGTCTTCTTATGGGAGCATTAAGTATAGAATCAAGTATGACTTTTATATGTGAATTTTACATATTGGTACGATATCATTTTTTTAATCATTTGTACGAAATATATAGAATATGAATCGCAAACTGAAATATATAAATAATAGTATTAATGAGTATTTATTTGATATTTTTAAAATTATGGTAATGGATATGCTGATCAAATTCATAATATTTGGCATTAAAATATAATGCAACAAATCACAAGTATTTTATGTACGATATATGTTGAAAATGTACCACAACAATTAATTTGTGGGCTGCCTTTCTCATTATATATATGAGAAAAAAATCATTCCATCCATTATTAATTGATTTTGAATTAAAATTTTAATTTCTATTCAATGAACTAGATACTTAATTGTGATGGGAATTAGATATACTTGGTCATCTCCGTTGACTTTGAATCATAGCTTAGGGGTTTGATTCTCACCCAGACCTCTATTCCTCACATTTATCTCCTTTGTAATTTGTATGGCTGGCTTGAATTCCCAAAATATTTGCCGACATATAGGTGTCAGTCAATGTTTAAAAAAAAAAAAAAAAAGCTAGATACTTTTGATTAATCCACAACTGAAGTACCAAAAACTCGCATAAATGCATGTTAATATTTATTTGCTTAAATTAATTAAGACAATCTTCTGACCCTTGGTTATAAGGATGGATTGAGGGGTTAAGGGGAGCCATTATCTTATTTGCTAACTTTTTGTTATTATTGCATAATTAATATATATATATATATATATATATATAATTCCCATTAATTTCCAACTTTATAATTGATAGTGAATCCTCGCCATGCCTCTCCCTTCCCAAACACTCCTTTGCCTAGATCTGCTTCAGCTTCAATTGTAACAAAATAAATACTAAATAAAAAATAAGTAAATAAATATTCTACTCATATTGATATACTATAATTTAAATATTTTTTAATGCGTAAAGATAATTGAAGGAGCATGCCATAAGTTCCAAAGAAAAACAAAGGTAGAACATAAATAGGTAGGGGATGAAATTTGGGGCAAGTAAATACTAGTTTGTTTTCTTTTTCTTTTTTTTTTTTAAAAATATATTTTTCCATATTGTCCGAAAATTCCCAATTCTCTTACCGGGGAAAAGCCCTTCCGCTAAAGAATATTTTGAAGATTCTGCTGATGTTTTTGGATTCATTTTCCTCGTGTTTTTTCTTTTAAAACTCATCAATTTGTTCTTCACTTTTGAGGGATTTGATGTGATTCTGTTTCTATTGAGATTTTCAGTATTGATTCTGTTTTCGAACGGGTTTGATTGATTGTACGGGTTTGATTGATTGTATAGGTTTCAACTTTCACTAATAATAACTTCTTCTTTTTCTCTACATGTCTATAGAAACAGTCATTTACATCATGTTTATTTAAAAAATTCACTATGTTTTTTATGCTTACAATTACTGAATTTTTTTATTTTTATTTATTTATTTATTTTGTGCAAAGGCAGCTGCTGTTAAAGACAGTAGTAAGTAGTTTTATAGAGAATTATTGTAACAGGTTATTTTCCCAGAACCTTCATTGTGATTCTTTTTTCATGTGACTATTTTTTAAAACCATTTCTCTCTTTTATTTTTTATTTTATTTTATTTGTTTTAGGTATTATTTGTTTCTGAAAATTAAAATCTAGCTAATTGATGATAGTGTTCATAGTTTTTTGTTAACCCATTATATTCTTTTGTTTTTGTAATTTTTATTCTCCATATGTTAATTTAGTTAATTAGTACTTAATACTTATATACTATAATTTACTTCATTTTTTTAAAGTGTTACACTTCATATATTCACGCAGTGAATAACACATTTTTAACGTTTAATATCTCAAATTGTCTAAAAGTAAAAATTATAAAAATTTGACATTCGAAATCTATGCGATTAGACGAATCCAACAAGATCTCATTTTACTATATTTTATCTTATATAATTGTGTTAAAAAATCGAATTAAAGCTACTTAATAATGAATAATAATTACTATGCAAACGTAACACTTTAAAAAAAATGGTATATTTCTAATAAATTTTTTCCGATAATATAATAATTTTTCAAAGCTTATATTTTCGAATTAAAAAAACTACATATGAAATATTATACTAATAATCAAGTGAGTGAAAGCGGTGAAAGTTACCTGTTTATAAAGTCACATACATGAACTGAGAAGTGTGTGTGTGTGTGCCCATTGAAATTGTAATAAAACTAGCAACTGTTGACCTAACCTGTTTGCATAAAAACCAGCAGCAAAACATATATTGAGTATTTTTTAATTTAACACATGATCATTTAACAATTATTCGCCATTGTTGTCATTCTCATGGACGACACTTATAAAGTTCTAATGCTGCCCATTTTGATTTATTGTTCAGTCAAAAACAGACATGTATACTATAAGAGAATCAAATTCCCAAAGACTGCCTTTTTCCTTTTTGTTTAGAATTCAGATCCACAATTATAATTGGTTCATTTCAGACATGACAATTAATGGTAAATTAATGTTCTTTGTCACACTACTGTGGAAGGAATAATACCCCCATTTATATTTTAATTTGTTCCCAATTCATTTTGCGTATTTTATTATCTATCCTTAATTATCTATCCTTAAAAATGTTGTGAAGAATTCTATAATTAACATGAATCGCTTTCCTTTCAAATTTGTTTGAGGTCATACTGAATAATATTCTTAAAACTATATATCATCTTATTTTTAGGAACTAAACTCGTGCTACGATTGTGTTAAATATTTTAATACACACTTCTCTAGTCAAATTTCTAGGTTTTGTTAGCCAATGTTTTTGCTAATATTTTTATGCATGACCCTAGCATAGCTCTTCCATCGTCATTCCTGACAATGTCATTTTAATTAAAAATATTAGAATCGGAATAAAATCATTAGAAAATGAAAGAAGATTTCATGGAATATATATATATATATATATATATATATATATATATCAGACAGGGATTAATAAGCCCAGCATGCATTAGGAATAAAAGTTTAAAAGAAAATATATAAAACATATGTAATGTATATATAGTTAATAAATTCCATTAATTAAATTAATAAAGAAAAAAAAAGGAACAGAAGAAGATGGATATTGTTATTTGCTAGGGCCATAAAATGTCATTGATCTGTGCGTCTGTTTAATTTACTCACATGCTAATGATAAAGCAAGGCAGTTGACGAGCTCTAACAATTTAAACAATGTCTTTTAAACAAACAATTTACGTCTGTACCTTCATAATGCTTTTTTTTTTTTTAATTATTTGCAAATAGTGTATATAATGCAATATCATGATTAAATACTACAAAATTCATCAATTATATATATATATATATATATATATCAAGTACTTCCTCCGTTTTGTTTTAATTGCTACATTTGGGTTTTGGTCACTATTACACACATACTTTAACTTAAAGTTTTATCATGGTTATACAAGTTAAAATATAGCCTGCAAGTGAGATCTTGTTAGATTCGTCTCATCGTGTAGTTTTTAAATATCGAACTTTTAGATTTTTTACTAGAACCGAACTTGAGTTATTAATGATTTAAAATGTGTGTTGGACTGCGTGCAGTATGGGTCCGCAGCAAATAAAAAAGAACGGAGGTAGTATATAGTAGTAATAAGTAAAAGGAAAACGTGTAGATAATAGGATGGATGGATGGATCGGACGCATGATGTTGAATGTTGATGTAACTAATTGTAAGTATATATATGTAAGTAATATAAATGTAGGGCATGCACCCAATTACTAGTATATTGAAGAAGATACTCCCTCCGTCCCCCCACACTTGTCATGTTTGACTTTTTTACACTGTTCATTGTTCAGCTTTGACTCAACTTTATTTCAAGTATATATTTAGAGAAAAATAGTCGAGTTGGGTCTTGTTAGAATCGTATGATCACGTAGTATTATAATATATATTTTGCATAATTTTTTATTGAACATATTTTGAGATATTAACAGTTGAAAAAGTGCATTGGATTGTGTGCAAAAATAAAATAAGACAAGTTAAATGGGACGGAGGGAGTAGTATATATAGTGAATGAATGGATATGGAGTTCCCTAGCTAGCTACCCTCCTTACAATTTACTACATGAGGCAGGCATCATCGATCAGTACAGTCATTATCTGTCCATGTCCATTTGTACTCTTTCCAATTGGAATAACTCCATCTTATAAAGAAATCTCAATTAAACCGACCTCACATTAATTATATAATAGTCATATTTGTAGTCAATAAAATTGTGGGAAAAAATTAATCCATTATTATTAGTTTTGAGTATGTGTAGTATTACATGATTTTTTTATTGTATATATTATTGAGATATTAACAGTTTAAAAAGAGTACTGAATTGTATTCAGAAGTCAAATATGACAAGTTAAATAGGAATGAGAGAGTATATTTTTCAAAAAGAGTATATTGTTATACTAATTGATCTATATATATAATTTTTTTTTCCGTTTTCTTTTAGAGTAGGGATTTAGATGTGAACATATGAATTTAAGTAAAGCTATTGCTAATAGTAGATTGCTTGTCTTTATACTGTTTCCGATGAATTCAAAAGTGCGTTATTACAAGTTATTCAAGTCTTGGAAAAAATTTATTAACGGCCATGTTTACAAATATATAAACAATGAAAAATGAAATTACAATTTTGACGAGATGATGAGAAGAAAAATATTGAAAAATTCAAAACTACAAAATGTGATCATCTTGTTCGTTGCCTAGCATGCAGCCAATGAATTCATCTCGTTGTTCGTATATTATAAGTGATTATATGTACTCCCTCCATTCCTTTTTAGTAATCTTTTCAAAGACTAAAAATATTTTAAAATAGTTATCACTTGTAAATAGTTATAGGTAACTAGTTATGCTATATTTTTACTAAGTATATTACCATTTACTTTATATAAATATTATTTCTCGACATTTATTACAAAAGAGTTTAGTTAAAGGGTAAAAATGAAAATTTATGAATTAATTAATACAAATCTTAATTATTAAAATTGAGCTGAAAGATACAACTGATGAAGGGAGAATCAGCAAATAGAATTCGCCATGTCTGTTTTCCAGTAAATATTCACAATTAATTGTTGCACGAATTAATTTCAACTCTAATCAAACTAACTAATTTTAAAACACCATTGTTGCACGAATTAATTTCAACTATAATCAAAGTAATTAATTTTAAAACAAATTAAATATCATCATGATTATTATATATGCACGCAAGCTGCGTTTCACAATTAAATAAATATACATATTCCAACTCAATAATATATAGGCTATATAATACTCCCTCCGTTTTTTAATGTTTGCTACATTTGGAATTTGGCCACTATTCACATACATGCTTTAAGTTAAAGTTTTAGCATAGTTACACAAGTTAAAAAATAGTCAAGTGAGATCTTGTTAGATTTGTCTCATCTTGTAGTTTCTAAATATGAAACTTTTAGAATTTTTACTTATACCGAACTTGAGTTATTAATAATTTAAAATGTGCATTGGACTGCGTGATGGGTGGGTCCGTAGCAAACAATAAAAAAAGAGGAAGTATATAGTAGTAGTATAGTAAGGTGGTTGACTAAATTCAATTCAAAGAGAAAATTAAAATCTATCAAACCCCACATCTCGTGTAGTGCATATAATTTGCACTGCATAATCAATAGTACTATATATATTCACATTCACATGTAGGTATTAACTTTATAGGTGTATTATAAGTGCATTCTTTATTTAATTTATTAGCTTTAATGAAGTAATTAATATCGTAGATATATATATATGCAGTTGCACAGATTATTTTGTATATATGTAATGAAATGAAATGAACGTACTGTGTTTGATGGAAAAGAGGGAACCCATATTTCAACGTTTCCCTTTTGTCCTAACACCTAATTAATAGGTGTCTTTTCTAACACAGGAGGATTCTTTGATTTCTTCCCATCCTGCATATAATGTACTCCCTCCGTCCCGCGAATTGTGGCTCGTTTCTTTTGGGCACGGTAATTTATGTGGTGGGGTATGATGGAGTTTAGTTGTTAAAGTGATGTGGGTATTTGTGTTTAAAATTTTAATGAATTTTGAGTTTCTTTATTGTTTAACTTTGACAAAATATTATTGTAATGATTTAATTAGAGAAAAATATTCAAGTGTGATCTTGTTAGAATCGTCTAGACGTCTAGATTTAGAATGTATATTTTATATAATTTTTATTTGTACCAATTTTAAAATATGAAGAATTTAAAAAATGCTAGGGACTTTGTGTAGAAAAATAAAAGTGTATTGGGAGTTGTGCAGAATAGTAAAAGTGATTACTTTTAATGAGATTTAGAAATCATTAACATTCTAATCATATTTATATTAAGTAAATTTATCTAAAAAGGGAAAGTGGCCACAATTCGTGGGACAACCCAAAGAGGAATACGAGCCACAATTCGTGGGACGGAGGGAGTAATAATAATAGTACTTCCTCATCCGTTCCTTTTTATTTGACACATAAGAAGTTTTATTACTGTTCATTAAGTAACTTTGGTTCGACCTTTTAATATAGTTACATAGAATAAAATATAGTCAAGTGGGATCTTGTTGGATTCCTCTAACGGCAGAGATTTAGAATATTAAATTTTCATAATTTTTACTTGTACATAATTTGAGTTATTGATGATTAAAAATGTGTATTGGATTACGTGAAATGTGGGTCCGTAGCAATTAAAAAGGAACGGAGGTAGTAATATATATGGATGCAGACACAGATGCAGTCAAATAAGGGAGCTGGCCCAGCAGAGGCCAGAGATCGATGCTTCAACACTATTATTGGTTCAACTTTCATTCTTGTTTCGAGAAATGGGATTGAAGAGAATATTAAGTAATTAAAAGATGGAAGTAGCAGTTTGGATTGTGGGAAACAATGACAATAATATTAGTATTAGGGTTTGTCAAAAAGATGGTTAGGCGGCATAGACATGCAATGCAATGCAAATTAAATTAATTCTCTGCAAGATTCTTGATTTATTATATAAATTATATTTAATGGGTTAAAGCGTGCATGGTGCAGAGATTAATTAAGTAGCTTTTTGAGCTTGGACTGACTAATTCGCCAAATTGGAATAAATTACTTGTTCCTATTGGTATATCGTACTAGCGCAGCATTCATGAATATAGAGTTAGAGTAGTAGTAGTAGTAATATTAGTTTGTTCTCGATGCTATAGCAGTTTTACTGGTCGACTTTTCACTTGTCAATTACATGTAATTATAAATGTCATACCGACCTTACCAAATTAAATTAATTAATCACATGACTTACCCTTTATTGATTTGGTTAGATTTGTTTTTTTGGAGGAGCCATTGAAGACCTGAGAAAGGGGTGGTGGGAGCCCATGACACACAATTACAAAGGGAATAAATGGGAGGGATAGAGAACCGGGTGGGGATTCGAACCCCTAACCTATAGGTTGGGAGTTGGGGGACTTGACCACTAGGGTCGGGTAAGTCCCCAACCCCGTTTAGATAATAATATAGTACTACTTGATTATTATTAGTCGTTTATTATTATTTTTTTTGGGTGAACCGTTTATTATTAAGTATTGTGCTCTTGTATATGTAATTTTGAAATTGATATTTGTATATGTAATAATGTACTTATATTACAGTTACATAATATATCAATTACACACAAACACAACATGCACGACATAATAGTAAATGTTTATATTAATTTTAGTCGTATACTCTAATGATGACTTATTGACTTGGGGAAAAATGTAGTGTGTGTATTCTATTACTCTAAATCTCTAATGCCTATAGTCATGCACTCTATACTTTGATTTTGCAATGCTAAAATTGGACTCAGCCAATCCAGTGTTAGTGGCACGAAATTGTTGGATGTCAGGGGGGATTTTATCAATTAGCCAAGTCCTCGTACCAAAATGAATGTTCTTTTGTGGAATAAATGTTTGGAAGAGTACATTATTTTATTTAAGAATGTAAAGATAAAAGTAACATATAGAAGTACATCCAAATATAAGTAGTGCATTTATTACTTCCTCCGGCTCACTATTTTTGTTACGGACCCATCCAGCACATATGTCGATACACATTTTTAACGGTTAATAATTTAAATTGTGTACAACGAAAAGTTATAAAAAGTTAATTGTCTAAAACTACAAGATTAGACGAATCTAACAAGATCTCACTTAATTATGATTTTTTGTACATAGATGTGATAAAAAAATTGATGTGATAAAAAAATTGAAACAAAATTAAACATTGAATAGTGCTTAAAAACCATCCGTAACAAAAATACCGAGACGGGTAATATGATTCATTCGGCCCACAACATGCTTCGGCCCAAAGTTATCCAAATGCACTTCTTATCCGAAGCCCTATCGGATATCTTTAGCTAAATAAAGGGGCAAATAAGGCTTGTCATAAATAGTAGCAATACATATAGGCCCAGCAATACGCCTCAGTCAAAAATGCTATACCCACTTATCCTACAACTCCCACCAAATGCTATACCCACTTATCCTTCAGGCCCAGTTCAATTTTTTACCTTTTTTTTTTTTTTTTTTTTTATCAGTTACTACCTCCGTTCCTTTATAATTAAAATATTTGGAATTTCGGCACTGTTTATTGAATAACTTTGATTCGACTTTTTAACACAATTATATAAGATAAAATATAGTCAAGTGAGATCTTGTTGGATTCATCGAATCGTATAGATTTAGAATATCAAATTTTCATAATTTTTATTTATATGCAATTTAAATTATTAAGGATTAAAAACGTGTATTGGATTGCGTGAAATGTGGGCCTAAGGAAGTACTAATTTGTGAAGGCCATCGGAATCACATAATAATCGGTCAAAACTTAGAATTGAATCTTTGAGCAAGTAAATCTAGTGAATTGTTCGAAGAGCGCGGTGAGATCGTAGTAAATTCGGAAAAAAAAAAAAAAAAAAAAAAAACTGACCAAAGAAAGAGTAAAACAAAACCACTAAGGAAAGGAATAAAACCACAAAGTACATAACATAGCCACAAAAAATTGAAGAGAGAAGGCACCGAACTCAGGAGAGTTGATCTTTATGGAGTATATTAATATAGGACATTAATTAGGCACATTTGCGAACACAGTAGACATTGAGTACAGTGGATTGCAAATCAACCATCCATCATTACAAACAACACTACTCCCGATGGGCTGGGCTGGACACTGGATTCATGAAAACAAGTTTGGTTTTATGGGCCTTTAATGGGCTGGATTGGATTTCGTATGGGCTGACTTGCCCTTTTCTTTATCCTTGAGCCTACGTAGTTCTTTGCCCATATTATATACTAGTAGGAATTCGGAAGTACAGTACTCCCATAGGAAATGTAGAATTTTCCAATTAAAGCTCTTCAAAAGAACATACTTTATGGAAGAATTTGGTTGAGGGTCAGAATCCAAAATAAGTAATTCAAATTATGAATGTAATCGAAATAAGTTTGGTATGTCAATATTACAAATCACAGTGACTGCTACTCATTAAACTCTACCCCTCTAATCACCCAAACAATTAATAAATCATAAGATTCACTAAAATAAATGACTAAATTTAACTTTACATACTTCAATATGTACATACATGAAACACTTACAAATAATAAAAACACAATCCCCAGGGCTTAGCCATTTCAAAAATCAAGCTAAGCCAGACGAGAGACAGGACATCATTAACAAAATCAACCAAACTTGACCTAACCAAACTGACCCCCAAAAAAAAGGGAAAAGAAAAAGAAAAAGGAAAAACCTAAACTTGGGCCTTGCAAATTTAAAAATCATTGCAGGCCCAATTTAACAGACAAGCCCATATATTAACAACAGGCCTAACTATATTGCATCCCAATCAATCTCATAAGACGGATACTTTGACAAATTGCCCATCTCCCAACCGGGTTGCTCCTCTTCCCCGAACTCCGGGAATCCAGGATCCGAACCCGGAGATGCCTGACCCGACACCTCACTTTCCGACTCGGACGTTTTGCAGCTCTTCTCCGCCTCCTCTTCAGCCGCCGCGGCAGCGGCGGACTTCTTCGACCTTGATTTCTTGACCTTCTCGGCGTCGATACTTCTTCCCTGCGCCAGAGCCAGGCAGATGTCCTCCAATTTGGCCTCCACGCTGGCGGGGAGGGGATTGAACTCGCCGAAATCGGCGCGGCCGTTGGGGCGTCGGATGTGCTGGAAATTCAGCCTGGCAAAGTCACCGCGCAGCTTGTACGCCGCCTTGTCGTACGCCAGGGCCGCCTCCTCCGCCGTGTCGAAGGTTCCGAGCCAGAGACGCGTCCGGTTCTTGGGCAGCCTGATCTCCGCCACCCACTTGCCCCAGTGGCGCTGCCTGACTCCCCGGTAGAGCTTATTGGGCTTCGGCGGGGAGCCTGCTTGCTTCATCTGGATGGGCTTGGGCCCAAGGGCGTGACTATTTTGGGCCTGGTATGGGCTGCATCCAAACTGGGCCTGGATTTCCTGGATCTGGGCCGCGGACAGTTGGTTCAGTCCAATAGGTGAAGAATAATCCTGGTACACATTGGGCTGCTGAAATTGAGAGTAAGAAGGGGTAGAAATACCAAAATACTGGTTACTACTCTCTGGGGTGAAAGATGGGGGGAAACTAGAAGAAAATTTGGGTGGGGAAGAAGCACTTTTGTAAAAAGGTTCCAGTGCTTCCATTAACTCCCCACCAACGAAGGGATCTAACCCTGCAGGACTATAGCTACTCCAACAATCCATTGTAGTAGTCATTTGGAGACTTAAAATCAAATCAAATTAAAGAAAAATGTATGGACAAAGATTGGATCTGAGGTTTAAAATAGGCAACCCCTTTAAATCCCCTAAACCAAAAATGAAGACAGCCCAAGAGGGAACAACTAATAAGCCCTCAAAAGAACAAAATCTAATTAAAATGATCTCTTTTTTTTTTCTGAAAACCCTTGCTTTCTTGGACCAAGTTTGCCTTTTTGTTTCTTGATAACAAGAAATAGATTCAAACAAAAACAACAAACTCAAAAGCTCAAAGAAAAGCAGATGATTAACAGAAAGGGATCAACAGAAGCGGGGCAAAATCAGAGGGGGGGAAATTATGAAAAAGAAGAAATTCAATTCAAGATGAGAAAACCCTTAACAAGACTCTTCGAAGAAAAAGATCTTGTGAAGTGTGTGCAAGTGAAGGAAGAAAAAGTGAGGAGGATTGTTTGGGAGTGGTGGTGTGTGAAAATTGTGTGCGTGTTTGTGGCCCTAAGGGGATTTTAGAAAGCCCTTTTTATAATTGCGGGGAGAGCCCTGATAGGGTTGCCTGTATTTAGCCTACTTTGATATTCGAAATCATCTCCTCACTTCAATGAAGGCTGTCGGCTGATAAACTCGCGCCGCGCGTCCAAATTGGTGCGTCACGGGGCCAATGAGAGAGGAACACGTATGAAGTTCAGTTGAAAGGGCGTTGGGGTCCCTGGAGCGGGTGAAGGGGGGCCAGGTATGAAACATGATGTAAGAAACCGCGTGAAGGGTAAGAATTGATTCTTCTTGTGCTCGCTCCAGTAAGTAAATCAAGTGCGTTCGGAGTTGCTTCCTTTTGTCGTTTTCACATCCACTTTTCACTCCCTCAACCTCAACACATGAAATGTACTAAGTGGGAGTAATCCGGGAATCCAAAGATATTTTATTGGGAGTAATCCTACGAATTAAATACTTTCTTTCATTTTTTACTATAGTACTAGTATGTTTTTGAAAAGTTTATTGTATATTTGTATGTTTTGGAAATAGGTTAGTTCGGGCTAGATTTAAGCTTGTACGGTCTAGGTCTACGTTGATTTTTTAAACCAGAGTCTGGCATATTATCTTTGATAGGCTTACCTTATAGGCTATTTAATATTTATATATACCAGCTTTTAAGTATTTTTAAAACCTTATTAAGCCTATTTCAAAATTAAATTAAAATTCTTTTATATATGTTCGGATGTAATCACAAGGTTAACAGACACGATTTATGCATTTGAGCAAGTTTTCATCTACAGCTATTTATATACGAGAAAATGACTTATAAATATTTTTAAAACATATATAAAATCAAATTAATATTTACTTTCTATATAAAATAATAGTAACAAATGACAATACGACATATTCTAATAACAATAATAAATAGGAGGGCCTGATAGGTCTAATAGGTTTTTTTATAACGCTCAGTCTTGGCCTATTTGCTAAATAGGCTTTCCAAAAAGTCTGGCCTATTTATAAGAAAAGTCTGGTCTGGTATGACCTTCGATAGGCAAGACCATAGGCCCCTGTCGGGTAACCTTGCTATTCTCACCCCTATTTGTGTGGTACTTCCTTTGTTTTTAAATTTTTATTACGTACTCACTCAGCACGCAGTCTAATGCATGTTTTAAACCATTAATTACTTAAATTTGATACAAGTAAAAATTATAAAAGTTCAATATTTAAAAATTATAAAACGAGACGAATCTAACAAGATCTTATTTAGCTATATTTTAATTTGTATAATTATGATAAAATTTTAAATCAAAATAATTATGTGAACGGTAGTCATTTGTTCAATTGAACAAATATAAACAAACGAAGGAAGTACGTCTCAGATACATTTCTTCAATAAAGAGTTGCTCCGTAACAAAAAGACCAGACCGGTCAACACTTCTAATTCAAGTTCTTGTCCGGATGTGAATTTTTTCAATACATTGTGTCAATATTATTCATAAATTACATTTGAGTTACAATAAATAGTATAATAATTAAATTACTTAAGAAACTGAATAAAAAGCTTAGGGCCTCCATTCATACCAAAAAATTCGAAATTATATTGAACTGAATATTCTAAATATGTTTTTTTTTTCCTTCAAGTGTTCAAGACATCATAACAAATTTATATGCTAAAGAGAGGTATTAGAACACCAAGTGAATTATAAGACAAAACCAACTGAATTAAATTGTATTACATATAATAACTTTAAAATATTAAAATTTTAATTAATTGTTTTGATTAAATTTCACTCAATATTGATGTTGGTTATCAAACCCAGTCCTACATCGAAAGAATAAGGAAATGTAACCTAACTCCATTAGTACGAAGCTTTTTGGGAGATGCCAAAAAATAAAATTGTGAGGGTTTTATCAAAAACAGACAATATCATACTAATACCGGAGTTAGGGAGGCGTTCGTAGTCCCAACAATTGAAACAAGTGAATTATAGTTTCATTTAAGTGAAATTATTATTGCTTTGGTCTTCTTCTCCATTAGAAATTACACTTTAGTTATAGGCAGAGCCTTCTGGTGCTTACTCCCCTTGTTAAAATTTTCCTTATCTTTCTTTATACTATGCTTAAAAATATTATTGTTTTTTTAAAATTTTATTAATTACTTATTTTATAGCATTCACAAATTTGAAAACTTAGACACTAGGAGTGGAGGAGGCTATTAATTTTTCAGACTCCTTGAGGCCTTGAGGATTATTCGTGATTGCATCTCTGATGAACATTGGCTAAGGCCGTTGGTTCTTCCCATTTCTGATTTTAAGGATCAACTGCCTGGGGTCTCTTGGTTTCATATCCTTCGAGAGTGAAATAAGGTTGTGGATTCTTTAGCAAAACTCGGCACTAACAGTGTGAATTTCTATACTACATGGGCATTTCTTCCGGACGTGACTCATGGGGCGCTGGCAGCAAATAGAGCGGGTGCTTGGTTTCAGTGACTTTGAATTTTTGTTTTTGTTTTTTTTTTTCATGTTCTCCCTTTCTGTAATTTTTTTTTTAGTTTATTATCTTTGCTAATGCTTTAGCGTCCTGTTTCAAAAAAAAAAAAAAATTGAAAAGCTTAATCAACACTACTGGTATAACATTATTTTGAAGTGAGGCATTGTTGAGGTTCAAATACTATCATCCGCAGAGCAGCTATGCCACCCAAAATTAGGTTATGCCACTTTAATTAAGCCAAATTAAATATTGCAAGATAATCTTCATTTTAGGATAATAATAATGTAATAATAATGGTAATAAATGGCATTAAAGTGAAATAAAGAAAATGGTGGCAATGTGAAGTCAACTAATGAAGCTAATTAAGTGCATGTGTGATCGCTTCTAAATTAGGGGATCATTAGTGGATACAATTAAAGTCAATAACTTATTTTAATTTGCAACCACAACTTGCATATTCCA
Organism: Hygrophila difformis; assembly: GCA_030278955.1. Taxonomy (NCBI): domain Eukaryota; kingdom Viridiplantae; phylum Streptophyta; class Magnoliopsida; order Lamiales; family Acanthaceae; genus Hygrophila; species Hygrophila difformis. The sequence goes on along the minus strand of JAOANR010000014.1, from coordinate 4,215,299 downwards.
ATGGAACTCTCTAGATTAACAGTGATGGGTTTTTCTAATATAAGGCCCTTAATTATATGTATTTTTTATTTTACTATTTCATTTTTATATTTAAAAAGTCCTCCTACTTAATCCTTTCGGCAAGCAACTTCAAGGACAAAATCTTATTTTACTCACTATAAGAAAAATCACGTTTCCCGACCGAAAAATGCGGTCGCCAACACCAAAATGCGGGTCGTTTTGGGGCTTCCCGACCGCATTACCAACCGCAAATGTCGGTCGGAAATCTATTGGTCCGTAATCTGCCGCCGACCAAAAAAAATTATCGTCGGGGACTTCCCGACCGCGTTGCCAACCAAACGTTGGTCGGCGATTTTCCCGACTGAATTACCGACCACACATGCGGTCGGTAATATCTAGTCCCAAAAGGTCCCGGGAGAAGTTTCCCGACCGAAATTCGTGGTTTGTAATTCTCTTTTATGCAAAATAGTGTGGCTAGGAGGGCTCGAACCCAATCCGTCAACAACACTAAACATCCACCTTAACCAACTTGGCTAGCTATCTAACCCTTCCCCGCGTGTGCCATTGGGACACAATACATTTCTTGTCATTATAGGTAAATCTTTATATATAATATATATAAATATATACATATAGAAATATTAATTTGTAAATTATTAACTAAATTGAAACAAAATAAAAATAAAAATTATATTAATTAAAAGAAAATTTTAATTAAAAATTAAAATAAATAATTATAAAAATAAAATTAATATTCTGATAAAAAAAATTAGAATAATAAATTATATTAAAAGAATTCAATGCAACAAACAATATAGAAAATTCACAAATAAAATAATGGGGAAAAAATTTAGCGACCCCAAATTTCGGTCGGTAAATCGGTCGGTAACTTTGGCGACATAATTTTCGGTCGGTAAGTCGGTCGCTAAATTATATTTTTTATAAAAAATTAATAAAAATTAAAAAAAATTTGGGAAAAAACTTCCGACCACACTTTTGGTCGGTAATGCGGTCGGTAATACCAACCACCTTTGTTGCGGTTGGTAATACGGTCGGCAAAAAACCTCATAACGCAAAACGGATATAAATTCCCGACCACAGAAAGCGGTCGGTGATGCGATCGGTAATACCAACCGCAAAATGTCGGTCGGTAAATGCGGTCGGTGTTCTAGAATTTTCTTGTAGTGACTCTCTCCATCCAGCTTATTTCATCTATTTTTTTTGGGTATATAGTTTAATATACAGTCAATATCTCAAAAATAATTACAAGTAAAGTTATATAATTATACTAAAATTATTTGATTAGATGAATTTAATAAGGATAATTTAATCATATTGTTTTATTATATTACATGCAGGCCCGGCTCAACCACATGAGCAGCCGGAGCTGCCGCTTAGGGCCCCAAATTTGGGGGCCCACATAAAATATTTTATTATATATTTAATTATTTTTTTTAAAAAAAAGGTCAAGTAAATGTATTTTATATATTTATATTCCATTTTACAAATATTTTTAACAGAAAAGCTAGTTAATGAATTTATTTAATGTATCACATAATACTGTATAGATTTGAACTACTATTATTCAATATTTGTTAATTACAAAGTATTTTTATTAATGTAATGTCACCAATTTAAGGATAATTAATAATTCTATTTTAATGATTTGTTACTCTAAAGATCATATTCTTTTTTGGTGAATATTGAGTATCCTCGGGCCACATTAGACCTGATATTAATCCCTCAATGATCTACATGAGCAATAAAGGGTGAATCTCCCAAAGCAGTCTAAAGATAATATTCTTAATATATATATATAATGTATATATACATATACATATTCATATCTTGCTTGAGTTTTCATTATTTTATTATTGTATTTAAAAGTGTGCTTATGGGATGAAAATTTAGTTCTAATTTTAGAATTATGACATGAGCTAACCTAGGTCCTAGCGTATAAGTAACTTCATGGTTTATTACGAGTTTTAAAGAAAACAAAAACAAAAAGCACTCTTGACAAAAGTTATACTTGTATATTTATATTAATAAATTAATCATATAAATTAATAAAATAATTTTATAATAAAATATTTTAAGTTTAAATTTAGGCCCAAAAAATTACAGGCTCAGGGCCTATAATTAGAGACGGCCCTGATTACATGAATAAAATTAAGTTAAAAATAAATAACGGATATAAATAAATCAAACAAGATATTATAAAGTATACATATGGAATAAATACCTTAATTCATCCAAAGGAAACAAGGAGATTAATTTTGTATGCAAATATTCTTCATACCAAGATATAAACAAAGAAATATAGAAATAGAGATAATGAGAAAGTGACCAAATTTGACAAAATGCACAAAAAAAAAAAATCAGGCCCCCACTCTAAGAAAATAAAAAAAAATTAAAAATTGAATTATATAGTAGTATGATTTATGGAATTTAAGGACAAAGGGCCATTTCATTTATTGCGGATTAGTACTTTTCCAGGCAGATGAATATTGCTATACAATTAATATATAGTATACGACAAACATATAACAATAAATTAAATTTAAAAAAAAGGATGGTTATGATTCAAGTTCAAAGAACCTATGGGCTATGCATGCTTTGATTTTTGAATAAGGAAATATAATATTAATGGTCAAACAATATTATCTTGATCTTCAAGTGATGTAGGAAGGGAAGAAAAAGAACCCTTGGCATCATTTGGGGCCATTTCTTTTTGGATACATTATTAATTAATGAATATATGGTTGCAAGTCCCCACTTTGAAATCAAATCCCATGCGTAGTTTTAATTGTAGACTAGGTGTTACATCTCTTTTAACCTTTGCTCTTTATTACAATTTTTATTTATTTATTTATTTATTTATTTTTGGGGTAGGAAAAGGGACGAAGTTATTTTATATGAGAACAGAGGAGTAGTATCATATCGAATTATTGAAAAATTATTCAAATTCAGAATGTTGAGACCATTTATCAATATAACAAGATATAAGCTCTTTTTTTTTTCTCTCTCTCTAAATAGTAGTAGTTCACAGTGTTCACTAACTGATTGCTATGGCCTATGGGGTCATTTTAAATCAATTCATTGATTCATTTGGAGTGATTTGATATGATTAAAAACTTTGATGCAAAGTTTAGTTGTATAAATTCTAAAAGAGGAAATCCGACTCATAAGATGTAATATTCCCAAAATTCAAACATAATTTTTGCAAGTATTACAGTCTTACTAATCACCCTAAAATAGTGGATAGCTAACTTAGATTAACTAATATACGGCTAAGTAAAATATATCATGATAATCTAAATCAATTATGAGCGGAAGTTAATAACTAAAGCAACATGCAGGCACTTAGTGAATCTCAATAAAAACCTCTAAATAAGCCAACAATTATTCAGACTACGAGCATCACAAATCCAACGTCATACAACATGCCAAATATTCCAAGTAAAGGGCTATCAGTCCAAAGTAAAGAATCACAAAAACGCAAAGTCGACAGAATGTAAATCTAAGGCTCACATGCCTCAACTAACAAGTATCCCAAAACCAGCCGCAGCAACAATAATTAAAGTATCATATAGCTATAAATAATAGAACAATACGAAGTCCAAGCTAAGTGATCTCTCACAACCTCAAGCCCAAATCATGCTCTAGCGCCTCGAGGACAAGTGAAATTAAGTTACTTTTAAATATCTATGTGTAATAATTAAAAATATTGTATTTAAATATTAAATGGCAACTCCCTAATATCCCTATTGGTGCTGGAATACTCTAGACAAAGGTAAGCTAAGGCGCACCTTTAGTCCTTTACACTGTACATTTTTCAAAGTTAATTTTTAATTTCACATTGGGTCTAATTTTTTGTGAAACTACTGTGTCTAGTAAAATAAATAAACAAACAAATTAGGAGGAAGAAAAAAGAGAGTTGGAAAGTGTAGTTTTGGTGGGCTTGACTGTTCAATCCCTTTCGAGAATATTTTGGGGGATATAATCAATAATATGCATATGATCGAGTATGGGTATCTTTTTTGGATGATTTTTGGGGAGCCCTTTGCCCTAACCTTTCCATTTTCTATCTTTTTTTTGTACAACCACAATCCACAATCCACAAGCCACAAATGGCATGCATATTATGTGGTGTGCATAAGCAATAGATGAGTGAATTGTGGAATGTGGCCTCAATTGATTGCTTATCTTATTGGGTGTCGTCGTTGAATTTGCAGGTACACACACCAAGGCATTTCTATTTCTTCCTCTTTTTAGGACAATTAATTACTGTACTGTTGTCAAAGTGTCATTCTTACCAGGATTTGATGGATCGTTTGGAGTTTTGTTGGATGGGGTTGTTGGAATTCGGACACCATCCAATTTTTGGTTCAAGAATCGGGCAAGAAAGCATGATCTAGATAGTGGAACACGTCGGTGTCTATTTCAATTAACAGTTAGTGGTTGGCGTTGCATATTTCTTGCAAACAACGATTTCTCAAAAACGTTTTATTAATTTCATTAAGATAAGAAGTACCGTCCCTTCTTGCATCTGATTGCTTAGGTTTATAATTTTGCGATAAAACGGGTTTATATTAAGATCAAAAATAATTTTAAAAATTCTTTTGAAATTAATTTTCTAATTTAGTCTATAGTTGATCGAATAGCATGATACGACGGTATATATAGATTGATGGAGTCTGTTTGATGGACAAGAAATGAGACTTTCAATTGTCGTCATACCATCTAAGCATAATTTAAATATACAAGACATTAAGGTACCTAAAATCCTCGAACTTACCATTAAGATATATGAGATGTTTGAGAGTCAGCGGATCCACAATTCGAAGAGAGAATTGTGAGAGGATATGCTGATTGAATCCTCTATATGCTTCTAAAAATATGTCAGCTTCCAAACATCCCATAAACTTATTTTTACCTAATTGGTAGATATTGTATTTATTGGCGCAACATCATCAGTCCACCCACCACATGAGATGATACTGAAGGGGACGTGCTGATGTGCCTGTGTGGCTATGACAAGTTTGGTTGTTTGTTTCTTTTCTTAATAAAATAAAATTTGGGTTTTTGAGTGTACGAAATCACAGCACACCTGCTCAGCTGTGTGCATCGTAGTTGAGTATACTAAGCATAAAATCATGAGTTGTTTTCCAAAATCCAACGTTGCCTATTGCAACATTTAGCATAAATTTCTAGTCGATAAGCTAACACAAGTTTAAATTGGACTTTGGCTTATAGTTGCAGACATTCAAGGACGAGGACACAAAACAACCAATACATTTTTAAAAAATTCTTGATTGAAGTTTTAATTAACAAACATACAAACTTCTAGAACATGAAATTTCATATGCCCAATCCAACTTGCATTAACAATCTGTAAGAATTAGAGAGAAGGTGATAAAATGACATAAATCAATCTCAGTTATAAATATTACCCAAAGAAAAAAAGAATCCACACCAAGAATCTGATATCATGAAATTTAAAATGTATACAGCACCCGGCGCCTTTATATAATACTGATCCCATCAATTAAAAGAGTGGGAATCAGTTCGTATTACATTGAACTGTGACCAAAAAGAAGAAGAAAAAAACAAAACTATACCCATATGTACACTCGCAAGCAAAATTTCTTCTTAATTTTCTTATATATAAAAAATCTACTGAAAACAGAAAACAGCTTCAAAAAGCAGCTGCAGCCAAAGGGCCTGCTTTACCAGTTGCAAGTTACAACTGCATTCCAACACAGGATTTTGCTTCAAAAGACATTAAAAGCAGCCTCTCACATTTTTTTTTTTTTTCTTTTTTCATTTCCCAGAGTCCAAAAACCAAGAAATATACAAACGACCCCCTTTCAAAGGAGAACAGGGAGTGTATTCCACTCCTTTCCAAGTTTAAAGTATGCCTGCAGTTTAAAATATGCAGTCCAGATAGTGGTCATAGCGTCGTCGATTGAACTCCAACAAGCTACCATATATCCGGTCAGAAACGCCCACAAACAGTGCTTCAGTATCGGGGCTGAAGGAGATGCCAGCAATCTCCCCAAACAGGTCGATTTCTTGCACTTTTGAGTAGTCAGATTGTGTATCAAACACGTGAACAAAGTCTGCTGGTTCAGCCATGGCCATGAATCGGCCGTCTGATGTAAACCTTAAGGTTCGGATTGCGCCCATCCTTCCTTTGAGTACAGCCATGGACTCGGATAGGTTTCTTACATCCCACAATCGGCAAGTGGTGTCTTGATTCCCAGTTGCAAGGATTCGACCATCGGGATGCCAGGCAGATGAGAATGAATAGTCTTGATGTCCCTTTAGGTTACCAATGACCTGCACAGAGAGGTTTTTGTTATGATTTGGTTTGGTCAAGAAATGTTGGATGGTGAGGATAGACGAATAAGTGAAGATTTGACTTACCTTTCCAGATTGGACATCTGCAAGTAAACATTCTGCACTGTCCCCAAGAACAGAAAACATTTTCGCATCGGGGCTGACAGAAGTATTCTGTGATCAAATAGAACATTAGGTAAATAAGAAACTTGTTTGTTAAAAATTAGAGTTGCATTTCAGAAAAAATCTCTCTGCAAGAGTCACTCACGTTGACAGACCATGGAAACATGAAACGATTTAGGCAAGTAAAGTTTACAGCATCCATAACCCTGACTTGAGCATCATTGTTTGCTGTTATAACTCTTGGTGCACCACTGCCGAAAAGAATGAATGAATCCACCATTAAACAATGTTGAAACATCAATAAGAAGCATCTGTTATATATATATATATATGTATGTATAAATATATACCTAGGGTTGTTAAAAATGTCCACTGCATTGGTAATCGCATTTTCCTCTGAGGATATTTTCATTGAGAAGGTGACTCCAGGCTTGTCTAGATGCTGTTAGGAAGGAGTGAGGCTCAATCAGCTTTGTCCAAATGAATTATGCAGATTACAATTTAACAAAATGTCATGGTACCAGCAAACTACCTTACAGATGAGTTCTCCCTGGAAACCCCCAGCCACCAGTAAACTGTCCTTCACCGTCATGGTGCTTATCTGAACCCTTGAAAGTGGCTGTGCCAGACATCCAGGATATTTCTGTTTGCATTCCATAACAGAGAATACTTAGAAAACCAATTATGATGAATGAAAGTAATATACACGATTAATTGGTTAAAGAAGGTAACTCACCAGAGTAGGCACAATAGGCTTAGCAACATTAAGAACTTCTTTGCCAGTCTTAAGCAGGGAGGACCAGTGCATCACGGAATAGTTTTGCATGAGATACACATCATGTTTTGAAGTTGCCCATAACAGATTCCTCAGCTGAAAAAGGTAACACTTCTCCAGTTAAGAATAAATAAAACATTTTTACCCTGGAAAAATAAACATGCAGTCCAAGAACTCATACTCACAAACACACACACCTGTCAGGATTGACATATAAGCAATTCGATAATAGTAAAGATGAAATTAATCCAGAGAACAAATATGGCAATGGATAATCCATCATTCAATATGTTTTGGAATAGCTCTAATACCGCCTTACTTCACAAAATTTGTAACAGTAGAGGGGGATAAGAGAAATAACCAAACAAAATCTAGATGGGATCTTAAATGTGCCTACATTAAACTAACTCTAAAAACTTTTAAGTCACAAAGCAAAAACAATCATTTGAAGAACCAATCAGACGATGCAAATGTAGCTAGCACAAACAAACTGCTATCGACACATTCATGATTAAAAATGCAAAATGAAAGCAAAGTAATAAAGGAAAACATGGTGTTGAGTCGAGTCACGGACTACATTCTACTTGGTCGAGTATCGTTAGTCTAATCCATGCATGAATGCAGCATCCCATCACCAAGCAAGCAAGTTCTAGTGGGATGTGAAAGAAATTCAACACCAAACTCAGCCCAAAAGTTAGAAATTTACTCTATGACACAAAAAGAGCACCAAAGAAGCAACCATGAAAATCGCAGAAACAGAAAAGAGGACCGAAAGTGCATGAAACCGGATAATAGACTCCAACAAGCTCTAATTTTGATTACAACCAAAGTAACATAGTTTTACAAATGAACACACAACCAATGATCAACCAAATAAGATAGTAAAATGAGCCAAAACACAAAAACACTACATTGCAAGGGAGTATTCTCCAAAACCAGGCTCTTTCATAGACTACATTACATGTAAAACAAGAGTCAGCCACAAAAGAAAGGGTGAAAGTAAAATATAATTCTAGAATTAGTTAATCAAATTGCACAGTGGTATGCAAGCAGGTATCCTGTTATGCATGAAAATGTAAATCAACCAATTGACTCAGCCCAAAAGTTGAGGCAAAATTTAACCCTAACAAGCACAAACTAATCTGGCCCATTAATGTTTATATAATTCCCTATCATACCATATGGACATCGTCCCTTATCCGCCAGCTTCTCAGAACAAACTTCAGTCGTGCTTCTAAGGCTGAAATAAAGATAAAATAGCATTCCCATGCTATTGGTTAAATTACAAAGAATTTATAATAACAGAGATTTAAAGCTTATCTGACATAGCAGTCAGCATCTTCATAATATAACATCCTCTAGAAACTAATACTTTCAACTCAGATCATTCCAGTGAATAATCTTGTATGAAAATAATATTTCATCCGAAAGCTTTCAGTGAGCCACATATAAAAAATGACTATGGAATTGGAAACAGCCTAAACCTGCAGAGACACTAACTAATACAGAAATGTGTCAATGAGGAGCAATAAAAGAATTGGCAGTCGGGAAAAAGTTAGCCTGAAGTACTACAAGCCAAATCTTGCTACCTACAAACAATTAAGTAATTAACAATCTACAACTTCACTAAAATATGTTACTTTGATACTAAATGGCTACACAGTATGTCCAAAAGGAAGTAGTCTATATCATGCTACTAAATAAAAGCATGAAGAAATGTGTGCAAGGTAAACCTGAATCCTAAATCACAGATAAGTTCTACATCTTGCTAGAGCCAAGCTATATACTCACCCCAATGCTTCCGTTAGCATAACTTGGCATCAAAAACCGGCAGCCTAACATCCTGGTAAACAATAACAATATTGCACCTTCCAGAAACAAATCTTCTAAATAATTATTCATGCAACTCGTTGCAATGGTTAATAATCTGCACAAAAAGGATTCTGTGAATACATGCCCAGTCCAACGTCACTTGAACTGGGCAGAAACAATAATCTTAAATAAAAAATTGTCTATATACAAAGCTAAGGTTACTCGCTCGAGAAGCCAGAGAAATTAGTTTCACACCAATGAACTACGTACCTCATCAATGAATGATGCGCTCAGATATAGAAGCATAGTAAATATTAGGACGTCAAAGTTAATAACAAGTATAGTGTCTGCAAAAAGTTCTTTTATATGGTGGATGAATTACACAGAGGATCCAAACTTTTAAATTACCATCACTAATTTCATTCAAGAAACAGAGAGATACTTCCAACTACAAAAATGCCCAAAAAAATGCTTCAGAAATAAAGCAAAATCAAGCCACGATGCATGGTGAGGATGAAAGTCAAGCCTTATGCAATATTGAAGTGTGATGTTGGACATTAGTGCAGTCGTATGCTTGAAGATAGTGAAGTTTTGGTCACAAAAAATGAAAAAAAGGTTGTTGAAGCATCACCACAAGAGAACCAATGAAAGCCACAACAAAATAAAATGAAATGTATCTACACTGCAGTTAATATTCAAAGGAAAAAAACAAAAAAATGATGCATGATCGGATTAAATAGATTTATGCTCTTAATCAATATATTTTTCCTCAAAAAATTATGACCCTAAGAAAGGTGAAATCAATTGTGTAACTCTCTACCTGAAAATGCACAATCGTTGATTTGACAAGTCTGGTGTTGAATTGAAAATCATAGAAGTTCTGGCCTTTCTCCACTTCTTTGCACTCCTATAATAAAAAATAAAAACAAAGAAAGAGAGAATTTTAATCTTAGCTCAACCAATAATAAATTCTTCAGAGAAATCAGCAGAAAAATCACAAATAATGCTATATAACGCACTTCGCTAAGCCTCAGAAACAAAATGCTAAGCATAGGGGCAATGAAAATTACACTCCTTAGAAAAGCATGGGCTTAGGCCTTTAGGGTTTAGCCAGTAGAGGGTAAGTAGACGACATGGTTTATTCAGAGGAGTTATATAGATTTAGATCTATATAACTTTAGGGTTTATATAGACGACATGGTTTAGCCTTTAGGGTTTAGCCAAAGTACAAGCCTACACGGGAGCATATGATCCACATATGAAGTCTTAGATCTACAAACGACCATCCTCTCATTTCTCAAAGGCCTATAACAGAATCTTCTCATAATCGCTACTAATTTTATTGACCGTTTATTAGTTATATAGATTTATATTCTATACTTCCTAGGCTTTTACAACAAATACTTTTAAATCATTCTGAAACATGCTTAGCTTTTATGAGACACAGAATAAAGAAGCACGAGTGCTCAAAACAAATCTCATTGTTGAAGGGCAACCCACGCAACCTAAATACCTTGGCAAGATCTTCACGGGAACCCGAGAGATTCTCATAGTTTTTGTATTGCCTCAAACGGGATTCGCGGTACTTCTCTCTAGTGAAATTAAGTCTCTCCCATGGAATACCCTGAATATCTTTGCCGTTCCTTGCCTCTATAGCCGATGTATCAGTTTTGGGCTTGCTCTGTTATTCAATACAAGTAATTCAGTTTACAGAAGCAAAAAAACATACAACACCAGTTAACGGTCAACATAAAACATTGGAAACATTAACTTGCACATCATGTGGAGTATAAAGTAACAATTACCACATCAAAGTCGTCCTCAAAGTCCGAGTCCACAGAATCATCAGAACTGAAACTGCTACTGGTTCTGCTCCGTGATAAAACGTCGTCGTCCTCAAAATCAGTCATGTCATAGTAGTCGTCAACAACGTACTCCAGCTCCTGATTCTGAAATTGTTCCATCGTTTTTCAGTTTTCACTGCAAAGGACAGGAACAGCAACAGAAAAATTAATCAACCAAAAAAATTGATATCTTCCGGGCACGATCTGAAATTCTATGCAGCAAAAATTAAAAAAAAATAAAATAAAATACAGTAATAAATAGAAAACCAACAAAATTCATGGAAAATCCAAATAATCAACCTCCTGAATAAATAAAATTATGAAATTCGGAAATTTTCAGAAATATCTACACCACTGGTCCCAACAGTCGAAGCAACGAGCTTCAAAACAAAATCGAAAGCAAAACTGCACAACAATAACAAGTACGGAGTACCACATAAAACAACACCACAAAAACGAAATTAAACACCAAGCAGCACAACAAACCACATTTAATTCACACTCAACGGAACAACTCAACGAAAGACTTTTAAAATAGAAAATGAATCACAAAATACCTCAACGCCAAAATAGATTCAACAATTTTCTCCTTCCGACGGAGGAGTGAGGTGTTTATGTGAAGGAGAGAGTTCTAGAGGAGAGGGGAAGGAGCGAACAAAGAGAGAGAAAGAGATAGACGACAAGAAGAAAGAGAGGGGAAATTATCGCCTGCAGTTGCTGAACAGCGTGAGAGACATAGAGAGTGAGGTTTACTTATAGAGGGAGGATTGAGGAAGGGTCTCGGTTGGGGGGTGGCACCCACATGGGTGGGGTACTTGTTAGGACCAATGAAGGACCCAAGAAAAATCCGTGTGCTTTGTTTTGATCCTGTGGGCTCCATTTTAGACGGACCGGCAACTTGCCTTTTTCCTGCCGTTACATGGCAGGATGAAGATGGAAATTACTGGATTCACAATTTCCAAAATTGCTCAGTAAAATATTTTTAAAGAAGGAAAGTAAACGCTTATAATTGGAAAGGTCACAGCGCAACTGTTGCTACGATACTCATAATTTTGTCCCTATATTATTTGCTTTAATGATTTTTGTTTTGTTAGGTGAACATATATAATTCCTCCGTTCTCAAATGTTTATTACTTCACAAATCAATTTTTCACGCAGTCCAATGCACATTTTAAACTATTAATAACTCAAGTACGGTACAAGTAAAAATTCTAAAAGTTCGATATTTAAAAACTACACGACGAGACGAATCTAACAAGATCTCACTTGACTATATTCTAACTTGTATAACTATGATAAAACTTTAACTAAAAGTCTATGTGTGAACAGTAACTTTTTTTCAAATGTAAAAAACAAATGAGAACGGAGGAAGTAATATGAAGTATATTTTTCAGAAAAATTTATACCATATAATTCGAAATGAAATAAAAGAAAAAAAAATAATAGATCGATCGAATCTCCAATCTTAGTATTAACAGAGATTTCATTGTTACAAAGCCTTAGAAGTATAAATATATCGGTGGTTTCTTCGACCAGCGAGTGTTTCTTTTTTATTTTATTTTATTTTTATTGAAGTTTTTCTCCCTTTTGTGGTCCTGCCTCTTGTCATTCTTGAATTTTCGAGCTCATCCCATTACTTCGATATCATCTAATTCAAATTAGTAGTACATGTATAATATTTAAAAAATTGATATTTAAAAGCTACAAGATTGAGATGAATTAACAAGATTTTATTTGGCTTTATTTTTGTTGTATAACTATACTTTTAAGTTAAAGTGCTACAATGAACATTAACAAAGTCAAATAGTAACATTAAGAAAAAAAAGAACTTGTCCCTCTATTTTTTTATTTTTTTTTAAACAGTGACACTCATGTGTCGGCAAATATGTGTGGGAGCTCAAACCACACAAATTACAAAGATGGACACTTATGTCCCTCTATTGAAAGGGAAAAGAATAGAGGAGAGGGGGAAGGGAAAGGCTCTATCATAATTAGACACTCCAGGGGCTTGTTCAGTTATGATAATAAGCCTTGTAAAATACTCCATCCATTTTTTAAAATTTATTACGGATTCACTAAGTCAAATATATATTTTAAATCATTAATAATTTAAGTTCGGTACAAGTAAAAAATTTAAAAGTTTGATATTTAAAAAATATACGATATTTTAAAGCACTTGTCTATATTTTAACTTATATAGCTATGATAAAACTTTAAGTCATGTACGTGAACAGTAGTAAAATCTCAAATATCGCAACAAAAAAAGGAGGGAGTACTATATATACCATCTATCAAGAATAATCATATGCTTAATTTCAGGGTTATAATTTTAATTGTAAGAAAACCTTAATTATTAAACTAAATTTAGAAAATAATAATTTTATTTCTGATTTAATCCAGTGATTAAGTTCTCTATCTTTCACTTTTATGATTAGATGTTTGATTCTCTATCCGATCTTCTATCATTCCCTTTTATTTACAATCCGTGTTTTACACTCATTTTTTGACCAATGGCTTCGGGGAAAAAAAATAAAAAATAAAATAAAAAATAGAGATTTTACACATATAAGTGGAGCCATCTTCCAAGTTAACGCCATATAGAAGCAATCTATACCTCTTGATGTATATGTCCCTTTCCAATTTGTCTAGATTTTAATTTTCTAGTGGAGTAGCATATATATTTTCTATATATTCTATTGGTTTGTTGCATTAAGGGGGGTTGGAATTGGAATTGGAATTGTTCTTGAGACTTTTTTACAGCTAATGGGGACAAAAAAGAAGTGTCCATTCTCAAGTGTAGGCCCAAATAAGCTGGGGATCAGCTTGTAGGCCAATTTTATGGTGTATTTGGTGTAAAGGTAAATGAGGACAAATTAAATTGGGAATCACATTCACACAAGTGGTAACAGCATTTATCTACAATGCCAACTTGACTAGCTTCTCCAATTTCAATTTACTCCCTCCGTCCCATTCCAAATGTCCTACTTACTATTTTTGAATGTCCCATTACAAATGTCTTCTTTCTATAAATAGAAATAATTTTCCCCTCCAACAACTATGTGGACCCCACCATATACTCACAAACCAACTCTACCTTAATTCCCGTGCCCAACAGTAACAGGACAGTTGGGGTGGGACGGAGGGAGTATTAGTTATTGTTTTCATTTATATTGGATATATAAAAATTAATAAATGAAATTCTCCACCATCAAACAAATATCTCCACTTATTTTCTTTGCCTTTATAACTTCTATATATATGGATTGTATACATGACAAGCTTTGGCATATTTGGATAGGAATCTTTAAAGTAAATATAGTTCAAATATTTAGGTTTCTCCAAAAGCTTAATATCAACAAATTACAGAAATAGTTAAGCCCCAAAAAAAAAATTACAGAAATACAGTAATCCATTTGTCCCATTATACTAGTTTGGTATGATTTTTTGGTAGTATTTATTGTTCAACTTCGATTCATTTATATTGCAAGTACACATTTGAAGAAACATAATCGGTTTCAATATTGTTAGATTCATCTAATTATATAGTTTTAGAATATATATTTTGCATAATTTTTACTTGTACCTATTTTGAGATATTAACTATTACTTCATCTTTTAATATTTGTTCCATTTGCATAGTGATTACTATTTATTAAGTAACTTTAATCAAAACTTTTAATATAGTTATGTATGAAAAACATAGTCAAGTGAAGTGTTGTTAGATTCGTCTAATCGCGTAGTTTTTAAATATTAAATTTTTATATTTTTATTTATATAAAATTTGAGTTATTAATTATTTAAAATATGCATTGGATTGCGTGAAATGCAGAAGTTGTGCAAATGGAGTAAGTAAAAAGCGTGTCCAAGTCAAATAGTAAGATATACTACCTCAGTTTTTTAATAACTGCTCTATTTCTGAATTTCACGCAATCCAAGACACATATTTAAATATTAATAACTCAAATTGTATACAAGTAAAAATATATAAAATTTGATATTTTAAAACTACGTTATTAATCGAATCCAACAATATCTCACATGACTATGTTTTATCTTATATAACTATGTTAAAAAATTTGATCAAAATTACTCAATAAATAATTATAAACACTATGCAAATAGTTCAATTATATCAAAATGGAGGAAGTATTTATTAGGACAGGAGTATTATTTTTGTTCATGCCATCCATGATCCATGTCGAAAATGTCCATAGAAAAAATTATTTTACATCTAATGAACATCAAAATTATTTACTTTTTTTTTTTAACCAAAGTCTCGAAGGTCAATTGATTAAAATTGATTAATATAATTATATAAATATAATCCCCTAACATTTTTCCCAAAGAAAAAATAGTTGGGGTTGACTGTCCGTCAATGTGACCCTCAACTGTCCGAAACAAGCGAGCTGAAATAGGTTTCTTCAAGGTTATCAAAATACCAATATCAAAGATAATATTTTGTTTAGTAAAAAAAAGGGGATAACAATTGAGCATTTAAAACATGATGCTTGAGCGTGGATTTGTCATTAGAATTTTTTCCATTTTCGTCAGTCTCAATAACTGTCTCATTGGATTCATCATCATCCCTCTGGCCAGGGGTTTAGGACTAAGATATCCATCAGCAGGGGTGCTGGAAGGGGATGCTACGGCAAGGGCGGCGGTAGAAAGAGGAGGGGATGCAAGGGCGACGATAGGAAGAGAAGAGGGATACAAAGACGACGTCAACAATAGGAAGATGAAGGAGATACAACGGCGACCGTTGGAAGAGGAAGATGAAGGGGATGCGAGGAAGATGGAGATGTAAACAAAAATCCCTAGATCTGGATTTTGGAAAACAATGGAGGACTGAAAAACGAAAAATGAGATGAAAAATAAGAGAGAATGAGATCGGATCGTTCAATGATTTTAAGATCTTATATAGATCCTATAGATCTTATCCATATCTCACCCTAATTTAGATCCCATACAGATCTTGATCGTTTTGGCTTTGTAGAATCGTAGGATCGTAAGATCCTAAGATATAGATCTATATTTTAATAACCTTGGGTTTCTTCCGATAAAACGTGGATTTTTTACGATGGAACAAAACAAAAAAGAGAATAGAAAAAGAGGTGTGCTGATATGTGTATATGAAATGATGTATGAGTATAAAAAAATAATGGATGAAGGTTATGAACAAAAAATCAATAAAAAAAAACAAACTATCCTCTATACATCACTTTATAAAGCTTATATATCACTACAAAGGACTACACATTATTTTTAGCACGTTATAAGATTTATACATCACTACAAGTGGCTACACATTATTTTTACTGTTGTATACGCCATTATAGAAATTTGAAAAAAGAGATCGAATTGCAGACAGTTGGCGGTCATAACAGTGGAGAGTTGACCCACTGAATAGTCTTTTTCTAGAGCAAGATGTCATTGGTCGACCCACCCGGAGAACGGTGGACCTGACCGCACTATAAAATTGGGAGCTGTTCAAAGAATTAATGCCCACGTGTCCCACTGGGGGCCTCTGGCTCCACCACGTGGCGATGAAGGCAGTAGAGTAGCCCTCGAACATAACTGACGGCGTTAAATAAACGGCGTTACGGTAACCGTGGCTAGGTGACTGGTTTAGTGAAGTCAAATTTGTGGTCGGTCTACTTTGTCCAAAATTTTTTTTTTCCTTTTATTTTTAGATTTATGATTTTAAAATGAATAGAAATTGTAATTATAGACTTAAGGCATGCCTGAGTTAGTTTTAGGGAAAAGAGTCATAAGAACGAGGAATTAAAAGTTAAAACTTAAAAATAATCCTTATAAAATTTTAAGTTTTATGGGATTTTTTATGTTATAAACGGATTTTAGCTAAAACCCAAACACTAGTTAAACTAAAATGTAGAAGCAAAAGTCAAGAATTAATACAAAAAGATCATTATTATATATCATTAATACTGTACTAATAGTAGTATGTTTTACGCACCGCAATTGATTTGATTGTTTATGGCCTTTGAATAATTAGTTTCCGGTACAAAAGACATTGGTAATTAATGCATTGATAAATGCTGCTGCACAGGCAATTGATGCAAATGCAATACTAGTATACCTTCCTAGTTGCGAAAATTGATGCGTATTCCTTTTTAAGTTGTCCCACGAAATTTGACACGTTTCCTTTTTTAGATAAATTAAATTAATATAAATATAATTAGAATCTTAATGGTTTCTAAAAACTCATTAAAATTAATTACTTTAACTATTCTGTACAACTCCCAATACACTTTTATTTTTCTATACAAATCCCTTACATTTCTTTCATTCTCCATATCTCAAAATAGGTACAAATAAAAATTATATAAAATATATATTCTAAAACTAGACACCTAGACGATTCTAAGAAGACCACACTTGAATATTTTTTTCTAATTAAATCATTACCATAATATTAAGTCAAAGTTAAACAATAAGTAAAGTGAAAATTCATTAAAATTTTAAACACAAATACCCACAACACTTTAACCATTAAACCCCACTACATAAATTACCGTGCCAAAAAGAAACGCGTCAACTTTCGCGGGACAGAGGGAGTAATATTTAAAAAAAAAATGAAAATCTGAATGGAGTTGTGAGTGAGACTTACCCAATTGATCAAATTTTATAATTTCCAATATATGGTTGAAAATTTAATTTTTATCCGGTCCCAATTCATCCTCTTTATTTCTTTGTAATTTTTATAGTATGAATTCCCACTCATCTTTCCTAAATTAGAAAAATAATAAGAATTGAATAATTACCATTTTAACATTGTATCCAACCACATTAACAAAATATATATTTTTGGAACCAAAAGAGATTTTATTCCATAATGTTCGTCATGCCATGATTCTTGGTACATTATAAAATTCATTACAATAAACTTCAATTTTTTCTTTGAAATTAAAAAAAAAAACACCACCAACACTTTTAAACTAAAGAAATAAAAGCATATAGTAGCAAATATTCTAGAAGGCCCACCATTAAAATAAAAGAATTAAAACAAAAAATTGTGGTGTAGGTATTGTGGTGGTCTGGCCATCTTGTCTGGTTCGGCCGAGCTGGTCCATTTCTGCACCTCATGTTTCCTTGATCGCTTTTGCTATTATTAGTTTTCGTATTAAAATAAACTACTATTCCAGTTTTGTAAATATTTTACACCAATTGATTCAACTTGTGGTTATTTTATCCAGTGACCGATCGGATGCAACAAATAAAGATACACTTGATTGCAAAATCGTAATCATGATATTTATTTATTTATGCAGAGTAATTTTATAATACAAGAAGTGGCCAATTTGAGTCATTAGGCATGTGTTTTTCTCCCTCTCGGAGTTTTTCTTACTACAATAAAAGTAAGATTAAACAATTGCATGTCGATATGAGCATTTTTTTTTTTGGTAAACATTGACACTCATGTGTCGACAAAGGTGTATGGGAGCCCAAGCCACACAAATTACAAAGGGGACAAAGGGTAGGGATAGGGGGCCGGTAGGGATCGAACCCCCAACCTATTGATTAGGAGAAGGGGACTTGACCACTAGGATAAGTCCACAACTCTCGATATGGATATGAGCATTATTGAGTGGCCTTCTTAATGATTATACATCTCATCACCCCACAATTCCCCTTTCTTTTAAATAAAGATGCATATAGTATTTTAATTACACAGTAATATTGATATTTATGAACAGTGCACGTCTATATATTTTGGTACTCTCTCTCGTATTATATACTACTACTTATTTGTCAGTTACATATATACACAAATTTTTTTTTTTTTGAAAAAAATAAAAGTGGCCTTCAATAAATTCTTAAACCCTAAAATTGCCCAGATTGTGTTTGATCCCCCAATTTATCTTTCTTCAATTTCCTGTAAGAATCTTTGCTAGTTATTGTATTTGGTTATTTATTTATTCATTTATTTATTTCTAAAAAGTGAAACTAAAGGTGTACTCTTTAACCCATATGATTTGTTTATATGAAATTAAATCTCAAATTTCAAAATATGATTTAAAACATAATGTATGTGAATAAATATATATACTTAAGTTTATAGTATTTCTCAAAATGCCATTCAGATTTCAGAGAGGCTTGAAGGGTGATGATGCTCTGGATGCTTCTCATCCCAGCCAGCCATTTCCTTGTGCTTCTACACCTTTCTTGAATATATTAATATATATACTAATATACTGCTAATGTTGAGGCCATGCATAATATAGCCAAATTCCTGAAGGTAGCAGCAGCTTCCACTGTGTGGAGAATAATATAATAACAGTAACTCTTTATCACAATGTTGATAAAATTATTATGTAAAGGTCCATTCCAAAGAATTTGACAACTGCTAATTAGATGGTTTAAATACAGTAATAGTATATAATTATTCATGGGAATTGGAATGGTGTTCCAAGAAAAAATATGCCCGGTCCATATAAATTAGCCCAGTCTACATTGAAATCGGCACAGCCCATGAGCTGCTATTAGGGTTTGTGAGGTCTATAAGTAAGACCTCAGGTGGTCATATCAAGACACCTCCAACACAACTTTCGAAGAGACACATTTACATTTTATTCTTCTTTCTAGTTTTTCTGCTTTATGTACTTTTCATTCCTTTACACTTTCAGTCCAATTTACAGCTTTCTTACAGTTTTTGTTCAATTCTTGTACTTCAATTATTCCAATATTTTTGTAATCCATTCAATTGCAATTCAATTCCAATTTCTTCTTCTTCTTTCCTCAAACAATTTTTTCCATATATGTATATATAGTACTATAAATGATGTTACTTGTAATGAAATACTAGTAGTGAAGATGTATCTGTTGCCTGTTGGGTTGGGTTCATTAATTCTGTGGGCAGCTGAGTGTTGCTGCTGCTGCAGGTGTTAGGTGTTGCTATTCTTGGGTGTAGGGTTAGCTCTCCCTCCCATCCATAATTCATACTAGTAATTTATAATTGGGTACTCTATTTATTTGGCTTTGGAATGTATATAGGGTGTGTTTGGTTGTTGGTAGAATATGGAGCATATAGCGGATTGGAGTACCATATTCTCTCACAAATCTCTCTCCGAATCTGCTATCTGCTAGCGGATCCGCTGACTCCCAAACATCTCCATAAGGAACTCCATCAGGATTGTGGAAAATGTTGTCGCTCCTGCCTCCTTTTCACCCTTTTATTTCTTCCCACAACTTATTAATTCCACTTTGATTAATTAATTTAATTAACACCCACTTGGATTATTATTATGACAACAACAGCTAATCTGTCATTAGTGTGTGTATATATATATATATATTTTTTTTTACTACAGTATAGTAGTATATCTAACCCTGCAATTCCCCACTCCACTTTCTTTCACTTTCTACATGCTCCATTATTACATACAGATACAGTATATAATTCATGTGTTTACCTATTACTACTACATGGTAAAGAAATTTTAGTTTTGTTTTATTCTACACTCTTATTTTGATTTTAACTAAATTAATTGTCATATTATTATTATTATTATTATTATTATTATTATTATATATTTACAGAAATTTTTTGTTGTAGAAATGCCTAAAGGCATATTGGTATATATATATATATATATATATAAATAAATTAAAATATCTAAAAATTAAATGCCTTTACTATTCATATATAACAAATTTCCAAATGACATGTTTCGATTATTGGTATTAATTATAATAAATCTAAATTAACTATGTATAGAGAGTAGAGACTAGAGACATTCATTTTCTTTTTTTCTTACTTCGATATTTTCAAAAAGTAAGTAAATGCCAATTTTTTTTAGGTAAATACCAGGGTATTCCCAGGGCACATTGGACCCAAGACTAATCCCTCGAGGATTTGCAAGGGCAATTAAGGGCGTCTCTCGCAGATCAATTTTTTGCATACATAAGGCTCGGACCCGAGACCTTGCTTAAGCGACTAGAGCCCCATCCACTCAAGCCAACTGCTGTTGGTAAATGCCAAACTTACTTTAATCTTCGATTAACCAACAAATTTCCAAATGACATGTTTCGATTATTGGTATTAATTATAATAAATCTAAATTAACTATGTATAGAGAGTAGAGACTAGAGACATTCATTTTCTTTTTTTCTTACTTCGATATTTTCAAAAAGTAAGTAAATGCCAATTTTTTTTAGGTAAATACCAGGGTATTCCCAGGGCACATTGGACCCAAGACTAATCCCTCGAGGATTTGCAAGGGCAATTAAGGGCGTCTCTCGCAGATCAATTTTTTGCATACATAAGGCTCGGACCCGAGACCTTGCTTAAGCGACTAGAGCCCCATCCACTCAAGCCAACTGCTGTTGGTAAATGCCAAACTTACTTTAATCTTCGATTAACCGTGAAATACGTAATAATTAATAATAAAATATTCATTTAAATATTTAGGAGATGGATCCTAAGTTGGCAAGCCACTTTCTTTGTTTTACAATTATTATTATGTTTTTCGTGATGTGATTTGGGATTATATACACTTAATTAATCATTTACAGCCAGCAAATGCACAGTACATATACTAGTATTTAATTTGTTAGGTAGAAAAATACAACCCATCATTTCACAATTCACATCATACACTATTAATAATTCACCATTCCTAAACTACAGGTCTTACAGACTTAAATCTTTTTTTTTTTTTTTTCCTCTCTTGCATCCACATTCATCAATCAGATCCTCCACACATCATTTTATTACTACTCCCTCCCGTCCCACTCCAAGTGTCTTATTACTGTTGGGCACGAGAATTAAGGTAGAGTTGGTTTGTGAGTATATGGTGGGGTCCACATAGTTGTTGGAGGGGAAAATTATTTTTATTTATAGAAAGAAGACATTTGTAATGGGACATCCAAAAATAGTAAGTAGGACATTTGGAATGTGACGGAGGGAGTATTATTTATTGCTTTTGTGGCCCCTAAATTCCCCAATTTTGTTTTCTTTTTCTTTTGTAAAAAATAAAAATAAAAATAAAAGCATCACCGTTGAGATCTCCCAGACGTGTCCCCACACAATTTTATTATTAACTCTAACGAGCCCAAAATCATTTTATTTTCTTTTTGGTTTTGGGGGAAAAAAAAAAGAAGAAGAGAAGGAGATAGAATACTCCACCTCTTCAGTTTATTATGGTCCATTTATTAATTATAATAGTATTATGTTTAGTTTAATAATCAAAGTGAGGAATGTAATTCCAACATAGAAAGTAAAATTGAGCGATCCAAAGTCAATAAAATCTATTGCCAAAACAGAAGTAGCGATGGTTGGACTAAAGAAGACAGAGATGGTCAATAACTCATATGCGCCTATACATTTATGTGTGTGAGTGTGTTTTTTTTTTTAAATAATTTTTTTTAAAAAATAATGAACATTTTATTTACTTATAAATGAATAGTGAAATAATTCCCCGCATTTGAAATGTTGATCCATTAGGTTTGTGCAAAAGCAATTCAAGGAGAGCAATTAATGTACTATATATATATATGTGATTGGAAATTAACCCAAAAGAGAGTAAATATTAGAACAAATAATTTCATTATCCTCCCCAATTTCCAATTACATATACCTTACTACTTTTCTCGTTGAGTGTCCCACATCGTATATTATACTCTCTCCGTTTTTGAAATATTGAAACGTTTGGAAATTTGATACTATTCACACATATACTTTGACTTAAAGTTTTATCATAGTCATACAAGTTAAAATATAGTCAAGTGGAATCTTGTTAGATTCGTTTGGTCGAGTAGTTTTTAAATATCAAACTTTTAGAATTTTTACTAATACCGAACTTGAGTTATTAACGATTTAAAATATGTATTGAATTGCGTGCACTGTGGGTCCGTTTTGATTTTTAAAAAAACAGAGGGAGTATATATATATATATATATATATATACATTAGAATTTCCAATTACTCATATGAATATAAACTATTCCACGCATGACCAATTAATTTTGAATTAAAAGGACGTTTTAACATTTCTAAAACCAATAATAAAACTCAAATATATAATTCAACCTTTTTGAATAGAGAGAAAAATATAATTAAGGGCACAATTATAATTGCAAGAAGCAAGAGGTGAGTATTCCATTCTCCAATCTCCATCCATGCTTTCAAATTGAGAACAATACATTGAACATGCTCAATAAGCTAAAATTATAGTATATAAGTATATACTAGTAAAATAT
Organism: Hygrophila difformis; assembly: GCA_030278955.1. Classification (NCBI taxonomy): domain Eukaryota; kingdom Viridiplantae; phylum Streptophyta; class Magnoliopsida; order Lamiales; family Acanthaceae; genus Hygrophila; species Hygrophila difformis. The sequence goes on along the minus strand of JAOANR010000014.1, from coordinate 4,192,184 downwards.
TTGCATTGCCCCACAACACGATTTAATGTCTGGGACTTTTTCTTTTTTTCTTTTGTTCTTTAATGCAACACCATCTTTTATTTCATTTTTTTTTCCTTTTCTTGTTATTACTACTATTACTATTATTTTGTAATTATGCGTGTTATTGTTACATACCCACTCACACGTAGCTATGCATGCATTACTAGTCTGTTAACTAAGTAAATTTTTTGCGAACACATCAGCTCTTTTATCGATGTACTTCAAATGTTACAGAAATAATAAAAATTGTTGGTGTTGATATTTTTACACTAAAAACAAGCGTTTTAGTATAAATTAATATTAATATATACTCTGTATCTGACAAGAAAGGGAAAAAAAAATACACATACACAATTGTATGATACTCATATTATAAAATTTGACCTGAAATCATATACTCCGGTATATGCTCGATAACATAATTATTAAATGATTGAATCGAATATAAAAATAAAAACATTTTTGGGACACATGACCCCATTCTTTTTTTTTTTTAAATTTCTTGTCCTTAAATCATTTTGTGTTCAATTTGTACTTACATGAAGTACTTCGTAGTATTTATTTATATTGCCATGCGTTGATGAGAATATTTATCTTTTTTCGCTTTTCCCTGTGACGAATCTGGCGCGGCCTTTTACATAATGAATATAAATATTTTTTATTATTCTCTACTTTTATTTTCTTTTACTCCTACTTCTTTTTTTCAGTTCTTCCTCCCTTGTGTATTTAACTAACAATTCTCTTCCTAATTAATCATTATAATAATTTTATACCAAAAACATACATCATGTTGGGAATTCCATAAACATCGTTCAATATATAGGAAAAAAAAAAGATAGATGAATTCATAATATACAGAGATATCCGGGGGTTCGATCCCCACCCGGCCCTCTATCCCTCCCCTTTATTCCCCTTTGTAATTTGTGTGGTTTGGGCTCCCACACACATTTGCCGACACATGAGTGTCACCGTTTACTAAAAAAAAAAATAATAATATACAGAGATATCCAATCCCCATATTTTTCCACATTATTATCCTCGCTCATTTTTTTTTTTTTCACCAAACATAATGGAATTCAATTATTGTACATTCAAAACCCTATTATTTTAAATAAATCGACAATATCATTCTCTAGCATGTACTATTACATTGTCAAGTTTTAAAAAAAAAAAAATAGATCGACAATAGGAGATGCATGGTTGCACTTGCACATACTTGATTTGATCGTGGAAGACAAACCCAATTCAGCTAGGCTAACCACCACCGTTGAAAAAATATTTATTTATTTATGTAATAAATAATAATATCCCTGACCAAGGGTGAAGAATAATGACTTGAAAATGATTGCAATAAGACTTGCATATTTTTATTCTTAGGTTATATTTTTAAATAGAAATTTATTTCATTAGAGTTATAAGGTTACAATTTTTTGGTATACAAGAAATAATGAAAACCCAAAATCCACTCATAATACAAACTGAAAAGATGAGAAACAGAGAGTAGTGGGGACTGAGGATCGGATTAGAGACTTTCTTTAATCAATGAATTTTATATCATCAATTTTATGTTATCAATAACTTCAAACTATATATACCTCATACATATTAAATATTTTTAAGTTATACTAATTATTATTTACTATATATATATATATAATGTATGCATTTTCATATATCATCTCATAACAAATTGAAATGTTTGAAATGAACATGTGTGTATAATTGAACAGTCGTTATTCACTCTTTTTGGGTTATAATTGAAATGAACATGTGTGTGTATACTGTAGTGTGGCGTAGAAACGTAGGGAAAAGGGAATTAATAAGGTTGGGATTAGGGATGTAAACGAGACTGATAGGCTCGTGGAGCTCGGCTCGGCTAAAATTCGGTTCAAGCTCGACTCGAAATGGTTCGGTTCGAGCTCGAGTTCGGTTCGTAACACTCATGATCTCAAGCCGAGCCAATTACTATTTGGCGCGAAAGCTTGATAATAGGCTCAGATTTATTTTTATACATATATTTATTTATTAATAAATATAGAAATTATATAAAATGTTAAAAGTATAAGTGTTATTATTGTTTATATCTTTTAATTTTTAAATTATAAATATATTATTAATAAATATATATATATTTAAAATTATTTAAATATTTAGATTAAATAAAATATCATTAAATATATGCAATACATAAAATATAATTTCTTTTATAAATTATGTGAGAATAAAAATGATATTGTTCGAGTTCGGCTTGAATCCGTCAAGCTCGGCTCGGTAAAAATTCGACTCGAATTCTTATGAGCTCAAGTCGAGCTTACCACTAGTTGGGATATATGAGTGGGAACATGGCTGGACTTACAACAACCCTCCAAACTAAACCACGTCAGATAGTGTGTGTAAAGTTACTACATAATACAAGTCCAGGCAGCACCAGGCAGCGCGGAATCAAACTTCTTCATTTAACATACAAAAGTCGTCAGGAGAAAAAAAAAAAAACAATTATTCACCATTTATACTCTATTCTTTTTTTTTAAGTAGCCATTGAAAGTCTCAGAAGGGTGGTGAAAGTCCATGCCACACTTTTTCTTTTCTTTTTACTACTATTAGTACTATATTTTATTCATCTTTATTGAATGGTTAATTAATTAATTAAAAAAATGAATGAATGAATGAATTAAATTAAAAACATGAATTTGTCGAATAAAGTTGATGTCAGGAAATGAGACTTGACCCAAATAGTCATGTTCCCTCTCTTCCAACCATAGACTACCCAAATAAATTTGATGAAAATGACAAACAATAAAAGAAAATTTTTATTTTTGATCTCATAAATTATTCTCACTCTTAATTATGTTCGGTCTCATATGTGTGTCACTGTTTACCAAAAAAAATTATGTTCGGTCTCATATTTTTAAAAATTTTATTTTTGGTCCAATTAGATTAATATTTTTATACTTTTGGTCTGTCGATTTATTTTATAACAGTAAGATAGATTTGGGGTCAATGATAATATATTTTTAAATTTTAATTTTGATACAATTAGATTAATATTTTTATATTTTGGTCTGCCGATTTATTTTATAACAATAAAGATAAATTTGGGGTCAATGAATAATATAAGAAAAAAGAATCATTTATTTACAAAATGCCCCAATCCATTTTTTTATTGGCAAAAGGCCCCAATTAATCCAACAATGAATTATAGAGATGTTTATTAGAAAAAATTAATTTTTTTAAATTTAAGGTTATCATATATAAAGACTAAAATAGAAACTTCCCGAGTTTAGATTAGCTTAATGATCAGATCTATAGTATAGGCGAAGTGAACGGAGCAAAGCTGTGGATGTTCTCGACTCGTTAAGGGTTCGAGCTCTATTCGTTAAAAAATTCGAGCCTAAAATTTTATTCGAGCTCGAATCGTAAAAACGTTTGTGAGCTCGAGCTCGTGTTCGATTCAGCTCGTTTAGTTCAAACGAGCCAACTTACTCTTTTGTTTGACTCAGTTCGTTTGAGCTCGTTCAACTCAATAAAATGTTTATTTGAATTTAGTTATAAAATATTTATAAAACACATAATAAATAAGAAACTACAATTATAAAATAAATAATAATTAAAATTAATAATATAAGATTACAAAAATATCTTGTTAACAAACATTTACGAATGATTTCGAACTGTTCACGAACAAATCTGTTCGTTCATTATGCAAACGAGCTCGAGTTAGTGTTCAAGCTCGGTTCGTTAAGCTTCAGAAAGAAACAATTGTCGAAGAGTACGAGTCGAACCGAATTTTGTTCCCAAACTGTTTGATTGTTTTTAAGCTTTAGTTGGATATAGGATCGATGAATTCAACCATCATTTGACAACTCAGTCAGTTTTTGTTTTTTCAAATACATTTATTTGATGATAACTTTGAATTAGAATTGAGTTTTTCCAAGCAATGGTCCCTTTTATTAATATCTAAAAAATAAAAATTTTTAAAGGAAGGAAAAATATCTTAATAAAGTTGAAAGGTACAACTCTTCACAAAAACGAAATTAAGAAAATAGAAAACAAGGGGCAGAAAGGTTGCCCTCTCAATATCAAAACAATAGTAGGATCGATCGGTTTGAAAACATCAAATCAATTTCAATACTACCTCCGTCTCAATATATTTGTTATGGATGGTTTTTTGGCACTATTCATTGTTCAACTTTGATTTTGATTTTTATCATAGCTATGTAAGAAAAAACATAGTCAAGTGAGATCTTGTTAGATTCGTCTAATCTTGTAGTTTTAGACAATTAACTTTTTATAACTTTTCGTTGTACACAATTTAAGTTATTAACCGTTAAAAATGTGTATTGGCAAGCGTGCTGGGTGGGTCCGTAAAAAAAATAGTGAGACGGAGGAAGTAAATGCTTTCATTGGTCCTATGTTACCATTTTATTTTAATGTTTTTTTTTTTTTTTTTTTTTTTTACTGAACAGACTATACTGGTTAGGAAATAAATGATTGAAATATTTTAATGAATTTTGAGAACCCGGCAAATTAATTGTATGAAAAACATCTGAATTTTCTTAAACCTTATTTATATATGGGATGTTTGGGAGTCAGCGGATCCGCTAGTAGATAGCAGATTCGGAGAGAGAATTGTGAGAGAATATGCTGATTGAATCCGCTATGAGGATGTTTGGGAATTAGCAGATCCGCTAGCATATAGCGGATTCGGAGAGAGAAATGTGAGACAATATGCTCTTCCAATCTGTTATCTGCTAGCGGATCCGCTCACTCCCAAACATCCTCATACTCCTAAATATGCCGGCTCCCAAACAAGCCCATAAACTGTAAGTTTCAGTTACATTAGAAAAATCCTCATCCGTTGAACCTGGATTCCTCCAAACAAAAATCAACAGGTCATCATCCATGAGAATGTTTGAGCTTGACAAACTCGACAAGGAAGAAAAAGGGGAAAAAAACAAATTAGTGGGAATATTCAAGGCTTAAAGAAAAAGTAAATTTATCTTTATGCTGAAGAAAAAATTATTAATATATTTGCTGATGACGGGTAATTAATAAGTAAATATTAAAACCCATTCAAAATAAATGTAATCATCATGGCTAATTATATTGCCAAGGAATGAGACATTTTTGTAACCAGCTTTCGGTTTGCAGTTGGTCTCTGTCTTTGTCGTCTCCATGCTTATTGTTCATGAAATCACATTACACATAAACTGGTATTTATTAAAGATTCCCTGAATGATTTTAATAGACCACCAACTTTAATCAATAATATTATTAATACGACAGTCGTAAAAAGAGTTCATTTTTTTTTAAGAGTCAAGGAACTTGACCACTTGGGTCAAGCCTCAATCTCTAAAAAGAGTCCAAAATTTGATTGAATTACTTATAAGTATTTTTTCAATTAATACGTTAGTCGGAAAATCAAGTTTTTAGCACTGGAGTGTTTATTTCTTCTCAATATACGTACACACGGGTTTGGATGGGGTGCTGAAGCCTGAATGACTAACATTCAGTATGTGCTGGCGTGCTGACCCGATGACGTATATGTGTTGAGTGTTAATGAGGTGCGTGCCGGATGTTAATGGGGTATGTGCTGAGCATTTAATGATAACTGGACTGTATAAAAACATTCAGCACATACGAAATACTCATTCAGCACTTCGACATAAGCTGATTCAGCTCATAAACTAAATTCATACAGACACATACTCTAAAAAAGAGAAGGATATCCATAATAGTTATAGCGGATAGCAACACAATGCCATAAAATACAAACAAAAAAATATAATAATAATAATAATAATAATAATAATAATAATAATAATAATAATAATAATAATAATAATAATAATAATAATAGTGAAATGAATGAATGAAATTTAAACCTTTCAATTTATCATAGAGTTCAAATTCAAATATTAAACTATATTTATAAGTGTCGATTGATAATTTGCCAGTTTATAGTATTAATTTGGTAAAACTAACTTCCTTTTGAAAAGCTTTATTAAAACATAATTTGTGTGGTTTGAACTCTCACATAACTTTGTCAACATGATTGTCAATATTTAAAAAAATCATTAAACTCTCTAAATATCTAATAGTGTTTTACATTTTAAAACTATAAGAAGTGTTTTACATTTTAAAACTATAAGAAGTGTTTGACATTTATATCACCGTCGCCCCTCAAAATATCTAATCCATTTTCTTCATTATTCAAATAGTACCAGTAATTGACTAAAACTCAAGCTTATCAACTTCTCAACATTATCATTTGACCTGAGTTGTATATGCATCAATCAGGAGACAGTGCATAATGGTAAAATTCTGCATATACAGAATGATTGGAGAGTAAAATTATGTGATGCGAGAATAAAATTATGTGATGGATTGAAAATATCATCACAAAATAACATTACTTTATCACATCTATCATCACAAAAATACCATTCACAGAACATTCTGCAGGTGCATAATCTGCACCCTAACCACTCCTATATATCCAGAATTTTATTTTAGAATAGACAATCCTTCAAAGCCTACCTGATTTTCGAGTATTAGTTTGGAATCCAATGAATCCTGCAAATACCCGATATTCACCTAAAAGAAATTCTCAAATTGTAATTTAATATGTATCACAGCATGATGGTGTTTTCTTGTACTTCAAACAACTCAAAAAATTTAGAAATTTAATTGTTTGACTCGTTCAAAATGCTATTTTCTTTTAGGTGAATATCATATATATACCTCCAAGCTTCATTGGATCTAACACTAATCTTTTGAGAATCGGATGAGCAGGACGTTCAAAATGCTAGTTGAGATGTTCGGTGAAAATATTTTGCATTTTCTTATTTAACCTGAAAAAATAATATACTGTTTTTTTTCTTGATCAAATATTTTAATGTATTGCAAATCGACAAGACGATAACAGTTCAATGAATTACATTAATAAATTATTATATTATATTATATATACCCATCATCAATTGAAATGAATAATTAATTAATTACTCATCGACACCTTGAATCAATCACTTTGAATTTAAAAAAAAAAAAATAATACATTAAATGTTACTATATGCGTGATTATAACGTTACTAATTAGAGTTAGCCAATATGGTTAAATATGCATTATCTTCATTTTGTTATATAATAGTAAAAGCCAATTAATATAGTATAAATATTATAAATAAAAAAAATTACAGTATTTCTTACCTAAATAAACAGAAATGGTATCTAACTATCTATGACTATACACACTAGCTAGAAAATAGGGATTGTCTTTGTAATATTCACGTATATGTTATACTACTATATTCTTCTCTCTAGTTATTTTTTGGTGAATAATTCTTTCTAATTATTGATCTATGCCTCAAAATATCTTTTTCTTTATTCCTTGTTGAAATTCAACACGTGACTTTACTTCCATATAGAAACCATTTGAGGTACAATTATGAATTCAGCACCAGAAAATGTTATGATAAAATAAATTGATATGTTATATATTGGTAGGGCCTATCGTAAAATTTAAAATAATTATAGGCTACAGAAGTAGTGAACAAATTCTTTTAAAGCAAAGTGAAACTTTACCAAATGACAGTATATCATTATTAATATAAAAATTCCAGTAAGTAGGCTGCTTTTTAGAAAGAAATGATAAAAGAAAAAAAAAACAGAAAACGATAACAGTAGTAGAAAAACATTGATAAAAAAATTTTAAAAAAAAGAAACGAGTTAATATATTTATATTTTTATCAATTTAGATGCATAGATGCAGCTTGAATGGCGTGGCAATACAATACACAATAGAATGGGGAGGAAAATTTAATGAAGAAGGAAGAAGTTGTTGATGATGCACATGGATAATTAAGCAGCTGTCTGTGGCCTACAGAATTAAATTGTCTCCATGACAATATGAGCCCCCAATCCCATCACTTTGTATACATATATGCTTAGTTATAATGCTTATATTTATAGAGATGAATAATAAGCAACATATTACATGCCACGACAGACAGACAGTAGTGATGTTGTGCTCCTGCACGTTCATATATACTAATGCATAATGCACTTATGAATCCTCATCCTATTCCACTCATGCAGTCATGCTTAGTTTCTTGTCTTCTCTGTAACATTTCAGTCATACCCATTTGTACTTGAGTCACTTTCCCTTATGACTTTAAAATGCATCTACAAGAGAAATGTATCAATACCCTTAATTAAATTTAAGGTATGCTTTATTCCATCTTCAACCAATGTGAGATGATACATTATCTCTTGGTCTTCAATAGTCGATAGTCAATAGTCAATGCAAGACTTTTTTTATTTTTTGGTGTGGTGACCCACATGCGTCAGTTGAGAAGAGAAAACTAAAAAAGCTACAGAATTGGGGTGGGAGGAAGAGAAAACAATGAAACTAGAAACGCGGAAACCAGGTGCCTGCGGCATCAGCATAAATCAAGTTTCGAATGGAGTCCGGTGAGAAAGCCCAAGTAGTGAAAAAATCTCCAAGATTGCCCTCCTAGCTTAGCGAGACCATCCGCAACAAATGCAAGACAGTTCTAGTTTCATTTTCCATTAATCATCCAATATTCGAATCCATCATCCATCCATTCATATTTACTAGTACTAGTGTACTATCATGCCTACAAAGTGGACTTACAATGAAAGGCCCAATCGGCCCATGGGCATCGTCGCCTATTGGGTATTAGGATTGGAAATAATGAAAAGATTCGTATAGAAATTTTCCATGAATATATTTCCTTTATATATACCTTTTTTGACATTTCATTTTTCTTTTTCCATCACTACTACGAATTAGGATTTCTAGCTCAATCTTTATTTAATTAATCAATCACGTTAGGGTATACTACATCCGTTCTTTTTTAATTGCTCAATTTCAGTAACTGTTTTCAACTAGCTGACTTTGGAGCTTTATTTGGTTAGGTTAGAGAATGATTTTGAAGGTAAGTCTAACATGAGTTTTGTAGTTTGTAATCTCTACTTTCATTATTACTTTACCATTTTTTATTTAGCCCTGTAACGAATCATATAAAACCATCCAAAGTCAGCTAGTTGAAAACAATGATTGAAATGGAGCAATAAAAAAAGAACGGAGGTAGTATAAATTAATTAATGGTGTGTTTCGCTTGCAGCTAAAACTTAAATTTGGAATTCATGAATTTTCTTCTCAATTTAAATCAAAAGCCTTACTTACCAATTTCTTAAGTTGTAGTAAAAACCAATCCAAATTAAAAATCGATTATCCAAAGGAGGACTGGATAAAATTTAAGAAATATAAATTTTGTCCAAACCCTTTTACATTGACCATCCTTTTGGGCTTTTGGCTTAGGGTACGTTCTACACGTCGAGCTGTAGCTGCGGGCTGCAGCTGTTGGGAACTCTGGGAGCTGTAGTTATCAGTTTTTGCATAAGTGTTCGGTACAAGTAGCTGTAGCTGTCAAAAATTATAATTTAAAGAGAAAAAATAATTAAATTTGGAAAGTAGCTTCTGAAAGCTTCCAAAAGCTCCTAAAAGCTAGTGTACAGAACGGGGTTTTTGTTTTAAAATAAAAGGTAAAGCTATCAAAAACTGCATGCAGAACGGACCCTTAACAAAATATCATACTCTAAACCATAAAGTAATTGTAACTTTAGGATTCTGAATCATTCATTTCTCTAATTTTCCAATATAAACAATTACGACTTGCCTATTTTCCTTAAGAATAATATCAGAAATATATTACAAATATCTATTATTTTAATATTTTAAGGGATTAATTTTAAACTTTAAGGATATGGTAGGGTCAGCAATTGTATATATTTAATCCAACCCGAACCAAATTCTGGATACTCGACCCGGATTTGGTTAAATTTCATATTCATATCCGATTAAAAAATACTAAGTATTTCTTGAAATCCCAAATTTCGGATTTGATAAAAAAATATTTGAATTTCATTATTTTTATTTTTTTATTTTTTTTTAAAATCACTACAAAAGATAGGTTGAATCACCAACATCAGTTGGCTTGAGTGGATAGGGATCTAGTCGCTTAAACAAGGTTTCGAGTTCGAGCATTGTATACCCGGTTTCAAAAAAAAAAAAAAGATAGAGATCGAATCGGAGCGATAGGATATATCTAATCCGATACAAAATTTGAATATCCAATTCGAAATTTTGTTAAAAAGTTAATTAGAAAAATAAGTAAATTAGGATGGGTGTGGTTTAGAAGCTGATTCAGTTTCATACTGATGAGTTTGTTCTTTGTGTGTGATAGTTGTAAGGTATATGAATTATTTCCCTAAATATAAGATTTAAAATCCTCAAATTCCCTACCTCCCAAAAATTATTGCCCTCATTTCTCATCTCTCTCTCTTCGAGACCTGCCCTCTGCCATCACATGTCAAATCTCTGGTGTCTCTTTTCTCTTTTCTTTTACATGCTGCTCGCTTTCCCCATTTCTCTTTCTATCGAGTTATGTTCCCACATGCATTCAATCTTTGATTCTTTATTTTATTTAACCTCTTTGATGCCTTTCTACCCTAAACCCGGCCACTGCAAACAGACACCGCCTCCCCAGCATTGCCGTCCACCGGAGCCGCTCATTGTCACCGCCGCTCCTCTGCGCACTGCTCTCTGCCCGCCGCTCCTCTGTGCTAGTTTTGTTGTCTTCATATGCTAGGTTTCTTGTCATCTTGTGATGGTTCACGTGCTCTCTTGTGCTGATTAACTTGTTCTTCTTGTGTTGGTGATTTTTTTTTTTTTTTTTGGGGGGGGGGGGGGCGGTTTCAATCGTGGAGTCACTTGGTTTGTATATTAAGTTAATGGTATTCTTGTATAGGTTTGCACAACAGCTGTGATGAAATTAGTGTATTACTGTGCTGGTTGTCCTGTCAGGCTGTGCTAGTTTGTTGTCTTGCCCATGGCTGAGTTCTATTTGATTAGTCGGCGACGGGAGACCACCGGCAATAATGTCTAATTTTTTCTTGTATGAACTAAAGTTTTCTGTAATTAGTTAATGAATGGAATTTTTGGTATATAACAATCATTGCTTCGTTGTAGGAATTAAATATGTAAAGTATATATTTCATTTCCATTAATATTATAGTTAAATAAATGGTAATTCTTCTCCAACGATCAAACTAGCACAACTAATAGATTTGATTATCACATGAACCACCTGCTGAATAAAATGGATTCAGCAGGCTAACCGAACCCAATTAGGATATTTCGATTATCCCAATATCTATATGCGATCCGAAATAATAAAAAACAAAAACTCAAATAAAATATTTCAAAAATTGCGATGGAATCGCTCGCATATCAGATAACAGATTTTCATGAGTTCGGTTCCTGTGCTGGCAATTAATTTGCCTGTACATGCTAAATAATGTTCACGCTATGAAAAATAATGTTAGCTCCATGAAAAATGATGTTGCTTATTTTATAATATTCATCATTTTTTTCATGCGCACACATCATTTCACACAATCATCATTTTTTATGCGTATCCATTATTCCATTTTTGTCAGTATATGCTGTTGACAACACACAAGCCACACCCGATTTTCATGCTCTTGGTTGATAAAATAAGATTCGATTGAGTACAATTCATTACTCCTTCTGTTTAGTTCTAGACTTTTAGTCGGTGTTTGGTTGTGTGATATGAAATAAATTATCTGATTATTGCGTTTTTAAAACGCAAATAATCAGGTTTGCAGCACCATTTTTGAGCGGTTAAATTGATTATTTGTTATTTGAAGATATTTCACGTATATCAAGGGATGCTTAAAATTTAATACTAATATCCTTTTAAATGAGTAATGATTAAGATCGAAGTGAGGAAACATGTACTAATACATAGAAATGGTAAGCATTCAAAGATTGTTGAGGGCAAAATAAGAAGTAAATATTATAGAAATTCTATTATATTTATATATTAAACAATTTTGAATGGTTAAACGATATTTTTTTTTTCGGGGAGTTAAACGATATTTTTAAAATAGTACTCCATCCGTCCCATTTAATTTCTTTTGTTTGATTTCTGCACACAATTTAATTCACTTTTTCAACGGTTAATATTTCAAAATATATATAACAAAAAATATATAAAATATATTATAAAACTACATGATTATACGTATCTAACAAGACCAACTCGATTATTTTCTTTAAATATATAGTTGCAATAAAATTGAGTCAAAATTAAATAATAAATAATGCAAAAAAACAAACAAGAAAAGATAGCTGAGACAGAGGCAGTGTAATAAGATAATTTTATTTTTATTATTTAATACAGTATCTTAAAAAATCTAAAAAAAATTAATTAATAAAACTATTTGTGAGTGGAAGGTCTGCAGCCGCTATATTTGCACTCCGTACTTTGTTTGCCCAGACAGAAGCGCCAAGTACAAAAAACATGGGATTCTCCGCAGGGTTCCTCGTTGTCCTAACTTACTCGGCTTTGTCCTAAATGCCTTGATCAATTTTGTTCTACTACTTTCATACTTTCTGTTTTCACACAGTATGTAAATTGTAATGGAGAATGGAGTATATATGAAAATCGTCAAAAAAACACCTAAATGCTATAGGTTTCTTTATCCCCACGCCCACCCTTTTTGATGTTTGACCTTAATCCCTCAGCCATAAATGTCCCAATTTTTCACTTGTAAACTTTAATGTCCCCTCTCACCTTTCTAATCCATTTTTCCCATTTGTCTGAATCACGCCAGACCCACAAAATCGTTAAGGTAATTTCTTCTTCCTTTTAACTTCCATTTTTATTCTATTATTACTATTATTATTTTATTTTATTTTTGTTTTGATCTGCTGGGGGGGACCGCGACGTTGAGAGTTAAGGGGAAGTTTTCTGTTCTATCTTCTGTAAAAGTGGCCTATTTGATTTCCCGTATTCATTTCCTGTTCTTAGTTTCTGGATTGCTGTGAATTAATTTACTTTAATCTTGTGTTGTGAGACTGGAATTCATCACTGTTAACGAAATTTATCCGAGTTTGATCGACTAGATGGCCTATTTTCTATATTGCTTTGACAAAATTTACAGAGGGAAGAAAATGGACTAAAAATCAAATTTAATTTATTTTTTTTAAAGAGTTGTCCTTTTGTTATGAAAATCCCTAATTTGGGGGGGCCATAGCCCACAGATGTTGATGGATTCTTTTTTGCCTTTTTCTCAGTTTTTGGAGACTATTGGTTTTTTGGGTGATAGAAGTATGATCATATATTGTGTGGTATTTGATGTTCTGAGATTTAAGACTTGCATAACTATTAAGTGTAGTTGTAGAGATTCATGGATGAGAGACTCATACCTAAAACCAATTGGTGATAGGTAGAATTGCTCCAAATCCAGGTAGTTTTAGGGATACATCATAACTGATGTGGGATATCAACAGTAGTAACATGCTAAGGAAGATTGGAGAACAATCCGAAGATTGGATTGTTACTGCAACATTTTCACTTCCATAGGATATTCGAGATTTTTGTAATTGCTCGTCGGCAAATCTTGATTCGATCAATGTGTTTTTCGGATCTTGGAAGATATCGATCTCTTTTTTGTTACGCGGTTGTGTAGATAGGTAGATAGCGCGGACAATGTAGGGAGAAAATGTTGGTTGTTTGTGAGCTATGTATCCGTGGTTTAATTACCTAGACTAGATGGACTTTCTGAGGCATTCTTACATAGACTAAGGTATTCATTTATGAATGCAATGAACACTTCCGGTTTTGTCTACAATAATGGTTAGGGATCATTGTTCATTTGACTGATATAGACGTTTCTTCGAGTTTTCAGTTTTTTTTAAGTGTTAAAAGTTTGGTTCATTTCACGTTTTGATAAACAGAATCTGTCGACGTTATGAGTTCTACTGCGTTGAAGGGATACAATTCGAATGGCTATGAAGGTTCTTTATCTCCAGAGCATCAGCAAGCAAAGGTATATTCGCTTTCCAAGTTGCGTAAAGTCTAATTTAGCAACTCTACTATATGGAAGCATAGAAAGTTTTCGAATTAGCAAATGCTTTCAAGTTGGAGCAAACCAATTTGAAATGATTTCATTTGTATTGCTAAAACAGAAAAAAAAACATTCTTGTTTCAGATTAATGAGGTAAGGCAACTGATCGGTCCCCTGTCCGGTAGATTGGCCCTCTTTTGTTCTGATGCATCCATTTCACGATATCTGAGAGCGCGAAACTGGAATGTCAAGAAGGCCGTTAAAATGCTCAAAGCGTCTCTCAAGTGGCGGCTCGAGTTCAAGCCAGAAGACATTCGTTGGGTAAAGTTTCATTAAAACCCCTTTTTGGTTTTCTGAAGAAAATATAACTCTAATGTATTAATCGATCCTAAGGACATATGTTGTCTATTTCTTTTTCGACACTTCTTATATTGCAATGTAGGATGATGTTGCCGGGGAAGCAGAAACGGGAAAGATTTACAGATCGAGCTACAGAGATAAGTACGGGAGGCCTGTTCTTGTGATGCGCCCTCGTTGCCAGGTTACATATGATGCCTTTTTTTTTTTTTTTTCCTTCTCTCAATATGAGATTGTCTAAATATTACACGATGGCGATCGCTCTTTGTTCAATCGTAAATTTGTTAGTTTCCGTGCATTTGCAGAACACGAAGTTGGTTAAGGGGCAAATAAAGTTCCTCGTTTATTGCATGGAGAATGCGATCATTAACCTCCCCGAGGACCAAGAAAAGATGGTCTGGTTGATCGATTTTCAGGGTTTCAACATGTCCCATGTATCGATGAAGGTAACTCGTGAGACTCTGAATGTCCTGCAAGAACATTATCCCGAGAGGCTCGGTGCCGCTATTCTGTACGACGCACCAAAGATATTCGAGCCATTTTGGACAACGGTATGTTCTTAACATCTGTAGGGACTGTTTGTTAGCATCTGAATTGAATGATATGATAAAAAAAAAAAAAAAAGTTTAATTGCTCCAATTCAACATACAAAGATCAGAAGATATCTTAGGGACTGTTTGTTAGCCTCTGAATTGAATGATTCGGATACGAAAATAGCCTCTGAACCATTTAGTTGAGAGGCTCACAAACAATCAAACAAACAAACAAACCCTTGTTTTTGATTGTCGTGGAAAGTATAATGTAGAATGCCTTAATTGCAGGTCGTGAAGCCATTTTTGGAGACAAAAACGGCCAACAAAGTGAACTTCGTCTACTCGCACAATCCTCAGTCGGACAAGATTATGGAGAATTTGTTCGACATGGAATTGGTGGAGTCGGCATTTGGTGGGAAAGACAGCGCAGACTTTAACTTTGCAAAGTATGCCGAGAATATGCAAGAAGACGATAAAAAACTCCATTCGTTCTGGAATAGGGACATCTCAACGCCGCCACTAACTGCTGCAGTACATTCCCTCACCTTAGAAACCTCAACCTCAGAGTCTGATACAGATGAACCGGTCGTCAAGGCAGAGAAGTCGGAAGATCAGAGCGCCATCGAGGCATCTTTGCCTGCAAAACATCCATGAGCACTGAACTGTGCAGTGAATAATTAAACTACATAGTCCAGATTGATATGAACACATCTGCTGACTTTGGACACCCTAACTTTGATTATGGGAAAACCTATTTTACTTATGGTTGGAAGGCATATTCATGGGAGATGCATCACATTTTGAATAAATCGACATATCCAGTCGAATAGATTTATTGAATTAGAATATGCATGGTGGGTTATGGCACTTTGTATTATTTTCAGCACATACAAAATTGGCAGAGGTAGAAAGGGGATTCCAACCTTGAAATTTGTTTCATTGTTGCATATCAGTAATTCAACCAATCAACTCAAGAGGTGAAACAATTTAGCAAACGTAGTTAGTCTGGGTGATATGGGGCTCTGGCAGCTTAAGCAAAGGTCTCGATTCGAGCCTTTGGTTCAAGCTTTGGGTATGAAGAATCTATAAACCTGTATGTTTGTTGAGGGAGAAGATCTGACTCAATTCATGAAACCGGGACATGCATAAATTGTAATTACTCACCAATTCAAATATATCAAATTCAAATTTACATACAACCAACTTATCTGAAGCTTTCAAATCAATCACAACCATTGAAAATCAGAAAAGACGAGATCCCTTTAAATATACTACATTCGAGGGGGAGAAAACTAAAGTTCATTACACAATTCAATATTCCTCAAAGTTTCTGGCACAGTTTGATAGCAGCAATTTATCAGAGGGGAATAAACTAAAGAAAGAAAAAATATCCTGCCAAGAGGTAAAGGAAGCTCTTACTGGAACCATGCCAAGATCGCAACTATGATTGTGCATATCCTTCAGAAACGAGCCACTGTGAAGAAATATGTTGTCTTAAAGAACAGAAACAGACTATGGGGTTTAGGCTTTTAATGATGAGGAGGTGATCGGTTAACCAACATAGTTGATCACACCCCTGAGGAGTGGAACTTCTCATCTAACTTCTGACGGTATTGTGCCAAGTACTGCATAATCAAGAGGACTCAAATCAGTTTCAAGAAAATTCATTCAGATTTCAGACAGCAATAACGAATGTTAATTGTGACTTCTGAATACTAAGAATACTTGTATGTGTGCCATTAAATATATTCATGCCAGTATGATTTACTTAGAAGTTACAACTTTGAATTGGCAAATATATAAATACATAGATAAAGGGTAACCGGGATAGGGCGTGGAATGTGGATACTGGACATAAACAGTGATAAGGGTAAATATTGGTGCCCATTTGGATTTACACCCTTAAATCAATAACATTTGAATCCAAAACATCACAATCTGCTCTATTTCCATTTATGAAAAAAATAAATAAAATCATCCATGTGCACATCACAGAAGTAGGAATAAATTCTAAGGTTAATAAGATGAAAACAATGCATGGCTTAATTCAGATAAATCAGGTGTGCAGAGCATTCTGAATTGGTTTCCAAATTCATACAGAAATCAAATTTAAATTTTTATTTCTTAAAATTTAAATTGAAAATATTGATTTTAATTGAATTCTATCCGGTTTTAAACCAGTCTTAATGCTTTAAAATTTTAAAAAGTCAAACTATCTTAATACTTTTTTAAAAAAATTTCAAAAAAATTTGAATTTGGAAGTCTGAATTCTTTCGAATTCCGTTTATGCGCACCCTTAGTCCTAAATCATAATGTGAGTGTACCATCATATTAGACACATGGTTCCACTTACCCTTTGGCACCATCAGTTAGAATTATACCTATTAACCTATGGTTCACTTATTCGAAATAAATGTGAATTATGGTGTTTATGTTGACAAATTATTGCAAGAAGCCCCATAGCATTAACCATTGAAGATTTGTGTTCTTTGTCCATAACAAATACGTAGGGATTAAATTGTCTGAAAGATGATTATTAGCTAACTCATCAATGCCAATAGAGAATCACATATATGTTACATACCTTAGTATAGGCATAAACACCAGCCTCATTAGGAGCCACGGGGCTCCCTCTGCGGATGAAGTTCCCGTCTTTGGCAATGTAAAGCATTGGTACCCCAGTGGATAGTTCCAAGCTAATAACCTAATACACATAAATAACAGATTACATGATTGTACGTTTCAAGCAGTGAACTCAAGCAAAAATGCATTTGATTAGTTTTTCTCCACCTCTTGAGAAGTTAGGTTGTCAAGATACATAATAATGGACCTAAGCGAGTTCCCATGGGCCGCGATCATTACATTTTTCCCGGCCTCAAGCTGCGGTACAATCTGTTTACTTACACAATTAGCATCTCAGTAACTTGCATAAGCATATAATTACAGATGAGGGGAGAATTTTTATCCTTACAAATTCTTTAAAGTAAGCAACAGCTCTCTCAGCGCACATTTCCAAACTCTCACCATTTGGTGGAGGTGTGTCATAACTGCGTCTCCACTCATGTACTTGCTCTTTTCCGTATCTATCGGCCGTTTCTTGCTTGTTAAGACCTTGTAATTCTCCATACCTATATCAAAGGATAAGTCAACACATAAAAGCATAAAACGATTCCAAAAGAGGCAGTTTACAAAAGATTTTTCACTGTCATACTAACATTCTTTCGTTTAATTGCCAAGCTGTGATTACTGGAATGCATTGCTTCTTAGTCTCTTCGCTGAAAATCCGGCTCCATGCCCTTGCTTGGTCATTCTCATCGTGCACAATAATTGGAACCTACATAAGATGTAACAACAAATGTCACACTATGACACAATAAGGAGGTTGCCAGGGTAGAGCCATCACAATAGGTCATGCAGTGTAAATATCTAATAGTATACCAAAAATATTTATCATGTGGCAGTTCAGATTCTGGAATTGACAAGAAATTTAGAGTCAACCTTCTTGCGACGGTGTTGAGTCATGGAAAGCATGGCAGTCATTTGTGCACGAATCAAAGAAGATGTGTATATCATGTCAATGGGTATGTTGCTGATTCTTTTGCCAGCTTCAATGGCCTCTTCGACTCCTTTGTTGGTCAGAGGCACATCAACACAACCTGTGAACAGATTCTTCTCATTCCACATAGACTCACCATGCCTGATCAATATTAAAGCTGCTTCACCTAGAGAAAAAGGAGGCCATCATCATTCAAACAATCAAAAGCACAACCACTCCTTGAACAGGATTTATGCCAGCAATAATAAACTCATTGCACTTAAACCTAACTATAGGAACATACTTGATTTCTTCTTGGGCTCAACTGTCTTGCCGTTTGATGGAGACAAAACTGTGTCAAAAACCGCAGTTTGCGAATCTGAGGCTCGAATTACATAAGGACTTCTCTTTCTAGAGCAATAAGTTCCTCCTCTCAAAAGGGCAAAATCAACCTTGAAACCCTTGGAAATTGACCTAAACGAAGCAATTCCATGCTCCTGACTCAGAGCAGAGTTACCAAAGGAACCATGACACTGAAGAGTCCCAATTGCTTGATGAATTGATGTTGCAGCCATTCTGAAACTAGATAAATTACTGAATTTCATTTTACTTGGTTAAAGTAATGCATTTATAGAAATTCTAGAACAGCAAGGCATGGGATGATTACAACTTTAGAACATAATGAAAAAATCAGCAATTGAGTTCTGTTTCAGAATAACTACACAAATTTCCATTCCCCATAAGAAAGACAAATTGTATTTTACAGAAGTAAAATCCGCATTCCTTCTCGGTCATTCTTCATCCAAATTTCATTTACAATGACATGCAGCAATCTAATATCACTAAAATACAAACCCTGAGCTTTATAAACTCAATTCAAACACAAATTCCTTGCGAGATTGAAGGCACGAGTACAAATGCACAACACTGCACAATTGTTATTACAGATGACAATAAAAGTTGATTTTTTTTTTTAGATTGATAACGCATTCAACATACCCAAAATCAAGAACCCGAACCAAAAACCGAATCGAATCGTGCATAAAACAGAAATGCCACCCAACAAAATAATAAAAAATTGAAACTTACAATGCACGAAGACGGGTCAACAAAAGGTAAAGCCTTGGCAAGGACAAACGTCGGAATACGCACAAGAAGGGTCGAGAAACGGAAGGAAAAAGAATCTTAATTATATATAGCGCCAGAAACACAGGCAAACCGAATCAAGAACCAAAAGGGGGCAGTTCGATTAAACCGAGGCGAGGGTTTATTTCAAGGAAAGGCGACGGAGAAAAAGTGGCGGTTGCATTAACTCTTCACATAATAATAGTACTAATAAGAAGAAAAATAAAAATATATGCGGCAAAAATTCCAACAGAGGAGAAGAGCACACGCACGTAATTGTTGAGGGATATGATGTATTCTTTGCCCGTTCGAGACTTGGAGCGATAGAAATAGTTGGGTCCCTCTCCCGGTAGATATGGAGACGGGTTGGTGAAGAAGAGAAGGCGGGGGGCAAAATCAAGAAAAGGGGGGAAAACGACCCTTCCTTGGTTGGCGATTTGGGGCAACAAATGGACAAGGAAAAGCCCCCCCCTGAGTCGAGAGTCCTGACTCCTCGATTGATCAGAGGATTGCAGCTGTGTTGTTGTTTTGTGAATTTTGGAGTTAGGTGGAGTGGTGGATGTGACTTGGGTTTGTGTTTTATTGTATTTTTGTTGGGGGAGTATGTAATCGTCGAATTGAACGGGTAGGAGGACAAGACTGTCTTAAAGCTTCCGGGTTTAACATGAGATACAAAGAGGGTGTTTGGATAAACCACAATAAAATGGATTATCTGCTTATTGCATTTTGAAAATGCTATTTTATATCGCTAATCCAAACATCCTTTAAAAATTCTTTTAAAAAATTATAGATACTCAAGGTATATTCATAGATTTGTAAGAATTTTTAAAAATTGGTGCATTTAGAAAATTCATATATTCCACTTACAGTTGATTGATTAATACGTCCTCCGTATCGTTAAGTTTTTGACGTATGATAATATTCTATTATTCACATCCAGACTTTCACTTAAAATTTTATTATAGTTATACATATTAAAATAGCTTATTTAAAAGACAAAATAACTTAAAACAGTGTTCAATCAGCTCTTTTTGAAACCGCTGTAAATAGCAGCATTTTGGATTTTAGCTTATTCTAGGCAAAAATTAGTATCGAAATTGTCAAACAGCTAATTTTAACTAATTATTACTCACAGAATCAGTTAACAGTTAACAGCTAATTAATTCCCAAACAGGGCCATAGTCAAGTGTGGTATTGTTAGATTCGTCTCGTCGTGTAGTTTCTAAATATCGAACTTTTATAATTTTTTACTTGTACCAAACTTGACTTATTAATGGTTTAAAATGTGTATTGGACTGCGTGAAAAGTTGATATGTAAAAAAGATTTCGATACGGAGGAAGTAGATTATATGTATAGTTTGGCTGACTTTTATAAAATTTGGATTGATTAGAGAGATTTTGTTTAGTTATAGTATTTTATAAGAGAATCAGTTAAATCTATAAAGATCTAAAATCCATGTAGCGTTCAATACCTCAAAAATTTTAATTTTTTTTTTCAAATTTGTATTCAATAGATATAGATTGTACCAACGACAGTTGGCTTGAGTGGATTGAGGCTATAGTCGCTTAAGCAAGGTCTCGGGTTCGAGCCTTGTGTATGCAAAAAAAAACTGCTTTGGGAGAGGCGCTCTTAACTGCCCCGCAAATCCTCGATGGATTAGTCTTGGGTCCAGTGTAGCCTGGTGATACCCGGTTTCATCAAAAATAGATATAGACTATTAAAGATTTTTTAAAATCTGTATTAAATACTTCAAAATTTTTAAAGTTTTTTAAAATTTTAAATTAAATATACTCAAACTTAAAAAATTCAAAAAAATCCTGTAAAATCTTGATTGAATACACTTTTTTATACATTTATAGACTTTTTAATCATTTATACATAATAAAATCTAAATTATTTTGGGTTATTCTCAAGCCCAAGACTATATAAATCTAAAATTGAATGATGCATAATATTTAGGGGGAAAAACATTTTTTCAGTTAACATTTTTATACTTTCATTTTACATATTAGTATATCATTCTCAATTTCAGTGCACACTTTTTCATCATTTTACATTTACTATTATCATTCTCTTCATTTAGAAGGCTGTGTTCCATTTTCCAATAATTCACACCATTTTATTGTTTACTGTGTTTGGACGACTTTGACTGAAATGAAGCTACCCTTCAAATTAATACTACTAGTAGTACTTACTGTATTAATTAGACACGTGAGAAAAATTGAATGCCACCAAATAAAGTGGGCTGGCTGCTATATGCAAATGCTGGCCAGTAGTGGCTTGTTTCCATTTCCAGCACACCCACAATCCTGCAATCTATCTAATGTCACAATGTATGTATGTTTCGATGGGTTTATAGTGACTACCCTGCTTTCGAATTTTACCCATTTAATTAGCTCATTTGCGAGCATATCCATACATTAGATATCGAAGAATATCTTGATTGATAGTAACCAAGTCTACTAATCTCAGCAAGTTTTTGAATGAAAGGTTTATTAGAGTTAATATGAAGTACTAGTAGTATTCATGGCCATGGCCACGGGCAGTAGTGAAGAAAGTGTTGCTCTGATCTTGTTTTGTAGTAGATACTTGGTTTGGGAATTGGGATGGTCGTCTGTTGCTGAATTGAAGAAGATAGCTATATATATAGTAGCTCATCATTCAAGCAAGCTCCTGTGTGTCCTGTTGGTTACAGCAAAGGAATTATTGGCTCACTGTGTTAATGGGCTTGTTAATAAGTAAGTAATATCTTTTGGTTTTGTGTTGGGCCTGCCTGTCTTTTATTGGGCCGTTATCAATCAATAACATTAACAAATGACCCAAATTTGTTCAGCCGTACGTTGTCTGTCCTTTTTATATATTCTCTACAAACAACCTAACATCTGTACATGTCTCCATTCCAACACCGATGGAAACAGCAACATTGATATCAATATTTGAGTAGTGCACAAGAAGAACCATTTGATTTTAGTGGCAACTTCTCTCAAGATGATTATATTCTGCCTGGGGGAACATTCAGATTTCAGGGTACCCTCACAATTATAAAATTGTGCTACTCCATATGACTATAACGTTGAATCTTATTGGTTGCAGCACTGGATAATAATGTGCTGCATTTTAATAGCAGTTCAAATCATATCAAGTACGGTATATTTTTTTTGGAAGGGTCGAAGCCAGAGGGAAAAAAAGTACAAAATATAAATGGAAAAAAAAGGATCGGAGGGACGAAATAAACTAATCAAGGACTAGTGACGGGAACCATGCGCCGGATGAATCCGCCGCTAAAGCCCCCAATACGAAATCCGGAGGGAAGACCCAAGTGGTGTAGAACTCCTCAAGCCCCGCGCCATGCTTCGCCAGACTGTCAGCAACCTTATTCCCATCACGGATCACATATGGTGGATCCTGACACTCTTCAAAAGAGGATGATTTTAGTTCATTCACTTGCTGAAGGAGTGGTGCAAATGGATGGAAGGAATCCCAGGAATTAAGAGACTTAGGCCCCGTTCTCTAGAACTTATTTTCAGACCTTATTACTTATTTTTTTCCAAAATCAGATCAGACCAGATCAGATAAGAAACATTCAGATCAGACCAGATCAAATCAGATCAGATCAGACCAGACCAGGATCAGACCAGAAACATTCAGACCAGATCAGATCAGACCAGATCATATCATTATAATACAATTACATAATTACATATAATATGTTTTTTAAAAAAAGGCAAAAACATATAGGAATGTATGCAAATATTATTTATATTGTACTTATTTAATACTAATTTTAAAAGTATTTTTCAAAATATTTTTTTACTCTTCAAAATATTATTTAAATATACTAGTCACGTTTTTAATATATTTTATATTATAAGTACTTTCAGACCAGATATTTTAAATACTTTCATTAAATATTTTTGAAATATATTAGAAAATACTTTAAAAATATTTTTAAAAATATTTTTTCGGTCATTGAAATATTACTTAAATATACTAGTCACGTTCTAATATATTTTATTTTATAAATACTTTCATTATTGTATATTTTATATTTTTATATTAATGCATGTGTGCGGAGATGAATAACATATAAACTATTAATAATTTTTATTATTATTATAATTATGAATAAGTAACTATGAGTAATTAATTATTATTAAAAATACTAATATATAATTAATACTATATTAGTAATTAGTACTAATAACTAAACATAATAATAAAAATTATTATTATTATATATAATAAATATTAAATAGTAATTATTAATTTTTATTATTATATATTATTATTATTATTACCATAATTTAATTAGAATCAAAATAGCTTATCGAAAAAAATAATTAGAATCCAAATATAAATAAAATAAGATCAGACCAGATCAGATCAATTCAATTCAGATCAGACCAGATGGAATCAGACCAGACCAGAAACATTCAGATCAGATCAGACAAATTCAGATCAGACCAGATCAGATTTTACAAATTCAGATCAGACCAGAAAAATTAAGGCCTAGAGAACATGGCCTTAATGGTGATCAAAGAATCTGTGTAAACACGCACTCGATTGATGCCCAATTTTCTCACAAAAGTCCAGCCCCGTTGCCAACAAGGCAAACAGCTCAGCATGGTTGATAGTTGAGCGGCCGAGGGAGCCACAACCTCCACCTTGCCAATGTCCATCTCCATCGCGAACGACGAATCCAAAGCCTGACTTCCCGGAGCTGTTTATTACACTACCGCCCACATGTAGTATCCTGCCAACCGCCCCCCTCCAAATTTCCAGTTAACCATGCGCACAGCAGCCTGAGGTCTGCCATTCCCTCTTGCAATATTCAAGGCTGTAGTAGTAAGGCGGCTAATGTCCCGTTGCAGGCGCCACGCTGATTTCTGATCACCTCCAAACACACGTGAGTTTCTCTCGAGCCATATAACCCATATTGTTGCAATGAATCCAGCTCCATATGTGTTATGCATAACCTCCAGAAACTCCTTAATATATCATGTTTAGGCAGGGCCGTTCCTGACATTTTATGGGCCCTAGGCGAAATAAGATAGTAGGCCTCAAAGAAATCTAACGTAAACTAATAAAAAAAGGTTCAGTTTTACCATTTTATTTGGTGATATGCATCAAGCAATGTCCACAATATGTATTTTGCTCAAACAAATCATATACAAGAAAATTTTATTTTCAATCATTGGTTGGTTAGGCTACAAAATCAATCTCTCATTGAGCAACTCTATCTAACTCCAGTCTCTTTGCTAGAGAGATGTGGAGCTGCAATCCTCATCCAACACTTTGCCTAGCTTTCCCCTGAAAAACATACATACAACATTTGATTATTAAATTAGCAAACTACCAACATTTGATCATAGGAAAAGCTTCAAATATATGTGAACATCATTGAAGAAATTATCATAACAAGCTGCGTTTCTCCTAAAGGTGCAATTCAATCAAATTTGCAAAGCCATCGATCCAGTGAAAACCTTAGAATGCGAACATCAAATTTGCCTATAATAATTTTTTCCTTCAAATATAAGATGTTCATTTTTTTTAATCACATACTCGAAGGAACTCATAATTGTTAAGCAATTGGAGAACCAAAATTTAACAAGAAACTTAAAATTCATAAATATGACTCCGAAATAACAATACCACCACTTTCTATGATTTCTATATAAGCAAAGTCCAGCACTGAAAGCCCTCCTATCTTACACCCAAATTCCAATTAAATTTCAAAATAATCCCTAATTGGGTAGAATACATCAAAGACAATATTCTTAGGAAAATCTTCCCAAAAACATAATGTTCGCAGAAAAAATCAAAATCAAATACTGGTAGCCTCACAAAGAAACCAAAATTGCCCCACAAGATCAGTGAAACTCAACTAATATTTTATCAATTATTTGATCATTATTCAGAAAAAAGAAACTGCCATCATAATTACTTACTAATTATTTGAATGATTGCCCGGCACCGGAAAGAGGGAGTAGCAGATTTTTTACGCCGAGGAAAATCAAAATCAAGCTCAAGCTCTAGCCCAGGCCTACCACATATATCAGCAGCAAGTCAGCACAGATACAGACACACAAACACAGATCTCCAATGATAGTTGCTTCCTTCCTCTCCAAATTTCTAAATGACAATTTCTCACCGTCACAAAATTACGTTTTATGAAATTGGCTTAAGTTTGGAGAAAAATTGTGAATGAAAATCATACTTGTTGCATAATTAAAGAAGAAAAGAAAGGGAACTTTTCCAAGGAGAAGAAGAAGCGATGGAAGGAACGGGAAATAAGGAATGAAAAAACTACGTCAATGCCCTAGTTGCTACCTTAATAACTTCAATTGGGGGCCCTATAATGACAATGGGCCTGGGCAATGGCACTTTGGGCCTATGCCCAGGGCCGGCCCTGTGTTTAGGCATATTAATACTACAGAGGTATCAGAATGTGTGTTGCCTTCCAAACTAGGCTCGCCCAGGTACAATAAAATAAACAATGGGCCCAATCCTCCACTTCCTGACCACACAAAACACACAAAGGTGATTTGACGCCATTTGTCGTCGTATGTCGAGTTAAGTTAACAGGCAATGAATCATGGGACAGCAACCAAAGAAGTAAACATATTTTTTTTTTTTTTCCCGGAAATGAAACCTTCCAGAGCCATTTCCAACCATTACCATCGACCCCATCGTCTATGAGAAGCTGATAGGCCGAACTAGGGGTGTAAACGAACTGAGCCGAACCCAAATAGTGGTAAGCTCGGCTTGAGCTCATAAGAATTCGAGCCGAGCTTTGACCTAGCTACTTCGAGCCGAGCGTTGACCGAGCTTTGACGAATTCAAGCCGAGCTCGAATTGTATCATTTTTTTTATAACACGAATAGTATCATTTTCATTCTCACATAATTTATAAAAGGAATTATATTTAATATATTGCATATATTTAATTATATTTTATTTAGTCGACATTCTGAAATAATTTTAAAAATATATCGTATTTATTAATAATTAATAATAATTTAAAAATTAAAATATATAAATAATAACACATATACTTTTAATATTTTATATAATTTCTATACTATTTACTAATAAATAAATATATGTATAAAAATAAATCGAGCCTATTATCGAGCTTTTGAGCCGAATAGTAGTTGACTCGGCTTGAGATCATGAGTGTTACGAGCCGAACTCGAGCTCGAACCAAGCCATTTCAAGTCGAGCTTGAACCGAATTTCGGCCGAGCCGAGCTCGAATAATTTACGAGTCTATCAGTCTCATTTACATCCCTAGGAGGCCGAACCGACAGAGTACCTGCCCGAGGTCGTCATGTTTCCAAACCCAAAGATCTGCAGGCACAGACTCATGCAACTGGGGAGGGATAGAATTACAAATATTTTGCTTAAAGGTCGTGGGCATGGGAGAATAAATTCCTCTTCCCAATTCCACCTACCATCTACAGTGACATTCCGAACTTCCAAATCCATATCTTGTGTGGCCACATATGGCAGGAGGGGAGCTAGTTGGGAACCCTTCTTCCACCATTCCGAGTACCAGAGCAGCGACGAATGACCATTCCCCAACCTGAGATTATAGCCCTTCCTGAAGATGAGGGAGGATCTGCTGTATCATTCTCAGAGTCTTAGACCGGGCATTGGAACATGGTATTAGTGGATGACTGACGGAGGTCTCCATACCCATGACCAATTGGACCCACGTCTTCTCTGGAGAGTGCAACAAATCCCATAACCTTTTGCCCAACAACGAGATACTATTCATGATAAGTTTCTCTTTTCTTAAAAAAAATAAAATAAAAAAAATACTCCCTCCGTCCCACCCCAAGTGTCCTATTACTGTTGGGCACGGGAATTAAGGTAGAGTTGGTTTGTGAGTATATGGTGAGGTCCACATAGTTGTTGGAGGGGAAAATTATTTCTATTTATAGAAAGAAGACATTTGTAATGAGACATCCAAAAATAGTAAGTAGGACATTTGGAATGGGACGGAGGGAGTATGAAATTAAAAGTGGCATGCGACTTGGTGACTAGGACTGGTGTTCCACATGTTAAGCATAAAATTAAAAGAAATCATCAACCTAAAAAAGAAAAGCAATCAATCACAGCTGTAACATAGAATTCTTACATCTCATTCTTTTACATACTTATACATTTCTAGAAAGATACGGAGTACATGTTAGCTATTCAAGTTGTTAACTAAATAAATTCTTTTATTTGAATTTGTTAGCTATCAAATTTAATTAATTATCGAAGGTAAACAATTTTGATCAAATGTCGAATTTGATAGTTTTTTTTTTTCCCCTTCTAATAACGCGCACACAAAATTGCATCTTCGTCCTTCGATAATAAATTTTGAAAACTTGCAATCCCTAATTAAAGTGGGATCGGAGCCTATGTTATGTACTATGAGTTATAAAGACAAAAGAGAAAAATATAGAATCAGATACAATCATAAGCTTGGAAGCAAACTTAATCACCAGTTTTTCTAAACTTCGAAATCATCAATGTTGTGATTAAATTCTGTATCCACTCTCATTCACTGCCTTTTTTTTTAGTGTGGTCACGGAATTCTAAGCACATTATTGAAAACAACAACAAAACAAACAAGAAACAAATAATAATTGAATTGTTAATTTTATTATATAACACGATCCCCAGAGAATTTGAAATCTACATCTAGAACTTACGCCCGTTTGGAATGACTTTGTAAAAAAACAGAAGCCAAAAAGTAGAAGTAGAAGCAGAAGCAGAAGCAGAAGTGCATGTAACTTTTGTGTTTGGATGGAATGTTTGGAAAACGTCTTTTTCTAAAAATATATTTGGATGAATAAAAATGAAAAGTGCTTTTGAAATGTAGTAATTACAAAAAATGACGTGCTACTTAATATGATAATAAGATATATTTATAGTGTAATTTATATTAAGTACTGGGGTATTTAAGTCCTTGCACATTTTACGAGGTGCTTTTGGCTTTTGTTTCTGGGAGAAGTCAGAAGCACATTTTTGACTTTTCGATATATTTTTGCTTTTTCTTTATCTTAAAAGCCAAAACAAACACCTAATTTCTACTAGAAGTACTTTTGACAGAAACAAAAGCCAAAAACACCTCTCTTTCTCTCTCTATAAGCCATTCAAACGGGCTCGTAGTAGTATATAATAATAGTAAGAATTGAGATGACAAATTGTTGGCATCCACATAGCTACACCCCAACAAAAAAAAAACAACAAAAGAAAAATGGGAGGCAGCAATAATCCATCAACGCCGCCTGAGAAAGCGCTGTTGACAATCCTGTCAGTTATACTATGCATATTTTGCCGGCTGTCAATCTCCGGCGCCGGCGCCGTCCCTCCGGTTCGTGCAGTTAACCTCGGAGGGTGGCTCGTCACTGAAGGATGGATCAAACCTGCTCTCTTCGCTGCCATCCCAAACAGTGACTTTTTGGTACTACGATTCGATTCGATTCATCCATCCATATGTTTCTTGTGTCGTTTTCCTAGCTTGCTACTCCACCAAGCAATAATTCATTCATTCATTAATTGTTCCAACCTCCAACCAAGAGTGTTTTTATTCATTAAATTATTACTATTGTTGTTGAAATCAGGACGGGACAGGGTTGCAGCTGAAATCAGTCACGGTGGGGAAATATTTGTGTGCAGAATTGGGTGGAGGATCCATTCTTGTTGCAAACCGGACGGCTGCTTCCGGCTGGGAAACCTTCAAGGTATACATATATTTAGTCTCAATTAATTCCATTTTGGAATATTTGTTTACACTTTTTATTGTCTTTTACATTTTTGTATTTTGATAATTATTCTTTCTTTATTTGGTGGGTGAAATTGTACGTTAGCTGTGGAGGATCAACGAAACGAGCTTCAATTTTAGGGTTTTCAATGGGAAGTTTGTGGGAACAGAGGACATGAGTAATGGAGGCCGTGCTGGGAGTGGTGAATTGGTTGTGGCCACAGCAGATCATACACCGGGTGCAGCCGAGACGTTCCGGATTGAGAGAAGTCCCGACCGTCCTGATCGTGTAAGAATCCGAGCGTCCAACGGATTCTTGCTCCAGGTAATTAGGACAACACTACCTGTGTTCAATCAATTAATGTGCTCCTAGATCGATCCTCATTATTTGCTTTTATTTTTATTAACGTACCCCTTATAAGGTTAAACCAAATAATGATGGGATGTCACTATTTACCATAAAATAACAAAATTAACTAGGGGAGGATGGCAATGTTTGATGGTATATTAGTGTTTACACATACGAATCATAAGAAATATGCTAAAAAATAATATAGATGTAATAGAAGATTCTTCTGCGCGCATTGAGAAAAAGGGTATAAGAACTTGTAGCTGTGGACAATTTTTATTAGGTAAAGGCGACTTTTAACATAGGCATGTGTAATATTCTAATTAAAGCTAGGTTTGCGTGCCATAATTATATTATTTTTTTTAAGTACTCAGTAAAAAAATACTTACTTAGATTGATAAGTAGCATTCAATCAAATTTCTAATTTTCCAAGATACGAGAACTTGAGTTAGTCCCTAATTTTCAAATCTTATGGTTGGGTTCGATTCTCTAACAGACTCCTTATCCCTTCTTTATTTCCTTTGTAATTAATTTAGTTTGGACTCACACACATCTTTGCCGACATTCGAGTGTTAATATTTAAAAAAAATAAAAAAAAATTCTAGTTTCCATTAAAATCACTATAATAAGTTATTACTTATCGAATTCAATTCGGTCATTAAATTATTGATGATTAATGAGTCCGAGTCACAAATTCTTTTACTAATAACAATACCGATACTGAATTTTTCGGTCGTTAATATATATTTTTAGTGAATGGAAAATTGAAAATTTTAATTATTAAACTAAATTCCGAAAAAAACAAACAAACAAACATCGATCTTAATATTTGGTTGTAGTAGTAATTTATTTTTACTTCGATCAGCTGGTACCTTCTTGATATGATATGAAGTATCTATTATAATTGAATTTGCAATTTAAAATGTCAAAATTATGGTTGGAGATTCCATTTAATTAATAATAATATCCATTAAAGAAAAATGTCAGCACCTTTAGAACAAATTCAAAGTGGGCGGCATTGAAAGAATGAGATACCAATAGTACCATGGTTCCATCATGCCATTTTGGCATCTTATTGGACCTTTTCTTCCCTCAAATCAAAATTTAAAATATTATTATAAGCCATGAAATTAGTTAATTACTTATCTTGAATTTTTCAATACTTATATAGTAACATAATTACTATCTTACTTCTTTAATGAGGGGAAACTAATAATGACACTAATTAGTCCTTTAATTTTTAATTATACGAGCGGCAGGCTTTCTGTGTAATTGTGTATTGTGCACATCGTCTGATCTATGTGTAGGTGAAGACAGAGGAATTGGTAAGTGCAGATTATGTGGGAAATGAGGGATGGGGAGACGACAATCCCACAGTGTTCTCACTCACAATTAGTGACAGATTACAAGGAGAATACCAACTCACCAATGGCTATGGCCCCCTTTTGGCCCCCCAAATCCTCAAGGTACATTACATTATTACTACATTCTAACCTACCCATTACAATCCACCTGATGGGAAACTAAACCAGATTCAAACTTATATAGGAACATTGGCGAACCTTCATAGTTGAAGATGATTTCAAGTTCATAAACAACTCCGGACTGAACGCTGTAAGAATTCCGGTCGGATGGTGGATCGCGCGCGATCCGGCTCCTCCAAAGCCGTACGTTGGTGGATCGCTGCAGGCACTCGACAACGCCTTCTTATGGGCTCAGTGAGCTTCTTGAAACTTTAAAACACACATTCATTAGCTCATTCAATCAAATGACAAGAATTGGATGTACTAATATGGTTTATTTGTGGCTAAATTTTGCAGAAAGTACGGAATTAAGGTCATTATCGATCTACACGCTGCACCGGGCTCACAGAACGGTTGGGAGCATAGTGCCTCCCGCGATGGCTTCCAAGAATGGGGCGTGACCGAGGACACTATTCAACAAACTGTCGATGTCATACGGTTCCTGACCGCTAGGTACGCTGGAAGCTCGAGTTTATTTGCCGTGGAGCTACTGAACGAGCCACGTGCTCCTGGCGTGTCCCTGGACGCCTTAACCAGGTACTATAGAGCAGGATACGATGCTGTCCGGAGGCATTCCCGGACAGTTTATGTAATAATGTCGAACCGGTTGGGATCTAGTGATCCACGCGAGCTGTTGCTGCCCCTTGCAAACGGATTGCCCAAATCTGTCATCGATGTGCATTATTACAACCTCTTTGCAAGCATGTTCGACTCCTTTACGGTCCAGCAGAATATCGACTTCGTCTACAATAATCGAACTGCAGAGCTGAATGAAATCGCAACGTCACAAGGCCCCCTCACTTTCGTAGGTACATAACATACACCAGATCACCCAAATCGTCTAAAAACAAGAACCTTTTTTTTTTAAAAAAAAAAATGAATAGGATCCATGGAATTTTGATTTTTTTTTTTTTTTTTGGTGAATGTGCAGGGGAATGGGTGGCGGAGTGGCAAGTGAAGAATGCGAGTAAGGAAGAATACGAAAGATACGGGAAGGCGCAGCTGGAAGTGTTCGGGAGGGCTACGTTTGGATGGGCTTATTGGACGCTGAAAAATGTGAACAATTTTTGGAGTATGGAATGGATGATCAAAAATGGATACATCAAGCTTTGATAGTCTACTATGAATCGTGCTCATCTTTTGTCATTTGAATTGCAATATAAATTCTGAATATCAATTGATTATGGACTGTGCACAAGTTCATGAAATAATTTGATTGCTTTGATTACTTTATACCTATCCCATTTTTCCCTTTATAATTTTTGTGGCACAACTTAGGCCCTGTTCTCTAGGCCTTAATTTTTCTGGTCTGATCTGAATTTATAAAATCTTGTCTGGTCTGATCTGAATTTGTCTGGTCTGGTCTTGGTCTGATTCCATCTGATCTGATCTGATCTGGTCTGATCTTATTTTCTCTATATTATTATAATGATTTGATCTGATCTGGTCTGGTCTGATCATCTTATTGAATCTGGTCTGATCTTAATATTCCTTATCTAATCTGGTCTGATATGATTTTTATAAAAAAAAATCTATATAATAAATCCTGAATACTTTTTGGCCTGTGCAGACTCTATTGCCCTTATTCAATATAACTGATTCTTTTTAATCTTTAGGGTTTTATCAGTAATTATACCATCATTTTATAATCAATGGCTGCAATTAATCCACGTCATCGCTGATTAATCGCTGACTAATTCCAACTCACCATCCACGTCATCAATATCTATATATAGAAAATAAATCTGTCTATTAATATAATAAAATTTTGAGAAAATCTTCTTATATATCTTAAAAGATATAAATTTTTATGACACTTAAAAGATATAAATCTATATAATAAATCCTGAATATTTTTTTGTCTGTGCAGACTCTATTATCCTTATTCAATATAACTGATTCTTTTTAATCTTTAGGGTTTTATCAGTAATTATACCACCATTTTATAATCAATGGCTACAATTAATCCACGTCATTGCTGATTAATCGCTGACTAATTCCAATTCACCATCCACGTCATTAATATCTATATAGAAAATAAATCTGTCTATTAATATAATAAAATCTTGAGAAAATCTTCTTATATATCTTAAAAGATATAAATTTTTATGACACTTAAAATATATAAATTGATTAAAACTATATAATATAAATTATTTGTTTGTATATATTTTAAGAAATATTATGAAATAAATTTAATTTTGGTCATATCAACATAATAAGGAATATAATAATCATATTTCAAATAAAAAATACATCATTAAAAATATATATTGAAACTTGATCATTAAAATCTTAATCAGTTATAAAAAATTTAATCAAATTTTAGTAATGAGTTTTGTATATTGGGTCTAATTTTGAAACTTGATCTCATAAAAATAGTTTTGATAAATAAAGGAAAACTAAGTATTACTGTATTAAAAAAGATATAGTGTTAGTATTTTAATATATTAAATTATCTATATCTACCTATATATATAAATCTTAAATATTTTTTAGTTTGTACAGACTATATTATCTTTTTTAACGTCAATTCATCATTTCTAAAGAAATTTTGAAAAACCTTATTTAAGGTGTAATCAGTTAATTGACTCTAAGAAAAATATTGATTAATACAAAATGACTCATCACCTAAAAAATTTCAAATCATTCTAAACAAATTCTACATCATTTTTGTAAAGGAAAAAAATAAAGAAAATGAAAAAACAAAAAATATTATAGTTCAATTATTAACATAATATTCTTAATTGTTAATTATTTCGATATAAAATAAAAATGTATATGAAAGTCTGAGTAAATTGTTATACAAATTTTTTTAAATATTTTGTACTCCAAAAGGATATAAAAAGTATTTTAGTATAAATAATATGTAAAGATTTATGGTAATCATACATAGTTTTTTTTTGTGGTAAATCAAATTTTGAATTGTTAAAGGTTATTTTTTTCCAATTGCTCTTATTATTTTAGATATGAAAGCGAAACTATATATATTAGTTTTTCAATGATGAAAAAAAATATTTTATATTATGTCCACCTATTTTGAGTTTGAATTTCTTTTTTTAATCCTCCTATTATCTCCTTTATTTCCTTACATTTTTGTTACATACATTTCCACCACCATTCAAGCATAAGTCTTCGAACCTTATGTAATCTCAAAAAAAATAAAATTATATTATAATTTTATAATCTTCATTTATTTTCAATACCCTTGCGCAGCGGGTGAAAAAATCTAGTAAGTAATAAGGTCTGAAAATAAGTTCTGGAGAACGGTGCCTTATACCACTTCTCTAGCTTCGAATCCTAAAAAAAAAAACTATTTCTATCCATCTCACAAAAAAATGCTACATTCCAATCATACATGTATGTCAATATATATTTTTAACGATTAATAATTAAAAATGTGTATAAGTAAAAATTATAAAAAATTTATATTCTAAAACTAAAAGATTAGACAAATCTAACAAGATCGCATTTAATTATATTTTTTTTATATAAATACGATGAAAATTTGATTACTATATATTCTTTAATAATCACGATCAAAATTTGAATCAAAGTTATATCGCTCTCATTTCTCACCCACCGGCTTTATAACTACTATAATCTCAACCGTTTCACTTTTAATCCTAGCCCTTCACTTCCAT
This sequence comes from Hygrophila difformis, assembly GCA_030278955.1. Taxonomy (NCBI): domain Eukaryota; kingdom Viridiplantae; phylum Streptophyta; class Magnoliopsida; order Lamiales; family Acanthaceae; genus Hygrophila; species Hygrophila difformis. Next base: position 4,157,372 of record JAOANR010000014.1, on the reverse strand, counting down.
CCAAAACCCTAACCACCTTCCATCCTTTTTCAACACTCCCCACCACCGCACATAACTCAGCACCGCCAAAATGGCTGCCGCTCCACAACAATCCTCAATCGCTTCCCGTTCCGTATCGCCGCCGTCTCCTCCACTCCAAACCAATCCTCCAACAAAAATCCCCTTCTTATTAAACCTCAAGCTCCCCAAACTCACCATCAACACCCTCCCCCACCAGCACCGCCGCCGCCGCACCAGCACCGCCGCCAGAATGGGCGATACCGCAGCCGGAAGCTACGCGACCGCCCTCGCCGACGTGGCCAAATCTACCAATACGCTCGAACAGACCTCCACCGACGTGGAACAACTGGAGAGGCTCTTCGCGGACCAACAGATCCTCGACTTCTTCACCAATCCAACGATCGACGACGCGCAAAAGCGCGGACTCGTCGACGAGATATCCCGATCGTCGAATCTGCAGGCGCACGTGGCGAATTTCCTGAACATCCTGGTGGACAGCAAGCGGATCGACATTATAAAAGAGATCGCGAGGGAGTTCGAGGCTGCGTACAACAGGATGACGGGGACGGAGGTGGCGGTGGTGACTTCGGTGGTGGCGCTGGAGAGGCAGCACCTGGCGCAAATCGCGAAGGGGGTGCAGAGGCTGACGGGGGCGAGGAACGTGAGGATAAAGACGGCGGTGGATGCGTCGCTGGTGGCCGGGTTCACAATCAGGTACGGGAATTCGGGATCCAAATTCATTGATATGAGCGTCAGGAAGCAGCTTCTGGAGATTGCTGGCAAGAGTGATGTTGGGGACATCCAATTCAGTCTCTGATTTTTTGACTTTAATCTTTTCATTTGCTTTGCCCAATTTTCCGTGTTGGCAAGAAGATTGTTCTTTTATTCATTGTTGGGGGATGGTGAAGTTTCTGTAAATTTGTTTGGATTTCGGAATAATATTTTAGTGAATCATGAACAAAATTCCATTTTTTTTTTTTCACTTAAGTATTCAGGGTATGTTTCTTGCGTGGAATAGAATTTGCTACATTGGGTATGTTTCTATTCTTATTGCTTCATTTCTATTACCAGATGTCTAGCAACATGAGACATGTTGGGTTAATAAAGAATGGACGAGATCCTCAATTTTGAAATGTAAATCGGTGATTAGGGATTAAAGCTTGTGTGTGAAATTTTAACTCAAGAGTGATGGTGTGTATTTAAGAAGATTATTACACTTAGTGAGGTAACTAAATTATAGAAATTCGAAAACTTTGCATAAGCAAGAAAGCAAGATGAGCGGGCGATGTCTAGAATTTAAACTGTGCTCTGAAATAAGAAATTTAATCAAAGCTCGCTTTGGATTTCTTGCGTTGCTTCGCTATGAGAATTACCACAATTTAAGCAAAATGAGCGGGCGATGTTTGAGAATTTAAACTGTGCTTTGAAATAAAAAGTTTAGCCAAAGCTTGTTTTGTATTTCTTGCGTTGCTTCGCTATGAGAATTACCATAATTTAAGTACTTATTTATAGAATTTAAAACACAGACAATGAACATATGCAATAATGTTTTTATGATGGCTTAACATATCCGGCGTGGTAGATAAGAATACAAATTGGACTTCGACAATTGTTGATTCAATGTTTGTTATGTTTGCGGCATTTGATGTTTATACAAAATAAAAAATTCAATTGCAATTCATTAAAGATGTCAATTCCAATTACATTTGTCCTTCCATATATGTGCACCAAATCCCATATATCCATCCGCTTTGTCCTTCCAAATTTATTGAAGCATTCCTCATCATCAAATTTTAAATTCAAACCCTATTTGTTTGGACTTCACAAACCTCGTGACACTCCTACAAGTTGAGAATCCCCTCTTTGAAAAGGGTATGCGTGTTTCATGTGAAAACACCCATCATTGTACTTTACACATTAAATTCATGCTTCTTCTCTATAAAACAAGAAACCTCCCCTCTGTCTCATTGTCCCAATATTCCCCTCCAACCCCAGGCACATAGCCTCCACTTTTAATACTGCACTATCCCATTTTAATTCTATATATGTGATAGATATATCTCTTTCGAATCTTTCTTACAAACTTCTAACAGGGCAATGGAAATGGTCGGCAGAAATGTTCCCATCAATACGGTCTCAACTCTACTCTTCCTTTTCTTACTACTTGGTACCACTGCTAAAGGCCTCAGACCTTATCACTGTAAGCCCACATAACCTAGGCAACATGTGTGTGTGTGTAAATATATTAGTAATTCATAGTCTTTCTGTATTTTGAATATTGAAATGTATTGTTGTTAATGATGTCATTTCAGTTGCCTACCACAACAAAGGCAATAACAAGGGTGGTCAAAGCAGTACGGACACCAAGGTAGAATAGAATGCACATAGTTCTCAAACAGTCACACACATGGAGTATTGTATAGAAGACTAATTTTTCGCATGAAGTATATGAATGGTGGTGTGTGTGTGTGTGTGTGTGTGCAGGGGCAGGAGATAGGAATGGAGCTGTACCCGACTGGGTCGAGCCTGCCAGACTGCGCGCATGCTTGTGGTGCCTGCACGCCCTGCCGGAGGGTGATGGTCAGCTTCAGTAAGTGCTCCGTGGAATCTTGCCCCATCGTCTACCGTTGCATGTGCAAAGGAAGATATTACCATGTCCCGTCTAACTGAAAATATAAATCGACATTAAATCAACACCACCACATCAATCGCATGAACTTTCTGCTTTCCGGGTTTTAGTATTTAGCAATTTTAGAAGAGTAGCAATTAGTGTAATAGAGAGGTAGGATTAGGAAGCAGCACCTGAAGATTAGCAGTTACAGAGATGTAAATACCGGAGCAGATCCAGTTTTGGTTTCTATTCCTCTTTCCATCTTTTGGAGTACTTTTGACATTAGCTTGTGGCATGTTTTCTTGCTCAATGTTATAGCCTGTCTGGCAATTTTTATCCTCACTAACCCTCATCTTACTTCCCTTTCCACGAAATACCAATTAAAGAATATGTATTTTGACTGTGGTGGCAGTATACATGATCACACTAACTGTTTTGCACAGTAAATGAATATGTAGAAAAGTAACCAACAACTATAAAAACTAAAACTGCATACATGAGGGTTTTTTTTATCTACTTACTATTCATCTTCATCTTTGACAAGTTCCAGGCCCTCTGCTGCCAGAAGCCGGCCTAAGATCTTACTCCTATCTTCTTCAGCTTTTCTCCGCATTAAATCCCTTTTCCTTAGGACAAGTGTATGTCTCCTTAAAGTGATGTTGAAATTCTCTTCAGATGCCTTTTTCTCTTTCTCCATTATCTTCCTTTCCTCTTCAGGATCAACCTGAATTTTCATACAGGAAGAAATAAACAATGTTCTCGCTCGCATTTTGCAGCTTGTTCACTAGTACTGTAGTACATATGAATTTATGAGGACTCATAAGAGGAATTGTTATGTGCTTATTACTTTTTGAGGATGAATTAATTGTACAAATGTTTGAATGCAGAAGTCTACAAAATCAATACTCCCCATAGTTTTATAATGATACAAAACAAATCTCGAATCCCTAGAGATAACAGCTTGGTACCTTTGAACTGGACAGACGCCGTACACGGATATTCAGTTCATGCTGTCGGTGTTCTGCCCAAGCTGCAACTGCCATATCACCTCTTTGGTCAAATGCTTTCCGCTTCTTCATCAGCCACTCCATCCACGCTTGAGATGCCTAAAGTTATTGAAATAGGTGTGTCTCACATGAGGAGAATGGAAACGAAAACTCAAGAACATATAATCAAGGAATTTAAGCTCATCACGACTCCTGAAAACTTATAGCTATAAATTAATGAAGATACGAAGTAATGACAGTAGCTAGCCATGACAACTAGGATTCCTACTAATATAACGAACTATTACTAGGATTTCAGGACTAATAAATCTAACATCAGATTCTGGAACATCAACGGTTAGAATTGTAACAGCCTCTAATGAACAAATCCAGAGAAGAGCAAATTAGTTGCAAGTTTCTGATCTTGCAGGAGTGGAGAAAATTTTAGCATCACTAAGATGTATCAACCAGTCACAGCATATTTATGGACATATTATCATGTAATAAAAACGAAACAAATGTCACCTTCATTGGATTAACACGATGATCAGTGTCATACTGCCTTCGTTTCTCCTTATCTATAAGAAGCTCATATGCAGCCTGAATCTTTATAAAACGAGCTTCAGGTGTTTCACCTTCATCCAAGGCCCCTCTCCCATCGTAAACTAGACAGACAGAAATATTATACTTCTATATTAGGTCAGGCCTTAGATAAGATGAGTTGATTACAGACAAGATGTAATGCAAAGACTAACCATCAGGATGATAGGACTTAGCCAAACGTCTGTAAGCTACCTTAATTTGCTCGTCATTGGCATCCCTTTCCAACTCTGCAAGTGAGAAAAAGTTGAAGATTCTGTGAATCAGCCATGTCATCCAGAAATAATGGATAACAGAGTACATAAAAAAATCCTAATAATAGCCATGTCATCCAGAAATAATGGAAAACTATCCAATAAACCAATCCGGTTTATGTAATGGCATAACAATTGCCAGCAGGTGCAGACAGCGACTAAAAATGATGTGTAGCATTTGTGTAGCATTTTGTAAAGTGATGTATAAGCCTTATAAAGTGATGATAGTAGTTTGTTTTTTATTAGTTTTTAGACCTCAATCCAATCATTTTTTTATATTCACACATTTCATATACACAGTACCCACTTTTGAATGTGCCAGCACCTACAGCAGCACATACAGGCCGCCCGCACCCAAACGATTTCCCCAATAAACCTTATCACACACACACAAATCTTACGCAAAAAATCCGTTCTTTCACATCAAAATTCCTAAACAATCCAATTCAAGATAACAGCTCAGCATCAATGGACGAACAAAATTAAATAAAACAATAGATTACAACCTATAAGTTAAAACAAAATTTACCTAGAGTATCATAGGGTGATTTGGATTCAGCCCAATTGGTAGCTCTCGTAGTCACCATCCTCCTCTGCCGATTCACCCTCCGCCGTGCCTCATACTTTCTGTGTTCGCCCGATCGATAGAACGAGACAGCAAAAATCGACAACGACGTAGGGCTCGACCTATTGGGGCACCCAACCAAAGCAACCCTGACTGCTGATCTGTAACGGCAGTCCACCGAAGAGAACACGGCGTGCGGCCGGCACATCGACCTCAAATAGCTCATATTGCTCGGATCGCAACTCCGTAGCGGCCAATTGCCTAGAATCTCGTTTCCCCTGGATCTTTGTATGAATGGAGATGTGTAAAGACGTGAAGCAATGGAACTGCGAATGGGGAAATTGACGAATTAGCATTCATGTCCTTGTGTGGATTGTTTCGCTCCAAAATCAGTTGAAAGTTTGGCAACGGCAGTACCAAAATGACGATTTTGACTTGGGTCAGCGGCTGGCGTCGGTCACACCCTTAATTATTTGATTTACTATTTCATTTTGGGTTTTTCCAAATATTCATACATTCTTATTTAGGCCCACACACATCGGCCCATCAAAAATTAATTATTACTAATACTTTGTTTCTTTTATACTACTAGTGTTATGGAATGGTAGTTGGCGGGCACGTGACATCATATTAGTAGGTGGCATAGTTTATTTTTTATTTTTATATATATGTGTCATTGATTGAATAAAGGGACACACCTCTCCCGTTTCCATTTCTACTTCATCTGTTTTCTCTTTCTCACTATCTCTCTGTCTGCATACTTCCTACCTCCCTCTCTATCCACCAGTGATATATATATATTCCAATCTATATTTAAATATTACTCTTACATATAAATACTAGTACTACAATCACTATTATATACTCCCTCCGTCCCACGAAGTTTGAACCCTATTCCTTTTTGGGGTGTCCCACGAAGTTTGAACCCTTTCCGTTTTTAGAAAAATTAAATTAATATAAGTTTGATTAGAATCTTAATTATTGTCAAATCCCATTAAAAATACTTACTTTTACTATTCTGCACAAATTCCAATGCATTATTACTTTCCTACACAAAGTCCCTTATATTTCTTTAACTCTTAATATTACAAAATTGATACAAATAAAAATTGTATAAAATATATATTCTAAAACTACACGATTAGACGATTCTAACAAGACCACATTTGAATATTTTTCTCAAATTACATCACTACGATAATATTAAGTCAAAGTTAAACAATAAACAATATCAAAATTCATTATAATCTTAAACACAAATACCCACACCACTTTAACTACTAAACTCCACTACCTAAATTACCGTGCCCAAAAGAAAGGCTTCAATCTTCGTGGGACGGAGGGAGTATCATACTACCTCCGTCTCATTAGAATTGCTACGGACCCACCAGACACGTATGTCGATACACATTTTTAATGATTAATAACTTAATTTATGTATAATAAAAAATTATAAAAATTTGATATTCTAAAACTACAAGATTAGACGAATCTAACAAGATCTCACTTGATTATATTTTTTCTTACATAACTATGGTAAAAATTTGAATCAAACTTAAAGAGTGAATAGTGTCAAAAACTCAAACGTCTCAATTCTAACGAGACGGAGGAAGTAACACGTTATCAGCACGAATTACGAACGGAGCTCTGCCGGAATTTCTTTGAGGTAATATTTTGTATTTCAATAATTCTATTATGGCTAACTTGACAAAGCAGGATTTCAGACCACTAATGGTATCTGGAGATAATTATCTATCTTGGAAAATGGATGTTCAAATCCATTTGGAATCAATGGGTCTTGAAAAAATAATTGAAAAAGATAATCAGGCTTCAAGCCAAGACCGTGCGAAGGCTATGATTTTCATCCGCCATCATCTTGATGAGGGATTGAAAACACAGTATTTAACGGTCAAAGACCCAAATGAACTCTGGGAGAATTTAGAAAAAAGAAATGATCATTTAAGATCAATAAATCTCCCTCGAGCCCAGTATGACTGGTCACACTTACGATTCCAGGATTTTAAATCAGTAAATGATTACAATTCTACTCTGTTTAATATCGTGTCACAATTAAGACTATGTGGTGAGACAATTACTGATAAACAAATGCTAGAGAAGACATTATCTACATTCCACCCCTCCAATTCGGTGTTACAGCAAACATACCGAGCACAGGGTTTCACTGAATATTCTGATCTGATTACGTTTTTGTTATTGGCTGAAAAGAATAATGATTTATTATTAAAAAATCATGAAATGAGACCAATTGGCAGTAGTCCATTGCCAGAGGCACATGTGACTGAATCTTACAGCCGTGGTCGTGGCCGTAGTCGTGGCCGGGGTCAGAGACCTCGTGGTCGTGGGTATAACCGAGGCCGTGGGAAAAATCATTTCCGCAACAATGTTTACATTAGGCCTACGACAGACACACGTAATCAGAATCAGGGCAACACCAGAGGTGATGTCCAAAAACAGAATTATGAAGAAGCAAAATGCGATAGATGCGGCCTAAAAGGGCACTGGTACAAAAATTGTCGTACCAGATATCATTGGGTGAAACTTTATCAAGATTCCCAGAGGGATAAAGGAAAAAGGGTGGTTGAAACAAACCATATTGATGGAATGAATTCTGAGTAGAATATGCCCAATATCCCAGAATTTCAAGTTGAAGATTTATATAGTGATTTAGTTTAATTGTTATGTTGTATTATTATTTTATTACGCTTTGAACTTCTGTATATGCCTTTACTTTTGTATGTGTGCTATCTTATTGTCTCTGTATTGTAATATTTCACTTATGTTAAATCTTGTTTTAATATTAATTATATCTTGTTTTAATTACAGCAAAATGGGGAATTATAAAGGTGATAATATATGTCTTATTGATAGTGCTTCAACGCACACAATACTAAAAGACATAAGGTATTTTTCCAATTTAAAAATGGGAGATACAAATATAAACACAATATGTGGTAGTGCAAATATTATACAAGGAATTGGCACAGCCAACCTTATTTTCCCAAAGGGAACAAAATTAATTGTGAAAAATGCACTCCTATCTCCCAAGTCTCGAAGAAATTTATTAAGTTTTAAAGATATCCGAGAAAATGGGTATCATCTTGAGACATCGACTTCAGAGAATGTCGAATATTTATTAATTACAAATACCACTCATGGTAAAAAATATATATTGGAAAAATTACCAGCTCTGTCTTCTGGATTGTATTTTTCAAAGATAAATACAATTGAAAATTATCACTTAGACCACAGGTCTAATATTCCCCAAATAAACTAGAGATTTATTAATGGCCAGGGGCCCACTAATGAATATCATCCCAAAATAGGCCAGAGGTCTATTGGAAGCCATAGGCTTAATGATGAATATATGATATGGCATGATCGCCTAGGCCATCCTGACTCTACAATGATGAGGCGAATTATTACAAATAGTCATGGCCATTCATTAAAGGGACAAAAGTTGCTACAACATAATGATTATATATGTGTTGCTTGCTCCCAAGGAAAATTGATTTCCAAACATTCACCAACAAAAGTGGGAACTGAAAGCCCTAGTTTTCTTGAAAGAATTCAGGGTGATATATGTGGACCTATAGATCCACCATGTGGACCATTTAAATATTTTATGGTGCTAATTGACGCATCAACACGATGGTCCAATGTATCATTATTATCATCTCGCAACCATGCGTTTGCAAAATTACTTGCTCAAATTATTAAATTACGAGCACAGTTCCCTGATTATACAATAAAAAATATCCGATTGGATAATGCTGGTGAATATTCATCCCAGAGGTTTGATGAATACCGCATGTCAATTGGCATAACAGTTGAGCATCCTGTTGCTCATGTTCATACACAGAATGGACTTGCTGAATCGCTTATAAAGCGTTTATAATTAATTGCCAGACCATTATTAATGAGATCTGGATTGTCATTGACAGCTTGGGGGCATGCAATATTGCATGCAGCAAAATTGGTGCGGATAAGACCGACACATTATCATGAATACTCCGCTATACAATTAACATTTGGGCATGAACCCAATATATCCCATCTCAGAATATTTGGTTGCGCTGTGTATGTCCCGATTGCACCACCTCAGCGCACAAAGATGGGTCCCCAACGTAGATTGGGAATATATATCGGGTATGAATCACCATCGATTATTCGATATCTCGAACCATTAACTGGTGATTTATTTACTGCGAAATTCAAAGATTGTCATTTTGACGAATCTCATTTCCCGACATTAGGGGGAGACAGAAATCAACCAAAGAAAGAAAAAGAAATCAGCTGGAAAACACCGTTAGATTTCTTCGATCCTCGTACAAATGATTGTGAACTAGAAGTACAAAGAATTGTACATTTGCAGAATATTGCAAATCAATTGCCGGACGCATTATGCGACTCTAAAATAGTAACTAAATCTCATATACCGGCAGCAAATGTTCCAATCAAAATTAATGTCCCAGAGGGACCAATTACAAGTGCCAAAGATCAATCTACTGCACGCTTGAAGCGTGGTAGACCACCAGGTTCCAAAGATAAAAATCCTCGAAAGAAAAGAGGATCACAAATCATTTGAAAGTGACAAAATTACAGAAAATATTTCAGAGGAAAAAGAAGCTCTTGAAGAACCAGTAGCTCCAGAGGAGCAGGAACTTGCAGCTCCAGAGGAGAATGAACTTGAAAATAATGAAATATCAATCAATTTTGTCACAAGCAGAAATGTTTGGAATCGAGATGCAATTATCATAGATAATGTATTCTCATACCATATAGCACTTGACATCATAAATGATGACGAGGATCATGAACCAAATTCGGTTGATGAATGTCGGAAAAGAAAAGATTGGCCAAAATGGAAAGATGCAATCCAATCTGAATTGGATTCACTGGCTAGACGAAATGTGTTTGGACCGATTGTCAAAACACTAGAAAATATAAAGCCAGTCGGATACAGATGGGTTTTTGTAAGAAAAAGAAATGACAAAAATGAAATTGTCAGATACAAAGCGAGATTAGTCGCCCAAGGGTTTTCACAGAGACCCGGATTTGATTATGATGAAACATATTCCCCCGTAATGGATGGAATAACATTTAGATATCTTATCAGTTTAGCAGTCCATCAAAATCTTGAAATGAGATTGATGGATGTTATTACTGCGTATCTATATGGAAATTTAGATACAGATATCTATATGAAGGTCCCAGAGGGATTAAAAATGTCAGAGACGTGTGAATCAAATCATAAACATATGTATTCCATCAAATTACAAAAATCCCTATATGGACTGAAACAGTCTGGGCGAATGTGGTATAACCGACTCAGTGAGTCATTGATACAAGAGGGTTATACAAATGACCCAATATGTCCATGTATTTTCATTAAGAAAAATGGACAAGAGTTTGTAATAATTGCAGTTTATGTTGATGATCTCAATTTGATTGGAACTCCAGAGAAGCTCCAAAAGGCTGTTGAATACTTGAAAAAGGAGTTTGAAATCAAAGATTTTGGTAAAACCAAATCATGTCTTGGTCTGCAAATTGAATATTTAAATAATGGAACTTTTGTCCATCAAACAGCTTATACTCAGAGAGTATTAAAGCGATTTTATATGGATAAAGCACATCCATTGAGTACTCCAATGGTCGTAAGGTCACTTGATATAAAAAAGGATCCGTTTAGACCACAAGAGGAAGATGAACAAATTCTTGGATCAGAGGTCCCATATTTAAGTGCCATAGGTGCTTTAATGTATCTCGCAAACTGCACTAGACCAGATATATCATTTGCAGTAAATTTATTAGCGAGATTTAGTTCATCTCCTACAAGACGACATTGGAATGGAATTAAACACATATTTCACTATCTCCAAGGAACTATTGATCTTGGGTTATTTTACCCAAATGATTCTCGACATGAAATAATAGGCTTTGCTGATGCCGGATATTTATCAGATCCACATAAAGCTAAATCTCAAACTGGCTATGTTTTTACATGCGGTGGTACTGCAATTTCATGGAGATCAATGAAGCAGACTTTGACTGCTACTTCCTCAAATCATGCTGAAATTTTAGCAATCCATGAAGCAAGTCGAGAATGTGTATGGTTGCGATCTCTGATGCACCATATACTGAAAAATTGTAGCATAACTACTGAAGAGAAAATACCCCCAACAGTTTTATATGAGGATAATGCAGCCTGTATAGCACAATTGAAGGGAGGGTATATTAAAGGAGATAGAACGAAACACATTTCACCAAAATTTTTCTTCACTCATGATTTACAGAAAAATGGTGAAATAGATGTGCAACAAATTCGTTCAGCTGATAATTTTGCAGATTTGTTTACCAAGGCACTACCAACAGTAACATTCGAGAAGTTGGTGAAAAATATCGGGATGCGCCAACTAAAGAATCTCAACTGATGCTTTGATCAGGGGGAGAATCAAATACAAGAATAATGTACTCTTTTTCCTTCACTGGGATTTTTTTTCCCCATAGGATTTTTTCCTAGTAAGGTTTTAACGAGGCATATTCTTTAAAGCATCAAGGGGGAGTGTTACGGAATGGTAGTTGGCGGCACGTGACATCATATTAGTAGGTGGCATAGTTTATTTTTTTTTTATATATATATGTGTCATTGATTGAATAAAGGGACACACCTTTCCCGTTTCCATTTCTACTTCATCTGTAATCTCTTTCTCACTATCTCTCTGTCTGCATACTTCCTACCTCCCTCTCTATCCACCAGTGATATATATATATTCCAATCTATATTTAAATATTACTCTTACATATAAATACTAGTACTACAATCACTATTATATATCATAACAACTAGTACTATGTTTCATGCATGTATAGGGAATATGTTTATTTGTTCATGAATATTTTTTTTTGTCCAATTAGATAAATATTTTTTCATTTTTAGTCCATCAGTCTATTTTTTAAGAAAAAATTATTTATGGGGTCAATGTGCAATTTTCAAAAATTTATTTATTTGCAAAATACCACAATTCAATTAAAAATCCAAAACTCATTTAAATAAACCCAAATTAATTAATTATCAAATCAGATAAACCCAAATTTATTAAAAATGCAAAATACCACAATTCAAGGGGATGTGGACTTAGCCCAAGTGGTTAAGTCCCTAGGCTTCCAACGGAAGGTTGGAGGTACGATCCCCACCGGCCCCCTATCCCTCCCTTTTATTCCCCTTTGTAATTGTGTGGCATGGGCTCCCACCACCCCTTTCCAGACCTTCAATGGCTCCTCAAAAAAAAAAAATAGGTTGAAGGACCAAAAAGTGAAAAAAAATAGTTATCTTATGGGACCAAAAGTGAAAATTTCATAAATTTAGGACCAAAAGTGGGTGAGAGAAAATCTTATGGGATAAAAAATGAATTTTTCCCCATAATAACTGTTAACCCCAATATTTTAAGCCCGACAAATTAGGCCCAATGGATTTAGTCCAATCCATTTTCCGAGAGGCCCAATCCAAAGGCCCATTAAGCTAAGCCCAATCGAGAAGCCCGGTCCAATTTGTGAGTTATCCGGATAATGACCAAGTGATGAGATGCCGCCATCTAGTTCAAGATTTATCCGATGACCAAGTGGTGGTGAATAGCTGGCGACATGCAAGACACGCATTACCATGGAGAGGATAAAAGAAGTACTCCCTCCGTCCCATTTAAGATGTCTTGTTTGATTTCTGCACACAATCCAATGCACTTTTTAAATCGATCATATCTCAAAATATATATAAATAAAAATTATGTGAAATATATATTCTAAAACTACACGATTAGACGAATCTAACAAAACCGAACTCGACTATTTTTTTCAAATATTTACTTGCAATAATATTGGGTCAAAGTTAAACAATGAACAGTGCCAAAAAGTCAAACAGGACGTCTGAAGTGGGACGGAGGGAGTATTAATTATTAACGCCATCAAGGTGAGTGGATCAAGGAGAGTTTCCTCATGAGAAGATCCGATAGCATTCAAGATTGCGCGAGATCAGGGAAAGAGTAATGCAGCCACTTTAGGGTTGAGGAGCCTATAAATATGAGTGGCAACAGTTTAGTCGGCATCGACTCACACCCCTAGAGGATTCGCACTTTCAATATTTTACTTCCTGCAATTTTTCCTTCCTGCAAGTTTAATTCCTGTCTTCCATTCTGCAATTTTCTTTTACAGTGTTGCTTAAATTATTGTAATTCATTCCTCAATCCTTGTATTCATCTTCATCAGTATCAATCAACAAAAATTCTTGGTTAACAAATTGGCACGCCCAATGGGACACGAGATTGAGACCATATCCGCTTAGGAGTGTATGATATTTAGATCTGGACGAGTAGTAAGGAACTTGACTCAAAAATTCGAAATAATGTCGCTACAAGAGAACACATGGGTTAGAACATCCTTTGAGAACGCCGATAATACGACGAGCACTTCTCAACCACAACAGGGAACAATGCGAATCCCTACCCTATCTGAGCAAATGCGGCTATCGATAACTGAATCGATGGCCGAATTCATGCCTTTACTCACAAGGCACCTAATGGATGTGTTGCGGCCTGCCATGGCCGACCAAATTGACAAGATATGTGGATCCTTGTGTACTCAACAAGATGGATCTGCTCCAGCTAATGGCACTATTGTGCCGCCATGTCCAGGGCCGTCTGGCGGCCCACAGCGGAGTTGGGGAACCACACTTGGCCAGCCGCCATTCCCGGAGTCCGGAGGCCTGGCCACTTTGCCCCCATTCCCATATCAGGCCACCTATGCCTTCACTCCTGCGGCACCTAGTATGCCGAACTTCGGTTATGCGGCACCTCCCGTGCCGATGTATGCTTCATCAAGCTGCTTGATGGCGGCCATCGCTATACCAGGCTGTACGGCAATCCCCGATGCATCCGGCATGGCACCATGTCAAGCGACGGCGGTGCCCCTAAACCCTAGTTGGATGCCGCCGACGGAAAGGGGCCAGGCACCACAACCATATGAAGTGACTTTGACACCTTCCATGCCTCCCACATCTGCTATGCTTGTACCGGCGCCCGCACCGAACCCTAGTTGGATGTCGCCGGCGCAAGGGAGGCATGCACCACAGCCATATGGAGTGGCTTTGACACCTCATACGCCTCCCACAGCCGCCATGCCAGTAGCGGCTCCCCCACCGAACCCTAGTCCGATGCCGCCAACGCTAGGGGGGCAGGCGCCACAACTATGTGGAGTGGACGCGACACCTGCCACACTTCCAGCCGCCATGCCTCCTACACAGGCACCGGCGGTCTCGCCCGAGTTGCTGGCAGACGTAATGCAGCAACATTTTGGGATTCAACTAAGGCCGATCGAGCGGCCTACATACAGGAAGCCATACCCTGATTGGGTAGACACCATGTTGCCGTACCCCAGGGGCTTCAAGATGCCCGAGTTCACCACCTTCTCAGGGGATGATGGCAAGTCCACTGCAGAACATGTGGGCAGATTCACATCTCAGTGTGGTGAAGCGGCGGCCAACGACTGGCTGAAGTTGAGGCTGTTCAGTTCATCTCTCACTGGACCTGCCTTCGCATGGTTTGCATCCTTGCGGCCTTACTCAATTCAAAACTGGGCCGATCTTGAACGGGCATTCCATGACAGGTTCTATACGCCACTGTCACGGGTGAGTCTCGCAGACCTTACTAATGTCAAACAGTTTGCCGATGAGACGACAAGCACCTTTATTAACCGACTACAGCGGATTAAGGACCGATGTACAATGGCAGTCCCTGATAGGGAGATAGCCAAAATTGCAGTGGCTAACATGTTGCCAAAATTGAAAGAGCATTTAATTGTGCAGGATTCCATTGATCTTACCCGGCTGGCCGAGAAAGCGGCTCGCTTGGAAAAGTTCCTGGAGGAACAAGATGAGAAGCGTCTACCTACACACGGGACTCGTTTTGAGAAATTAAAACATAATAAAGAAGAAGACGAACCAATAGTGGTGGCCTATGCAATAACCTTGGGTGGTAAAAACCCTGGATAGTGGCCCTGGAACGCCATCAACAGCGGCCTTGGAGGCCGAATAGTTGGTGAATGAGGATGGCGCCTGGCTGAGGACGGCGGCCTGACTGAGGATGGCGCCCCGACACATGAGCTCCGAGGTACGGACGAGCTCAGAGGCATGGCGGTTTGGACGTGAGTCGTGAAACCGGAGCAAGTGGCGGGCCTCGGAACAGATTGAGATGTCGGCCCAGGGTGGAGCCGGAGCTGGCGGCCGAAGAGAGATGCTGGCGGCCGGAGATGAGGCTGGCGGCCCAAGTGATCAAGCTGGCGGCCAAAGAGAGATGTTGGCGGCCCGTGCTTGGCGGCGCAAGAGCTGCCTGGACGGCTGGCAGCCAAGGTGATGCTGGCGGCCCAAGTGATCAAAGCTGGCGCCCGAAGAGAGATGCTGGCGGCCCGTGCTTGGCGGCGCCTGGCTGGATGGCTGGCAGCCAAGGTGATGCTGGCCGCCCGGGGTGGCGTCCCGAACAGATGGCGGCCTGGAGCTGGATGGCTGGCGGCCCAAGTGATCAAAGCTGGCGGCCGAAGAGAGATGCTGGCGGCCCGTGCCTGGCGGCGCAAGAGCTGGCGGCGATGCAGGTGGCTGGCAGCTGGGCAATGCTGGCAGCCGAGCAAGGCAAGGCTGGCGGCCGGGTGACGCTGGCGGCCCGTGGAGATGCTGGCGGCCGGGCGACGCTTGGCGGCTCGTGGAGCTGTTGGCGGCACTCGAGCGAAGCTGGCGGCCGAGCGAGACAAGGCTGGCGGCCGGGTGATGCTGGCGGCTCGTGGAGCTGTTGGCGGCACTCGAGCGAAGCTGGCGGCCGAGCGAGGCAAGGCTGGCGGCCGGGTGATGCTGGCGGCCCGTGGAGATGCTGGCGGCTGGGCGACGCTGGCGGCAAGCAACAGTTGGCGGCTGGAGCGTGGCTGGCGGCCAGGGCAATGCCTGGCACTCAACAGACCAGGTTGGCGACACCAAGGGAACTAGGCTGGCGGCGCTTGAAGGACCAGGTTGGCGGCGCTTACAAGCTGGCGGCCGAGAGGTTGGCAGCACTCCAGCAGCGCTTGAAGACTCCTGGAATGGGCTTAATGGGCCAGGCTTGTGATTCAAACGCGCAGATCTGTCTTAAAATGCTAATCAGACAAATTGCGCGAGGGGGGGCATCTGTTAACCCCAATATTTTAAGCCCGACAAATTAGGCCCAATGGATTTAGTCCAATCCATTTTCCGAGAGGCCCAATCCAAAGGCCCATTAAGCTAAGCCCAATCGAGAAGCCCGGTCCAATTTGTGAGTTATCCGGATAATGACCAAGTGATGAGATGCCGCCATCTAGTTCAAGATTTATCCGATGACCAAGTGGTGGTGAATAGCTGGCGACATGCAAGACACGCATTACCATGGAGGGGATCAAAGAAGTATTAATTATTAACGCCATCAAGGTGAGTGGATCAAGGAGAGTTTCCTCATGAGAAGATCCGATAGCATTCAAGATTGCGCGAGATCAGGGAAAGAGTAATGCAGCCACTTTAGGGTTGAGGAGCCTATAAATATGAGTGGCAACAGTTTAGTCGGCATCGACTCACACCCCTAGAGGATTCACACTTTCAATATTTTACTTCCTGCAATTTTTCCTTCCTGCAAGTTTAATTCCTGTCTTCCATTCTGCAATTTTCTTTTACAGTGTTGCTTAAATTATTGTAATTCATTCCTCAATCCTTGTATTCATCTTCATCAGTATCAATCAACAAAAATTCTTGGTTAACAATAACCAAGGGACTAGTTATATTATTGTCGACTATATGGTGATTTAGCATTTTAAGTATAGTTGATATAGTTTTTCTTTAGTAAACATTGGCACTATGTATTGGCAATTATGTGTGAACCCAAGTCACACAAATTACAAAGGGGATAAAAAAGAGGGTAGGTGGCGGGGTGGGTATCGAACCTCCAACTTATGAATAGAAGATAGGAAAGATGACCACTGGGGTCAAGTCTCATTTCCTATAGATAGTTGAAGTGCACTCCAAATATGATTTTCGTAAAATTAATTTACAACTAATCGATCTTTTTGGAGTTCCTAAAAGAAATATGAAAGAATATAAATTTGTAATACGAATGTCCTCAGCCTTTTTGAACTGTGCTTACAAATAAATTTATTTAAATTTGATTTGATTAAGATTAGATTTTGGCGTAAAATAGGAATGTTGTATCCTTATACAACATTAGACCCAATTAATTCTTTGAGAATTATTGGTGAGTATTGAATGGTTCTCTCTCACAAATCAGATTATATTTTAAATTTGATCATTAAGATTAGATTTGATTAGCTTTATTTATACTAGTATATATATATTTATGAGATTATGATATTAATAAATTATTTTATTATGTGCCTAGCTAAATATTTTTATTTTATAATTTTTTTTCGCTCAAACTTTTATTTTATAAAATTGAGTAATTAAGTTTAAAAAATATTTATATATACGATATTTAAAATAAAAGCAAAGGGATGGTTGCATCTAATTAAATAAAAAATATATATATATATTTAAATAGATACATCAAGGATTCCTTTCCCTTCCATTAAAATTACTCCAGTATCCGCCATTTTTCCTTTGAGATATTTTTGAATTATTGTTACAGATAAATACGAAAGTAGTTTAATTCTTGAAATGGTAAATTTTCCCCTCATTAATATTTACACATATACAGATGTTTGACTGACTGAAGTAGATAAAAAGACAATTTTAATTTAATTAAAATCAAAGGGATTTGATTTGAAATCCAATATCCAATATCAGTAACAATTTTCCGATTCAAACTCTTCCAATAAGTCTCTGATAAACCACATAAATAGGTTAGTCAGTCTTCTAACCAAAACCCAAACTCGTTCTGAAATTCTCCTCTGTTATGGCACACTCTCCATTATTCAATCTCATTCGTGCCATTTTCTTCTTCACATTCATCGCCCAAGGTATCCGATTTTTTAACCTCTATTTATTTATTTATTTATTTATTTATTTCGATTACATTGAATTGAAATAATTCTATAATTATTAGATTATTACATTGTTCGTGTATCGCAGGTTGCAGTATCTTTCAAGGCCAATGTCGGAATCGCGACATAGAAATCAACCAAATCGCGACAGGGAGGACATTTTACAAGGACAAGACGGAGTTTATCGTGTCTCTGTCGAATAACTGCGACTGTACTGTGATGGATGTGGAATTGAACGGCAGGGAATTTAAGATTGTGACAGCCCCAGATAAAAAAATTACAGAAGTATTGGGTGATCGGCGGACGGTAAAAATTGATGGGTCGATTGAGAAAGGTAAAAAGGGTTCGTTTCACTATGTGTCGGATGACCGATTTGAGTTTGAGGTCAGTTCGTTTAAATCTGTGTGTAGCTAATTTAAGGGTTTATGAATTAGTATATGTATGCGCAGGATTTTGGGGTTTTAGAACTTGATTTTGAATCTGTTTTATTTATTTATTTATTATTATTTGTTCTTATTTTTGGTGTGTGGAATTCAAATCGGAATTGTGGATACGAATAAGTTCCGGACAACCGGTTTTATCAATGATTGGATTCTGGTAGTGTTTATCTTTGTAGGATTGGGTTGAATGATTTATTGATTTTATTTTTATTCAACTTAATCTAATGTTTACTTTGTATGATTACGGCCTATGATTATTCATAGGTCCGGAATTATTACATTAATCAATGTGATTAGAGTCTTAATCAAAGAGGTGTTATGAAAGTAATCCCATTCAAAAAATTGAGCAAGTCGTTTGTAGTTTTAAATTTTTTGAAGACATTCTAATACTATCATATTGATAATTAAGAAGAAAAGAATTATTGCTTACATTCAATGTTTTCCATCATTAAATTTTGAACGGTTAAACTAATTATTTTCGTTTTGTAAACACAATAATCTATTTTTAATCCAACTTTTAGAACTTTCACCAAACACATTTAGGACAATAATAACTTTTTTTTTTTGGTGACATAGGACAATAATAACTTTGTGCCTAAGAAGTTCAATTATTTCATCCACATTCATTTATGAAGCGCATAAATAAGGGAATGTTGTGGTTGTCCCAACCTTTCCATGAGTGTGGTGCGGAATGTGGGGCGTAAAAATTGGGCTAGCGGAACAACACGAGATATCACATTTTCTTGTAACTTATACCTCTCAAGAATCTCGGAAGAGATTTTAGTCACTCAACTCTTACCTTAACATTCTTAGATATTTTTTTATCGACGCACCGAGCTGTGTTATTGTTTATAAAAAAATAAATTAAAGTATTAGAAAAAATAACAAAAAATCGTTTATTTATTAGTAAAGTAAAACACGATGGAAAAATAAGGGAAAAATAACAATCTTTAGGGTTGCTAAAGAAAAATAATTCTTTACTATTTTTTAGGACGTAATTGGGGGAATTCTTTACTATTTTAGATTAATTATTTCTATAAAATTAATCTGAACACTAAACAGACACATTCGTCGTTCAAAACGATTTATTACTCATTTTAAAACAAAAAGCCAAATGGGCAATTGAGTAAATTCACCAAATGGTTGGGTAAGGCTTCAGATGGGTGGAACCCGACCTGTTGTCTCGTCTTAACATTTCTATATTTATCAATTACCAATATATAAGATCAATGAATACTTTCACGCCATATTATACATTCTTTCCATAATTAATTATAAGTTCAAGAAAAAAAATTGGAAACGTGCAGGTTTTGCTTTCCACACCTTTCAATTCCACAAGTTTATGGTATAGTGGTTAGTTTATACTCGTTCACTTGTTATTGAATTTATTAAAATAATCATCTTATTTATTTATAAGTATAATTTTTAAAATTAATATATTCTTATTTAATGCCTGTGGCAAAAATCCAATCATCTTAAGTAAATGTCTCAGGTTCGAACCTTTGTGTGTGTAGAATTTTATTTTGGGAGAGACAACTCTTCAATGCTCACTCGATCATCGAGAGATAAGTCTTGGGTCCAATGAGTCCTGTAGATACCCGGTACATGTCAAAAAATCCTTACAAATAAATGACCAGGCAATTTAATGTTAGAATAAGACCCTGCTTTTTTAATGTCCACCAATTGATTGCTGGACAGTGGCTTAATGCGGAACAAGAGTTGTACATTGTTGAAATTGCAGTCTGTATTGTTTAATTCTTGCTCTAAGGGCATCAAGGAGGCATATATAAAATCAGAAGGAGATGCGCTTCTAAACAAGTACAGTAGCCTCTGGAGAGTCTGCGAATTAATCAAAATTTTGTCTCTATGCGGTTCTAAAAATTCTTGGTTTCAATAATTGGAACTGGAATAATTCGAATGTTTTTTTTGGTGGGTATATATATATCTCTAAACATCATAGCGCCCAATAATAATTTATCGAGGATAATTAGGCATTTGGAATCATTTTAATGTTGTTTTTTTTTTAATGACTGCTGTTTTTGTTATTTCCACTTTTCGTATCCAGATTAGATCGATTTGTTCAATATTTGGTATATTGACTTAAGTTGTATGTAGGATAGCGGAGATTATATTTGGTATATTTATCGTATTTTCTACTACTCCGTTGGACGAATTTCAACTATACATTAACCAAATCCAGTTGACCTGAGTGGTATGGAGCTCTGTCAGCTTAAGCAAAAATCTCGGGTTTGAGCCTTTGTGTATGCAAAGTTCTGCTCACAATCCTTCAATGCCCACCAGATCCTCGAGGGATTAGTAATGGGCCCAATATATCTTGAGGATACCCAGTCCACGCAATAATAATAATAATAATAATAATAATAATAATAATAATAATTAATTAAATTTTCCATCGATGCCTCGTGGTATTCTTCGTCTCCTGTTAGATTCCTATCATGTATGCCGCATTTGAATTCATACTGCCACTTCCTCTCCCTTTATTTCCCCACTCACCATTTTGGAAACTTATTAATAACCATTATTCTAGTTCATAATTTCTGGGATTGCCGGACCATATTTTCTAATAATTAGTGCACACCATAATGGTAATCCTTTAATGGAGGGATGAGGCCAGCACGATATGCTTAATTACAACACATTCTGGATTTCCTGAATGGTTTAATTCAGGACAGTAACCTTACCGTGAAATATGTTTCTTGCTTTTCAAGGTATGCAAAAAATCTGTAACACCCTCATCTTCACTATGGAGCCGGAGGTGCCTTCGAGCTTCTTTCGGGATTGAAGTCTAGCCCCACAGGTCAACAGAACTCTTTCCAGTGTACTTTGGCCTCACTCGCGCACACCCTGGGAGACTTCCCAGGAGGTCTCTTGATTGGTGAATAGTTTTTTATGGTGTTTGTTGATTGGGTTCAGAGTCAAAATTATTCTTCATTGTTCCTCTTTATTGATTTTCCATTTCAGTTTCATTGATTTTAAATGTGAAATAATTCAGTTTCAATACATTGGTGCATTCCAATTGTTGTCATTCCACCTTCTAAGTTTCTTGAGGTTCACTTACGGACTGAACCACATCCGGCCTCCCACATTCTCTCCAGTATTCAGGTGAAATAGCTGGTGGCTCTCCAAGAACTCTTCAAGGATTGTCTGAAAACAACTCAGCCAAAACTTAGCAAAACTTCAGGGATTCTTAATTTTGTTCTTAGTTTCATAAGAAATTGAGTATGATGTTTTCTTCAACCATCCATCTGTCATACTTAACATTGTTCACATAATATATGTGAATTTCTAAAGCTACTCAGCCTCATGACATTTATGCATGATTAAAAAAGAACACATGGTTATGTAGAGAAATGGAGGAAGCAGGGCGATCCTGACATTTTAGGGGCCCTAGGCATAATAAAGTAATAGGTCCCCTTTTTTCTTATGAATAATTTGGTATCATCATGTCTTATTGAACTCAAAACTAATCTCTCAATGATCTGATGGCATTTGAAGGGTTTTCTCTCCCAAAACAGGATTTTGCATACACATATACTCGAACCCAAGACTTTTGCTTAAGATAATATGTCCGGATTGAATCTAAATAAGTATAAAATTAAAATATTCTTAAAATAAAAATTTGTTGATATAAATGATTTTTTCTTAAGTTCTAATTTTTTGGTGAAGAAAAAACTAAATGAGAAATTAATGGATAGTTTTGCTCTACTAAAAGATGAAAATATAAAGAATTAAGTGAAGAATTAATATCATGGCAACCAAAAATTATTATTAAAATTTAAAAATAAAATTTGGGCCCCTTTTAAATGGGGAGCCCTGGGCAATTGCACCTCTGGCCACCCTCAGGTCCGCCCTAGGAGGAACACTAAGAGAAGATGTTATCGTTAACTATATTCAGATTGTGTATCTTGGTTTATTGGCTACTGGCATGACATATTTTTATATTTGATTTTATTATTTAATTAATTTATTGTATATTAAAGTTGGTTCTGCGGACTGAGAAGTGGGAAGATATATTTATCTTGGGGAGCTTTAATTCCCTACTGAATTTTCATGTACATATATATTTGAGATTGATCTTATTCTTTTTTCTGTGCATCTTTTATTTAGGTGGCAGTTCGAATACTAACTTGTGCTCAACAACATTTGTGTGTTGAACTGAATGATGGATGGTAAATGTCATTTTGCTTCCAAAATCTATTGACCTTTTTGTGTTACTAATACAAAGCTTGTTGTTTTTTTTTTTCAAGGTGTGAGAAACATAAGCGATGGGGTGATGCTCTCAGAACTGAGATTTTCAAAGCCTCTCAAGCAACGCCACCACCTTCGGTTCTAGATGCAACCCTTGTGCTATATTTTATTATTCACATGGATGAAGGTTAATTTATTCTAATTCCATAGCTCCATATATGAGCATTTTTACTACTACCACCATGGTTCTATATGAAAGAGGAATTGCATATTAATGTATGGCAGATTTTTATTGCTATTACACTGTGATGGTATACGTAGCATGTATATTATTTTGAATCCATCTAGAAGCAAATCTATAATAACCAAAATTTCTATTTGTTGCATCAATAGATGTGTTTAATCTCTTCAAAAACCTTCTAATATAAGTCTCAATTTCAGGGCCTCCTTGCTGCATGGCTTCAGCTGGGTAAGCGAATTACTCAATTTTAGTGATTTTGACAACTGTATGTGAATTTCTCAATAGGTTTTTTTTTTTTTTTTTATCTCTACTTTAAAATTAATTCAATACATTCTATAAAATATTTGAGGATATTTGTTTGAGCATACATGGAGAGCCTAAAATATTTAGATCTCATGTAACTTGGGCTCAGTTTCACATTATTGTCTTTGTTTGTGGCAGGAAAATAAAAATGATATACTACAACACATAATTTGTGGATATCATGTACTCATTCCAAAAGGAGGAAACAAAAAATAGTTATCTCAGCCACTAGAGCATCTGCCCAAGACTGCCCCATTTCTATCCTTGGACTGGATTTAACATATATTGATCAGAAACTTACTTTTTCTTAGGAAGTGCTTGAGGTGTGCCCCTGTCAATTACAATTCTTATCTCTTTGATGCCTACCTGTGAGAACAAAGTTAACTAACATAATGAGGTTTTGATGGTCAAATTGAAATTAGCTGTTGCAGAGGAAGCTGTTTCACTCTCTGTCTTCTTTGAAGGGTGCATGTAATTAATTGGTGCTCATGTGTGCCTTTGTTTATATCTTAATTAATACTACAACATATTCAGTATTCATTTTCTGCCGGGAATGGCTATGGTGCCGGCGGCCTGCACCTACAACCATCGTTTTCGGATACTCAACCATCACTTTTTTTTAGATATGAAACCATCACTTTCTGGATGCCTGTACAAACAATGTTTATAATCTGGATACGCAACCATCACTTCTAGATATGTAACCATCACTTCTGAATACACAACCATCATTCTGCACCTACAGATATTTGGAGTGGCTGCACCGGAACCGGACTGTTTTCTGCTTTCAATTTGTTGGTTGGTTGTTTATTAATAACTTCTTACTATCATTATTTGTATTATTGTTATTATTATTTACGTCAATTAAATATACATGTTTATTATTATTATTATTATTATTATTATTATTATTATAATATTATTATTATTTGTATTAATATTGCCCTTACTATTATTATCACTACTAGCATATCCGTCCGCGCAATGCCGGAAGTAAAATTTATATATTTTTTCAAAAAAACATAATATTTTAAAAATTTAATATTTTATTGTACTCCATTCGTCCCACGAAGTTTGAACTCTATTCTTTTTTGGGGTGTCCCACGAAGTTTGAACCCTTTCCGTTTTTAGAAAAATTAAATTAATATAAGTTTGGTTAGAATCTTAATTATTGTCAAATCCCATTAAAAATACTTACTTTTACTATTCTGCACAAATTCCAATGCATTATTACTTTCCTACACAAAGTCCTTTATATTTCTTTAACTCTTAATATTACAAAATTGATACAAATAAAAATTGTATAAAATATATATTATAAAACTACACGATTAGACGATTCTAACAAGACCACACTTGAATATTTTTCTCAAATTACAGCACTACGATAATATTAAGTCAAAGTTAAACAATAAACAATATCAAAATTCATTATAATCTTAAACACAAATACCCACACCACTTTAACTACTAAACTCCACTACCTAAATTACCGTACCCAAAAGAAAGGCTTCAATCTTTGCGGGACGGAGGGAGTATAAAATTTGGTTAATGCCAATTTTCTGACCATATTATTGAGAAAAAATGTGACAAAGTGGTTTAGCAACTTTGCCAATTAAGCTATTGTGCTAATCTTGTTATTTGACTGATTTAACCCATAATTAATTTAATTTTATATTTTAATTTATAATTTTGCTAGATATATTTGTAATCATTACTTAATTTATAAATGACATTATTTAGTATTTTTATCTTTTAATCTTAACTCCATTTTAGTATTTTTTTATATATTAATTTTCCTGTTTATTTCCCGTTTCCTGTTATTTTTCTATTTGTTTCTTTCTTGCTTGTTATCAAGCTTTGGCTTTCGCAAAAAAAAAAAAAAAAAAAAAAAACAATTAGCCTGAGTATGGAGCTATGACAGCTTAACTAAAGATTTCGGGTTCGAGTTTTTGTTTATGCAAAATTTTGTTTTATGAGAGACAACACTTCAATATCGACCAAGTCCTCGAGAATTAGTGTTGGACCAAATGTAGCATGAGAATACCCGATATATGCTAAATAAATATTGTCCAATAAATATCACCATAATATATTGACGAATCAACTTAGGAACACAAAAATATATAAAGAATTACTTGGACTCACCCTAATTATATGTAATAATTACCTTAACAGGGAATCCTTATTTAGCGAATATAAATCATTTGATTAATTAATCAATAATGAATTGCTTTCACTTCCATTCATATGCATAGTAATTTACCATAAATAAATTAATTTTAAGAAAATATAACCGTGCTGGTTTTATTCTGGATATGTATATGTATGTATGCAATCAATATCTTTCATTTACTAGCTACTACATTATAAATAAATATACGTATAATAACAATAATTACTCATTAGTAATATTTTTATTACGTAATTAATACTATTGCTTATCGTATGTATATATGACTTAACAATCGTACCCCTATATAAATGTCCGAATTCACAACACAATCTTCATCTTTCACCTAGACAATGTCGTCCTCCACAATCAAGGTCGTGTGTCTTCTTTTTGTCCTCGCATACATCACCCCAGGTACCTTTTATCTATTACAATTTCTTCTCTAATCTTTTATTATTATTATTATTATTTGTATAATTTATATAATTTTGTTCTCCAATGCACGTGTGGTTGCACTTGACAGGGAGCTTTGGGCAACCATGCGTAAACAGCGACGTAACGTTCAAACAAACTTCGACCGGGAAAACCGTCGGCGGCAAACCGGAATATAACGCGACGATATCGAACAAGTGTCTGTGCACTCTGGAGCACTTGGAGTTGAACTGCGAGGGTTTTCGGACAGCGGAGGCAGTGCCGCCGGTTTTGTCCGTGTCCGATGATGTTTGCACTGTCGGCGAGCCGCTGCGTGGATTCGAACACGATCCAGTTTCGTTTCAGTATGCGTCGGATGCCCAGTTTAATTTCACTGTTAAATCTTTCCGTGAAGCTTGCAGTTGATGATCCAAATTGCACCACTGCAGGTTTTGATTCCTGAAAATTGTCGAGGGTTTATTCATTGAGGGATTCTGTACTTTATTAAGGAAACTGATTGCTAGAATAAGACCAGGACAAGATTTGTCGAAACAAATAATTATTTTTATTTATTTTTTATTTTTTATTACTGAAATAAAATTTTAATTATCATTCCAATTTAGTCAAGATTTCGTAATAATTCTTCCCGAAAATGAGGTAGAAATTATAATACTATTAATTACGATTTAATGTGTGTATGTGGATTGTGTCATTGTGGACCTAATTAAATTAGGGAGTAGTTAGGGTGCTGCGGCCAATTTCGCAGTACATCAAGGCGCACATCACAATCGTTCATTTTCAAATCCAATGGTTATAATGTAAAAAGGGTATAATTGTCATATAATTCTATATTTAGTATGTTATCAATATAATATTTGGTAAATCATATCAAATATTTGGCAAATCATATCAAATATTTGGTAATTGATATTTATGTTCAGCAATCCTTATTAAAAAGTGTAACAAATTTATTACGTATCGATGCTACCAAAAATATTATGTGATGCTATCAAAAATATTTTCAGCGCGACCCTACATTGAAGAATTCAGCGACACTACGTTAAATAATTCAGCGACACCACCGTGTAGAATTCAGCGATGTTAGAAAAACAATTCAGTGATGCTACAAAAAAATATTTCAGTGACCCTAAATAAAAGAATTCAGCGAGTATTCCAAGAGGAATTCAGCGACAATAGCAAGAAGAATTCAGCGATGCTAACATAGTACAATTCAGCGATGTTACCAAAAATAATTCAGTGATGCTACCAAAAAATATTTCAGCGACCCTATATAAAGGAATTCAGCGACATCAAAAAGAAGAATTCAGCGATGTAATCAAGAAGAATTCAGCGATGCTACCATATACAATTCAGCGATGCCACCAAAAATAATTTAGCAACATTTTCATGAACAACTCAAGTATGCTACCAGGAACAATTTAGCAAAACAAGTAAGAACAATTCAGTGACAATTTCATGAACAATTCAGCGACATTTTCATCAACAATTCAGCGACTCAAAATATGAATATTTGAGGTACGTTTTGATATTAACATATATGTAGTATTATATAGCAGCATAAATAAGCAAATTTGAGGGTAAGATAAGATCGATTGATTGTATTGAAATGCGTAGAAGAAAAGTAAAGTTGAATAGCATGAGCAATTGTTTGTTAACAATACTAAATGTAACAAATTTATAATTTTAACCTTTAGGTTGATCTCAACCATCAATTTATAAATTAAATCAATGGCCACGATGTACCGCAGTACATCAAGTGAAAATCACTGATCACACCCTAACGGAATTGATTAAATTATACATACTCCATAAGAAAATTTTATTATGTGAAAATTTTTATTATGTGAAAATTTTCACTACAAGAATTTTATGTTTTACCGACCGAAAAAAATTGGTAAAATTCGGTCATTAAAGAGGTTAGCGACCGAATTTTCGACCGAAATTCGTTAGCGACCACTATTTCAGCGATCGAAATCCGTTAGCTACCACAATTTTAGCTACCGAATCCAAGTTTTTTCTAGTAGTGTTTAAGTAAATCCTTTTTCCAGGTCCCCTAGTTGTTTCGCATCTAATTAATTTTTTTTGGCGTGTACCGTGTATCCTCAAGTCTTTGGGCCCAATACTAATCCCTCGAGGACTTGGTGGGCATTGAAGGGTTGACTCTTTCAAAACATAATTTTGCATACCCAAAGGCTCGAATCTGATCTACTTAATTAATTTATTATGCTATTCAATTTAATTTATTTTACTTCCATTATTTAATTATGTTACTTTATTTTATTCCTTTTTGTTATACTATTCTGTTCTATTTTTAAAATATTTTATTTTATTTTATAATTTTATTATGTTGCATATGTATAATGAATTAGTGTAAATACTTCACCAAGAAAAAAAATAAGAAGATAAAGGTTGGCTCCGGCCCTCTTTTTTATTATTTTATTTTTTATTTTTAAAAAAGAGAGAACGGTTCAGTTGCAAAGATAGTGACAAGGGTTCGAGACTCACCATAAACAAGAATTAAATATAGTGGATGAATGATTGATAAATTGATTTTACATAATTTATGACATAAATTTTCCGTCAAAAATTCCATTCTTAATTGTGACGGAGTTTTCTCCTTTAGTAATTACTTTCCTCCGTCATCAAATGTTATTAACGTTTGCATAATGGCTGCGTTTGGGAACAGACGCTAGCGATTAGCGTTTGGCTTTAAAATACATACTAAAAATAGTTTAAAATCCTATATATAGTAAACACTAATTACAGTAACCGTCAAATTTTAATCCAAACTCCAGACTCTAAACTCTAATTTAAAAATTGCATTACCAAACATCATTATTCAAATTTAATACCATTTTTCACCATTAATTTCAAACTCCAGACTCTAAACTCCAAACTCCAGACGCTAAACTCTAATTATTTACCAAACATACCCAATAATATAGTTACATAAGATAAAACATAGTCAAGTGAGATGTTAGATTCGTCTAATCACATAGTTTTAGAATATTAAACTTTTATAATTTTTACTTTTATACAATTTGAGATATTAACCATTAAACATTTGCATTGAATCGCATGAAAACATGGAATGTTAATATCGTACATGTTATTATTATATGAGACAGAATAGTGCCATTGCAAATTCTATTGAATTTTGCGACAGTGAATTTCTTACTGAGCTTAGATTTAGGCAACACCCAAATTAGTATATTTTTACAAAATTTCAATTATTTGTGACAAAAATTCCATTGCAAAATCCAACTTATTTATTTTTAGTGCACAACCTTTTGTTTGTTTTCTTTAAAAAAAAAATTACTAAAATGGACATAAATATTATAAGGATATTTACAATTTACTTTATTTCCTTTTAAATAGGGATATTTTTGTATTTTTATTTCTAAAATGACTTCTCATTTTTCTTAGAAGTAATCTCCTACCTACTTTGGAAAAAAATAGTAGAATTTAACTTTTACTTCTCCCTTTCATTTTAAAAAAGATCAAAAGAAATAGCTAAAAAAATTCACAAGGGTGAAGCAAAAATCAAAATGAGGAAAAATAAGTTAAAACAAACATGCTCTTTGTATGGATGATATTGAATTTTATATTATTTAATGCATATTAATTTTTTTATTTAAATCTAATTAAGATTTAATTAATGGCCATATATAATTTTCCTAATTTATTATGTTAATTTTCTTTTTTCAGTCTATATATTTACTTCCGTGTATGATATGGATGTGGAGGTCGTCATACTTAGCCTATCGTCTTATTTAGTGTCTCTTTACATGTTTAATAATCAACCTTCAAGAATTATATCATGATCACAAATTCATGGGATGGGGGAACAAAATAATTAAACTTAAATAATAATAATAATAATAATAATAATAATAATAATAATAATAATAATAATAATAATAATAATAATAATCTACTTCCTCCGTTCTTTTGATATTGCACCATTTCATTTTTTGTTGCTATTCATTGTTTAACTTTGACTTAAATTTTTATCATAGTTATACAAGGAAAAACATAGTCAAGTGAGATCTTGTTGGATTCGTCTCGTCATATAGTTTTTAAATATCAAACTTTTAAATTTTTTACTTATGCCGAACTTAAGTTATTAATGGTTTAAAACATGCATTGAACTGCGTGCATTGGGTGAATGTTGCACTTTCACGGAAACGGGGGAAGTATATCATATATAAAAACAACATCGCTTATTAACAGTAACTTACTCTTATGAACAGTAACCTATCATTTTTCTCTCACAAAAATCCACTTATGAATAGTAACCTACCCTAAATCCCCAATATTTATTTTTTGCACGCAATCCAATATACATTTTTAACCTTAATATCTCATTAATAACTCAAAAACTTGCTTCATCATACATGTCATATTGGCATTTTTACACTTCATGCATCGAGTAGGATAAGGGCGCTAAAATTAACCCTGTTGATACACCCCCTTTCCTCACCTTTTTATGCATAGTCGATTCAGCTTCGCTGCTTTGAGGCAGTCATGGGTTTCTGCTGATACTTTGTTATGCAGTTTCTTGTTTGAGGGTACTATGTCTGATGCTTGGGAAAGTTGGGAGTTGGAAAGTAAGTGTCTAAGGGAGAGAGTGAGACTCTATAATTATGAGTAGAGGGGTGTTATGTTATGGTTATTAGTATAGGGAAGGGAGAGTACGGTGCTGTTGTGATTCTATGGATAAGGTCGAAAGTGTTGGGCATTTGTTGTTGAAAGATATGTAAAAAAAAAAACAAAAGGAAAAAAAAAAAAAAAAAAAAAGAGAAAAAAAAAAAGAAAAAAGAAAAAAGAAGAGAGATATTAGAAAAAAGAAAAAAGAGAAGCTTTTTGAGTCCAGCTTATGTAGGATGGTGAGGGCCTCAATTATTAGTTTTTTGGTTTCGGAAGAGCAAGGCGGGGACGGGTAAATAAAATCAGAATTGATTGGAGCTTTGTCAGGTGCTACTATTCTGAGTGTTTCGTTTTCCATTCTCTTTGTCTGTATCGCTTTCATATTGGACTACACCGTGTTTAATTTCAACTCCGATGGGATTCCTAGTACTGTAGGTTGTATCTTCCAGTAACCCTTGGTCATCTCTGTCAACTCTTTTTCTTGTGATTGTCCTCGTATACCCTTCTCACCAGGCCCATTTCATACTCGATGCATTGGATGTGTAATTCTGTAGCAGTATTGATGTGTTTTATGCAGCGAGTTGGTCTTGGTCTTGTCATTTGGATCCTTATGTTGCAAGCATAACCTTCTACGGTGTGCCGAAGATGAAATGAACTATGGCAAGCTGGAATGAAGACTATCTGTTTCGAGTGGCTGGGTTCATTGAGCAGAATTTAGCATAGTTATCGGATTTAGACTTATGGTTGGTATGGTTGGTCTGGTGCTACTTTGTTGTCCTTTGTCCATTACTGTGTTAGTTTATTATGCTTTAGTATGTTGCTTGGGATAGGTTGGTGAAGTTTGGTTATTGTATTGGTCGGGATATTATGACAGAATTATGTCTGTAATTGGGTTTGGAATGGTATAAAAATTTCCTCTCAAAAAAAAAAAAACTCAAAATGTGTATAAGTAAAAATTTTAAAAGTTTGATATTTTAAATCTATATGATATGACGAATCCAACAAGATCCCACTTGACTATATTTTTTCTTCTATAGATATATAGACATAAGTCAAAGTTGGATAATAAATAGTAACAAAAGTCAACCATTTTTCACTATCAAAAATGAAAGAACTATATAAAAGCGTAATGCGCTTTTAAAATATAGGAGAACTAAATTTGAGCGGAAATTCACATTAGAAAATGTAATTTCATTAATTATTATGAATAAAAAATACTACCAAATATGTAGCAAAAAAATTATGACCTTATATTATATTTATTATTTAAATATAATTTCAATATTTGTTATTATATATTCTTAACAATTAAATACTTTATCAATTGAAATTATATTAATATGGTAATGAATTTTAATAAATACTTTATAGATTGATATTATATTCATCAATTAATGACAAATATTTGTATCAGGTATATTAACTAAATTATATAAATTTCATAATTTGATCAAACTATGCTTATACATCCCGCAAAATCATATCATTATGAAATTCGAGATGATGGTACATTCAATTATATTTTTTGCATAATCACTTCTAAATTTTAATTCAGAAGAGTATTTTTTTTGTATATTTTTCTAATTTAATTTGGAAATATCTACATCTTTGTAAAATTTGTAATTTCTCAAAGTCTTAGGGTGAATCAATATTAATAATCAATTACCGTGTGCAACTGTGATTTCATGTACTTCATTTGCTTATGTATTGCATTAGAGTCCTGAGTAAAAAGTCTTTTATATTTTATTTTTCATTTTTTCGCCTTTTAGACTATTGTTTATTGTATAATACTCCCCCTGTCCCATTGACATGGTTTCAAATCTTTTGGGCGCGTAGTCTAATGCATTTGTTTAATAGTTAATAACTTAAAATGTGTAGAAATAAAAATTCTTTAAAATATAATATATTCTAAAACTATGTGAAAAAATGAATCCAATAAGATATCACTTGACTGTATTTTTTTATTATACTTATACAATGGACAATGTCAACAGTCAAAATGAGACATTACAAACGGGATGGATGGAGTATTTTTTTAAAGTACTAAATTCTAATATATAAATTATTGGTAGTGGCATATTTTCTATTGCTCGGTTGTTGTACAAAGTATACATATATTCATATAATACATAAAATAATTTAAGGAGTTTGAGAAATGTAATCGACATAATAAAGTTAAACAATTTTATTTGTAAAATTCAATTTTTTTTTATTTACATTTTTCACATTCCGCCCATTGGACAGGGGTAATAATAATAATAATAATAATAATAATAATAATAATAATAATAATAATAATAATAAATTTAATATATTGAAAATATTAAAATGTTTACACCAAAGCCTTGAACTTAAAACAACAATCCTTGCAATCCCAACGAAGTAAAACCCGATCCTCAGCCTTGAGATTCTTAAACAAATCTAAACACGAAAGAACAAAATCATTGTCGGACACCATCTGCAAATACACATCCCTCCCATTATACTTTCTAGGGTTCTTCTCATCTTCCGTGACATCCCATATATGCACGCCAATCCGGTATCCCATCGCGGCGTAGCTCGACATTCCGACCGTCCAGTATCTGATCACGTGCTCAAACGCATCGCCGCTCAACAGGGCAAGCTTCCCGACCACAACCTCGTACTGAGTTAGGGTTTTCTTAATAATCCAAGGATTCTTGGGATTCTTCATTGTTGGTCGAGGATAAACGTCTCTTATCTCTATCAGCGCACGCGCGTCCACCGGTCTGATCGGTGCCTGTCTCGCTTTCGAAGCTTCTTCTTCCTCCTTTGTGGGGAAGAAGTTGTAATAGAATGTCTTCCTTGTAGAGCAAAGTGTCTGAAGACCCATCGTCCTTGAACAAGTTGTTAGTAGTGAAGGGGTTTTGATTTGTCATCTGATGTCCCATGGGATATTTATAGGTGTTTGGAGAAGATATAAAGGGTAAGTTTTTAAGGTTTTCCTTTTTGGACAAGTATTAAATTAGGGTTGTCTATAACTCCGACAAGAAATTGGGATTTCATTGAGTTATTTATTCGCAAACGCTATGGTAAGTTTTGTCTAGTAAGACCGGAAAGTGATTTTTTAGTTAAAGAAAAAGAAAGAAAGAAAAAAATCCACGTGCTCTAATTAATATTCCATCCTTATATATAATTTCTTTAATTAATTAAAAGATAATTTATTTTAGATATATAAATATATAATCATATAAATGTATTGGGAAATTGGGATGAATGACTTCGTTATACATATTTTGCATATTCAATAACTATAGTAATTGAATTAGTTAGTAAGGATAGCAGTCAAAATTATTAATTTTAATGCAAATTTTGGATTGCTTATAAACTTTTGATATGGATTAGAAAGAATGTAGTTTAGTAATTTGTATTGGGTGCGTATTAGTTAAAATTTATTCCATATTAAATAGATATAGCTTCAATCTCATTTTTTGAACACAAATCTTTAAAATTGAAGGAGATTAATAATTTTATAGTTTCGTTTGGGAAAAAACTAAAATTTTGGAAACAAAAAGTAATCACTATTATAAGCCTCTCACAAGAATTTTGTTACTTTAGGGAGACGATGGCAACTCGATATAGTAGTGGTATATTAATTATTCATACCCCAAATAAATTATAATTGGGGATGAGGACCTAGCCCAAGCGGTTAAGTCCCTTGACTTCCAACGGAAGGTTGGAGGTTCGATTCCCACCGGCCCCCTATCCCTCCCTTTAATTTCCCTTTGTAATTGTGTGGCATGGGCTCCCACCACCCCTTTCCAGGTCTTCAATGGCTACTCCAAAAAAAAAATTTATAATTATCACTAATAGAAGTCATGAAGAGGAATTCACTACAAGAAAGGCAACGAAGGAGACAAAATCCTTCCCACGAAGTTTTTGTAGTAATTATAGCGGCAAGGAAGGTAGAAACCTCACATCCAGTGGCGATTCCAGGAATATACATGAGGGTGGGCGAATTTTGACAAAAAAAATTATACAATCCTCTTCACCCCACTAATATTTCTTGAAAAAAATCATAATTCCATCTACATCTACGATCATCTAATATTTCTTTTGAAACATAAAATAATTGTGAATTACTTAACATGTGATCACTCTGTAATTTAAGTTTGACAATCATCATTGCATAAAAAATTCAACTATTATGTTGCCAAGGCAAAATTAACAATTTAATTGACAATCATCGATATTAGTATTATATTATTTAACTCTGAAAGTTGAAGGCCTATTTACCAAATTAAATATTTCAACTTGATGATGATGAAAGTTACTCACTTTATTCATTTCCTTTTCATCCATCTATTTCATAAATTATGAAATCATCGTACATATTTTGTAGCAAAATATGATTCTCAACACAATATTTGAAAGTATTCTTCCAATAAATCAATATAATCAGTCTGATCTCTCAATTCCTATAATTCATTCTTTGGCAATTTTCACATGATTCATGGCATTTGCAAATTCGTGATCGTTATTTGCAGTGTCAGCCACAAATCAAGAGTAATTCTAAAAGTTAAATGAACAAAATGTAATAAAAAACAAACTCAAAGTAAAGAACATATTTCAAAAGAGTTATATCTTCACTACTTTACTTATAAAAGTACACCAACAACAAAAAAAAGCAAATTAATCAAAATAAAAGTATCAAAATGTATTCCCAAAGAGAAAAAAAATATAAAGTACTTATTAATAAAT
This sequence comes from Hygrophila difformis, assembly GCA_030278955.1. Classification (NCBI taxonomy): domain Eukaryota; kingdom Viridiplantae; phylum Streptophyta; class Magnoliopsida; order Lamiales; family Acanthaceae; genus Hygrophila; species Hygrophila difformis. Next base: position 4,122,136 of record JAOANR010000014.1, on the reverse strand, counting down.
ATAAAAAATAAAAAAAAAATATTTTTTTTAAAAATGAGGGTGGTCAGCTACCCTCTACCCCTCTAACACCGCCACTGCTCACATCTAATATTCTTAAATTGCCATATAATCTATAAGTATAAAAAGAAAATAATAATTTAAATAAATAGTGGGGAAATCAAAGGTTAACGACAGCCATTGAGAGGGATAAAACCAGTTTAAAGGCTGTTTTGGGTGGCAATTTCATTGGTGAATGGATCTCTTAACATTTATTTATTTTTTTCTTAAAATTACTCGGCCCACATCATAATGTCATATACTCATATTCTTTGTTTTGCTCTTTTTCAATGATTTTTGATAATTCAAACCATACATATTCATTAGCAAAATTGTGGAAAAGTGTAAACAATATTAGACCAAATCTAGAAAAGAAACCACCAAATTTGTAGAGCAACATCGTCTTCAATTATTTATTAATTATAAAACAATCATTACTTTGGTCATCCTAAAAACACATTTGATACAATCCATTATAATTTCTACTAAACAACAATCCAACCAAAAAACCCAATACCAACTATAGGGAATTGGGCTTAGTCTTGCAAACCTTTTAACTTCATAATTTTGATTTAAACTCTTAATTGTGCTTATAATGTCGACATCTTTCCTTTTTTGTTTCTTTCTTCTTTTTTTTAAAAAAAAAAAAATTAATAAGGTGCTTATATGAAACAATCTTTTTTAAAAAGTGTTACACTTTGAGATAATAGCCTTCAAGGTTGTTGAAGCCCAATTGCTTAACATTAAAACTAATTAATTGTTTATCTTGAACTTGTTATCAAAGTTGGGCTATACTTTTACACTGCGCTTTGCTATTTTTCATTTAATCCAATTTCTATTATATCAGTATTTGTAGTATTATTATACTTTTCCTTTTTTTTTTATGAATGAAAGTAAAGAAAAGTAAAATAAATAGAAATCGAAATGCAGTATAGCAACTTGAATTCCTATAAAATAAACATGGTGAGATTTTTTTTTAAAAAAAAAACATTGAAACTCATGTATCGGCAAATAATGTATGTGGAAGCCCAAGCCACACAAACTACAAAGAGAAATAAATGAGAGGGATAGGGGCTACAGAAACAATAATAGTAATAACTTAATTATTTAAAGCAGAAACAACGTTGTTATAAATGAAATAGTTAAATGTGATTAGGTAGGTTAAGTCAAAAGAGAAGAAAAGAATAATAATAGTAATAACTTAATTATTTAAAGCAGCCCGACGAGATTATCGCCCTTTCATAGCTTAATAAAATTGGTGACCTAAATAAGAATTCTTTTAAATTAAATAATTGGTAACATAAACGGTCCAAATTAAATTAAATGCAGGACAAATATCCTTAAATAATAATATACGAGAAAACTGGAAACCTTATAATGCTATGAATATTGAATTGAGCTGGCTGCCTGCTGATTTTGTGTTTTAACTTTGATTTGTAAACCAAATTACTATTAAAAAATATAGTTGGCTGTTTTGCATGAATGGTTTTGGCTGTTTTGCATTGCAGACTTGCAGTCCACAATCAATTAAAATGGATTTTAAGCTACTGAAAATGTAGCATATAGTAGTCTTTCTTTTTTTTCCATATATCCTAATTAAACACCATTTTATCTTAATAAGGAAGTATATTAAACATATGTAAGAAGTTTTATTAATTATATTTTTGCATCATTGATACATGAAGCCTTATGAACTTCAACTAATTTGATTATGTTAGTTGGGACAATATTATAAGAAGTTTTAAAAGACAAAAATATTCACAACCATTAATTTAATACTCCTAACTAGTACCGTGTGTATATTTTTCATTAAAATAAATGATATAATAAAATAAATATTTATATAATACGTACGTAAGGTGATTAATTATTAATTTCGTTACAAATTTAAAGCCCATATAAGTATTTGATAGTACTACTATTTATGCACATAATGAACTAATAAAAATCAACACGCCCTAGTGTAAAAGCACAATTGTGTTAATCTTAAAGCAATAATAAAATAAAATAATCATTTTCATAAAAGAAAAGGTTTGCAATTCATATTTATTTGATCATACAAGTCTATATGTAAATTAATTAAATTTTTATTTCTTTATTAAAAGAGAAGATTAAATTCTAAAATTTAGATGGCACAAGGGATGGGAGCAAACTTAAAGATTAGTATTAAGTCTCTCTCAGCTCATAGAGAGTATATATATATACTCTCTCCGTTTTTTAAAAATTGTAATATTCCTGCGTTTCACGTTATCCAATGCACATTTTTAACGCTTAATATCTCAAATTGTGTAAAAATAAAAATTATAAAAATTTGATATTATAAAACTACGCGATTAGACGAATCTAACAAGATCTCACTTGACTATATTTTATCTTGTATAACTGGGTTAAAAATTTAAATCAAAGTTACTCAGTGAATAGTAAGAACTATGCAAATGTTGCAATTACTTTCAAATGGAGGGAGTATATATGGTGTACAGAACATCACCATAGCAGCCCTTGTTAGGTTTCTTTTGCCAAGACTTTTCCTTCATTAATTTATATATACTATTAAATAATAATAAAATGTGCCCCTAACAAGTCAAGAAATGAATCATATTTAATTAACCAACTTGTGGGCACTTATTTTCTCTACTTTATTGTTTTGAAAATGATAGTATAATTATTGCAAGTAGAACCCGCGTGATCTAGAACACTAATACTACCAAAATTAATCAAAAAAGAAAACCATGAATAAAATAATTATTGCCATATTAGGAGTATTTATTTGTTTGTTTATTTTATGTACTTATCATTGTTTTAAACCATGAATCTATCACCATTGAACTTCACATGTCAATTCCCACTTATTCAATTGACAAGATAAAAGAATTTTAATCCTTGCATTGTATATGGTGGCCCATGTCTTTTCTTCCATTTTAATTTTCTTTTTCAATTTTAAATTTTCTAATTAGCTTTGATGCATTGCATGGGAAGAAAAACTAAGACATGAGCATGATGAGATGTGGCTGTTCCACATTAGGCATAAGTTCATTAATGAAAATTCAACCAAAATCACTATTTTGAATTATTGCTTCTTTTTCCATATGATAACAACCAATGATTCCATAATTTTTTTTTTTAAAAAAAAAGAAAAGGTTGAATACGTGTGTACATAACATAGGACTATGATTCTAGGCCCTATCAAAACATTTTATTAAAAAAGAAATACTAACATATATGATGTATGTGAGCACTATATTATATTCCACCAATATAAGTAGTTTCTGTCACCAAAAAATGTGAAGTACCATATGATCATTCCACTGAATCAAGTCCAAAATCCAGTCAAGAGGGGGGTATTTATGTAATCCACATATTAAATAAAACCCCTTAAATAATTGAGAGTAAAAATTGACTAGTCCATTTGTATTGTACCTACAAAGAGCACTAAAATTTTGTCCAACATTGCCCACCAATTAAGGTTAGCATAATAACAAAATGACAACAATACAAGTATAAAACAAAATTTGTAACAACCAATTATGTGCAAATAAACCACAGTTGAAAAGACCATACTGCAAGTCAAAAGACACTCATATATATGGAGTCTTAATAAATACAGCTCTCTATCACCAAGAATTATTCAGATTTCATTCAATTCATTCATCTCTAAACATGTTGCCTGCAGGTTCAAAATTATCCATCCTCTATCTTGCATCCATTATTACTCTCGAATGTGTAATAACCCCTGGCCACGCTCAAGCAGCAGCACCAGCCCGCAGGTACAGATTCGAGGTGAGTAATTAAGAGTTACATATATGAGTTTCATTAATTTAGTTGGAATGTGGAATTTAGGTTGAGATTACTACTATTTGCAGTTGAGGAATTCTTTCCACACCAGGCTGTGCACCAACAAGTCCATTCTGACCATCAACGGCCAGTTTCCGGGGCCAACGATCTACGCCCGAAGAGGCGAGTTGGTCATTGTTGATGTCGTCAATAGGGCTGATCACAATATCACAATCCATTGGTAAAAACATATATGAATCAATCCAACAATGACAATGCTATAGAACAACAACAGGTTCCAGGTATTTATATTTGTGTTGGTTTGTTGAAAATTCAGGCATGGAGTGAAAATGCCGAGGTATCCATGGTCAGACGGCCCAGAGTACGTGACCCAATGTCCGATTCGTCCCGGGACACAGTTCAGCCAGCAAATTGTCCTGTCGGACGAGGAAGGAACCTTGTGGTGGCACGCCCACAGCGACTGGTCTAGGGCGACCGTGTATGGCGCACTAGTCATTTTGCCCCCGGTTGGGGCGAGCTACCCTTTCCCCGAGCCTCTAGCCCAAGTTCCCATCTTGTTAGGTACAAAAATGGCATCTCGCATCATTAATTTAAATCAAATCATATCAAATCAAATCCACATTTTGTGTTCAAACTCCTACTGTTTTGTGGTATAGGAGAGTGGTGGAATGCCGATGTGCAACAAGTGATGGAGGATTTCCTAGCCGACGGCGGCGGCCCCAACATCTCCGACGCCTTTCTGATCAACGGCCAGCCGGGCGATCTCTACAACTGTTCGAGACAGGGCACCTACAACTTAACGGTGGTGCAGGGGACGACGTATCTCCTCCGGCTAATCAACGCCGTCATGAACAACATAATGTTCTTCTCAATCGCCAACCACAACCTCACCGTGGTCGGCTCCGACGCCGCCTACACCAAGCCGTTCACCACCGACTACGTCACCATTTCCCCCGGCCAAACCCTCGACATTCTATTCGCCGCCGATCAGGCGCCGGGCCACTACTACATGGCCGCCAGGGTGTACGCCAACGCCGGAGAATTCCCCCGCTCAATCACTACGGGGATCGTTCGCTACGCCGGCATCTACACCGCCCCAGCCTCGCCGGCCATGCCGACCCTCCCCGCAATCGGCGACACCTCGTCGTCCGTCGGGTTCACGAACCGCCTCCGGAGCCTGGCCGACGCCGCCCACCCCATCGACGTGCCGCTCAACATCACAACCGCTCGGTTCTTCGCCCTGTCCATTAACCTCCGCCCGTGCGAACCGAACCGCACGTGCGACGGCGCGTTCGGCGAGCGGTTACTGGCCAGCGTCAACAACGTGACGTTGGTGCTGCCGAGGACGGACATCCTCCAGGCCTATTACAAACGGATCGCCGGGGTTTACGAGACGGACTTCCCCGACAACCCCCGATTCACGTACAATTACACGCAGGAGTTTATTCCGAGGGACCTGTGGCGGCCGCGGGACGGGACGGACGTGAACGTGCTCGATTACGACTCGGCGGTGGAGCTCGTCTTTCAGGGGACCACCATGGTCGACGGCGTGGACCACCCGATGCACTTGCACGGGTACAGCTTCTACGTGGTCGGGTCGGGTTTGGGGAACTTTGATCGGGACAGGGACCCGGTGAATTACAACCTTGTGGATCCACCATTGATGGAGACAATCGCGGTTCCGAGGAATGGGTGGACGGCGATCAGGTTCAGAGCGAACAATCCAGGTTCGTTTTTTGTTCAAAATTCAATTTTATTTTTTTTTCTTTTTTACTTTTAAGACAATTTAGATTGTCTGAATTAATAAGGGATTGAAGAATAATTTGTTTATTACAGGAGTTTGGTTTATGCATTGTCATTTTGAGAGGCACGTGAGCTGGGGGATGGGAATGGTGTTCATTGTGAGGAATGGAAATGGGGAAAATGAGACGATGCTGCCACCGCCGGACGACATGCCTCAGTGCTGATTGCTGATCAGACCCGAAGTTTTATACTCCCTCCGTCCCGCGAAAGTTGACACGTTTCTTTTGGGCACGGTAATTTATGTAGTATGTTTTAATGGTTAAAGTGTTGTGGATATATGTGTTTAAAATTTTAGTGAATTTTCACTTTGCTTATTGTTTAACTTTGACTTAATATTATGGTAATGATTTAATAAGAAAAAAATATTCAAGTGTGGTCTTGTTAGAATCGTCTAAGTGTCTAGTTTTAGAATATATATTTTATATAATTTTTATTTATACCCATTTTGAGATATGAAGAATTAAAGAAATATAAGGGATTTGTATAGAAAAATAAAAGTGTATTGGGAGTTGTGCAGAATAGTTAAACTAATTACTTTTAATGGGATTTTGGAAACCATTAAGATTCTAATCATATTTATATTAATTTAATTTATCTAAAAAGGGAAATGTGTCAAATTTCGTGGGACAGCTCAAAAAGGAATACGTGTCAAATTTCGCGGGACAGAGGGAGTACTTCGTAATTAATTAATTAATTAATTATTATTATTATTATTATTATTATTATTGTTATTATTATTATTATTATAAAAGTGGGTATTAAACTGAATGAATACTGTAAAAGATAATAATATCGAGGGAGATATTTTTTGGGGAGATTGAGAAAATGGATTGGCCATTATTGGTGATTTGGCGTTGGCATTTTCAATATTTGTTCATCTTGAATTAATTATTTATTATTATTATTATTGAGGTCACGCATGTAACAATGGTAGGACTAAAAGCCAGATGCCGGATGTGGATGTAATGTGACTCAAAGAATATGCAATGATTCTTTTTTAATTAAAAATAAATAAATTGTAATGTAGATTTTTTTTAAAAAAAAATTAGTGAATGAAAGTAACAGCGAATTTTGTTCTGGAAACTCTTCTTGGATTGTGCTGCTGTGGTTTTCAAAATTGTTTTGGAACAATATTGGTATATGTTGTGCAGTAGTAGGTATCAGTATGGGATTATTATTATTATTATTATTATTATTATTATTATTATTATTATTATTATTATTATTAGCCAAGTGAATTGAACCTAAATTTTGTACCCAAAAAAAAAAAAAAATTGAACCTAAATTTCATGCAGGAGGAACCAAGGATGGAAAAAACAACTTTGTGGGAGAACCAAAACTTTCATTTAAATATTTGCACTTTTTAATTCTAATGAAGAAAATAGGTTATTTGCTTACTAATTAATTCTAGGCATTCCTTCCTTTTGAACATTTTTATTTTTTACATTAATTGTCTTTCTTTCTTATTCTTCGCATTAACATAAAATATTTTTTTAAGCAACCGAAGCCAGAAAACATAGAAACATTTGTGGATGCCTTTAACTTGCTCATATTTGACACAATTATCTTTATAGAATTTGAAGTCATTATCATCATTGTCAAGAATAAAACTAATGTGTTTCAAAGGTACCTAATTATTTTATATTTGTCTAAAACGGATATATACATGTTAATGAGTATGAGTTTGATGTTAAGGGAACAAGATTTAACCATTTTTTCCCCAAATGTAAAATTTGAAGTATTTTAAAAGAAAATCACATAAAAAGGAATGGAGATTTGGCCTAGTAGTCAAGTATTTTAACTTCCAACCTTAAGGTTGGATGTTGATTCCCACTCAGCCTCTTCCCTACCCTTTATCCCTTTTATAATTTGTGTGACTCGAGTAACCACAAATTTTTTTCGACACATGAGTACAAATGTTAAAAAAAAAAAAAAAAACACGTAAAAGAAAATAATTGGATCAAAAGTAGCGGTCAAGTCCCTCGTTGGGGGTTCGATCCCCACGCGGCCCCATATCCCTCCCCTTTATTCCTTTGTAATTTGTGTGATTTGAGCTACCACACACTTTGCCGACACATGAGTCACTATTTATCAAAAAAAAAAAGTAGCTTTGAATTACTGGAAGGTAAAGAGTGAAGACTACTAGTGGAGTGGAGGGTGATGATGCTGAGGTGAATTTGAGTCCAACGGTGAATCGGGCTAATATTTGGGCCATTTCTTGTGGGCCAATGTATTTGGGCCATTTTCTATGGGCCGATGTATTTAATAGTCTTTGACGCCTTTGTAACAGACATTCATTTGGGTAGGGAAGTAAAAATCCAACCCAAACCTCTTTCCCAAGAAAAATAACAATGAAAATACATACAGTGTATCACTAAAAAAAAAAACAAAACAAAACAAAACAAAAAAAACTAATAAGTTCACCATTATCCCGTCCGTGTAAATACCACTAATTTGAGGTGACCAAAATTATATACTTCCTACCTAATTACAATCACATTTATCATATTATATTTTAATTAATAATTGAAAACGGTGGGAACATAATTAAGTTTTTTCCAAATACAAAATGCTTGTCACAAGTCATCATGCACCGAATCTCTAATGGGAAATTTTATTTCATTGACAGATATTGGGAAAAAGGAAAAAATGCCAAATATATCCCTTTTGTTTCAAAAAAAGCCAAATCTATCCTTTTTTTTATTTTATTACCGATTTTATCCTCTACATATGCTAATTATATCCGGAAATATCCTAAATTCACTAATCGTGGAATGGCTGCTGACGTGGCAATAAATTAACTTAAACTCTACACGCTGGATGGGATTTGAAGGGTCTCTCAATTAGGGCTGGGGAAAAATACCGAATATACCGCATACCGCACATACCGTATCGAAAAAAGAAATATCGAAATTTTCGGTATACCGTAATTTTCGGTATGGTATCATACCGAAAAAAATTCTCCGTACCGTATACCTTACCGAACTTTACGGTATGAAAAAATTTCATACCGTTGCCGTACCGAACATTTCGGTAAACCGAAAGTTTCGGTATGAAATATTTTCATACCGTTTCCATACCGACATTCCGGTAAGTTAGGTATATACCGCTATACCGAACATTCAGTACATACCGACATACCGTATCGCGGTATATACCGACATACCGAACATTCACTACATACCGACATACCGGTATTGCGGTATATACCGGCATACCGAACTTTCGCTATATACCAACATACCGATATTACGGTATATAACGGTATCGCGGTATATACCGATACCGTGGTATATACCAAAGTTCGGTACGGTAGCGATATACCGCGGTATCAAAAAAATTTATACCGTTACCGTACCGAAATCTTACGGTACGGTATGATACCATACCGAAAATTACGGTATACCGAAAATTTTGATATTTTCGGTATTTTTTCGATACGGTATGTGCGGTATGCAGTATATTCGGTATTTTTCCCCAGCCCTAATTGAGACACACTTCAAATTCGATCCAGCGTGTAGGGTTTAAGTTAATTTATTGCCACGTCAGCAGGCATTCCACGATTAGTTAATTTAGGATATTTCCGGATATAATTAGCATATGTAGAGGATAAATTCGGTAATAAAATAGAAAAAAGATAGATTTGGCTTTTTTTTTAAACAAAAAGGATATATTTGGTTTTTTTCCTTGGAAAAAATATTCTTCCAGACGCATCATTTTATTGAGAAGTCGTCAAATAATTGGCCGCTTTATATATTCATTAATTTCTTCATCTGTTTCATGAAAAAAAAAAATACGCTTGTATTTGAAAGAAAAATATCTCAACAACTAAAAACGGTCAAATATAATCATTTAATTGAATCAAGAATAATGCATTACCTATTAATTAGTACGAGTACTACGTATTTTACCAAAATTCTAATAAATTCATTATCCATTGTTCTATACTTACCAAAATATAAAATAAAAGCTTCCAAAAAAATAGAATAACATAAAATTGCACTATAAAGTACAAATAATCATCAACGAGCGCCACAAGACACATTATTGTCTTTGTCTACTGCATAAGCCCACCAAAACTGTCCAAAGTAATTGAGCAATTTAAAATAAATAAATAAATAAATAACACTACCAATTATGGGTGCATTTATTTTTAGTTACAATGCAAGTTATGCAATTGTGTCTGATATTATATTTAATTCTAGTGGCATTATTTAATTAAGTTTGGCAAGTCAACTATTCGTGAAAGATGGCGTAATAACCAACCTTATACATCATGTAATTTGGCCTTTTTCCCAGGTGATTTTTTTAATATTCAATTCTATACGAGTTACGTACATACTATATATACAATAATAATTTAATTCATCATTATCTCCATTTTAATCTAAATATTAGTACTTTTTTATTGTTTAAGCATAAATATTATTCCCTCCGTCCCGCGAAATTTGGCACGTTTTTTTGGACACGGTAAATTATGTGGTGGAATTTAGTAGTTAAAGTGTTGTGGTTATTTGTGTTTAAAATTTTAATGAATTTTCATTTGTTTATTATTTAACTTTGACTTAATATTATGGTAATGATTTAATTAAAAAAAATATTCAAGTGTGGTTTTGTTAGAATCATCTAGGCGTCTAATTTTAGAATATATATTTTATATAATTTTTATTTTTACCCATTTTGAAATATAAAGAATTAAAGAAATGTAAGAGATTTGTGTAGAAAAATAAAAGTGTATTGGAAGTTGTGCAGAATAGTTAAAGTAATTACTTTTAATGAGATTAGAAAACTATTAAAATTCTAATCATATTTATAATATTTTAATTTATCTAAAAAGGGAAATTTGTCAAATTTTGTGAAACAGCTCAAAAAGGAATACGTGTCACATTTCACGGGACGGATGGAGTAATACTTTTTACATACATTCATAAAAATCTAATAATCGTGAATTTCATATGCAATTACATTATTAGATTATTATTATTATTATAGTATAATATTCTACACAATTTTATTGCGACACATGAGTGTTAGTGTTTATAAAAAAATATTCTACACAAAAATATTAATATCTCAATATTTATATATTTTACTATTCATATATACATACTATTTTTTTCAAAACCGCAACAAAAACATTCCCTGTAACATAATAAATTATAGTAAATTACCAAAGGAGGAGTATTTGCAAACGTGTCTCCTCTAACATAAATTATTATATTACCAATGGGTCAAATATTCTACTGTGAATTTAAGTGTGCGATGATCACCAGTAAAATATTGAACTTTTAGATTGGACACATTCCTAAAATTAGGTAAATATTAAAATGTATTATCCGAAATTAAATGTACAATTAAGACATCGCTCCTTGGGTTTAATGGATAATAAAGGAGATTAAAAAAAAAAAAAAAAAAAAAAAAAAAAAAAAAAAAACAGTCTCTAAAAAGTATTCTTAAAAGGTGACATGCCCAATTAATTCAAAAGAGTACAAATAATGTAGTAATCAAATGCTGTGAATATACAAATTAAATAATATAATGCAGCCAAGTTAAATATACCAAACTTTTGATCACATTATCCATGGTCCATATTTTGTCCTAGCTAGTTCGATCAGAATAAAACAAAAACAAAAAATATTAATCCTTTCAAGAGTAGTTGAAGAAATTTCATACATTAACAATTTAATTTGAACAAGAAACATCATCTAGTAGCTTGACTAGATTCAATTCCTACCTTGTTAGGTTTTTTTTTTTTTACTTTTTTATTTGTCAAAAAGATCGAGGACAAAAACATGGAATATTTATTTTATAGTTTTGATTTCTTAATAAGGCTGCTAGACTTTTCCATATTCATTATATAGATAGATATATAGTATATATACATATACAGATATATATATATATCATGAACATATGTTTCGTGCTAACTTGCCATGACATTTGGGATTGTTTCAATGTGGACAATCTATTGTCAACGGTCAATTTATATACAAGAGTTTGGTCCATATATATATTATCAATTCTAATTGTACTTATAGAGCCTAATACATTTCACTTAAATTAAATTAGCAAAGGCTAACCTAAATAACTGGAGTAAAATAATATAGAAATCGAGTGAAAATTAGATTCAAGAATCAAGATTGTCTTATTATATGAAGTAATTAATAAAATTGATCAACGGCTATAATTAGTTTATTAAAAGACTTGCGTTTAATTAATGAGTTAAGTCTAGAAGTGTGAATTATTGATTAGTGATTTATCAATTAAAGGAATAATTTTGAATAGTCACCAATTAACTAGTACTATTAACCTAATCTCCTTTATTAAAAATGCGTGGAAAAAAATGACAAGCTTTAAGCAAATGTCAAGGTGATCTTAGTTCAAAGTATTGGAAACTTCAATGAAAGTAGAGTAAAAAGCACAAGGAATTGGTAAAACCAGGCTATTTTTCAATTCAAAAACAGGATAACTCATAATTAAATTAAACGACTGATCGATAATCATTGATTTATATATATATATCCAGGAAGAAAAAAAACCGCCCTTGATTTTTCTTCATTGCCACAATCCCTATATATCCACTTCTATATATATATATATACATGTTCATTTCGACAAAAACACACATTGAATTCAAAAAACCCTAAACAACAACAAGGCTAGCTAGCTAGGGGAAAAGAACATATAATTATTTCATTATTGTATCGTCGAAATATAATTACAAAGAAAACGTACGTGTGGCTCAATCGAGCATGAAGTTGTCTGTGGTGTGTTTGGCATCGTTTCTTCTGTTCTGTGGGTTTCTTCAAGATGGACAAGCAGCAGTCCATCGCCAGAGGTTTGTGGTATGTATAATGTTAACTGTATTCTTCAGTACTTATTCATTAGTTTTTATATTTTGTTGTTTATTTGTGATGCATTGCGCATACAATTATCAAGTTAATTATTATAAGAGCTTAATTAGGTAATTATGAGTCTGATTTCGAATTTTTAACGTCGACAGCCTTTTTTTGTACGACAGCTTCTGATTTGACTTAACCTTAATTAGGTTTTTGCGTGCATGCTATTGGATAAATTTTCGAATAATTTCTGCATGATTAAACTTGAATTGGATAAATTTGTCGTCCCAATTATGGGTGGTTTTTATTTCTGCATGATTGAATAATTTCTGCATGATTCAACTTTAGTATTTATGGGAGGTTTTTATTTTAGTTTTTGTTATGTTTATCAATTGATCATGCATGATTAACAAACTTTATTTTGTGAAACGCGTAATAATTTGAATCAATTGAAAAAGTTTTTTTAATTATTATTATTATATATATGTCCATGAAAAATATATATATATATGCAGCTGACGGACAGTTCGCACAGAAGATTGTGCAATAACAAGACAATACTGACGGTGAACGGGCAGTTCCCCGGTCCGACGTTGTATGCGACCGAAGGCGACACCATCATCGTCGACGTCATCAACCGAGCCTCGGAGAACGTGACGATTCACTGGCACGGAGTGAAGCAGCCGAGGTATCCATGGTCGGACGGGCCGGTGTACATCACGCAGTGCCCGATCCAGCCGGGGGGAAGGTTCAGCCAGAGGATTGTGCTGTCGGATGAGATCGGGACGTTGTGGTGGCATGCCCACAGCGACTGGTCCCGAGCCACCGTCCACGGCGCCTTGATCGTCCGTCCCAAGCCGGACGTCGGGTATCCCTTCCCCAAACCTGCTGGTGAAATCCCCATCATTTTAGGTACACCTATATTATATACGTCCTCCAATATTATCCATGCTTGCTACATTGTCTTTAATAGTATGGATGTCAATCGTCGGGTCTTGGCTTGGCTCCGCAAGACCCGAGACCCAACCCAAGCTCGGGTTCGATTCAGTTTGGGGTCTGACCCCTAGATCCCAAACCAGGACCTGCGGTTAAAAATTCATTCTTGCTCGATTCTCGGTAGGGGTGTGAATTTCAGGTTTCGGGTCGTGTTCGTGTCGGGTTAATCAGGTTGTATAATATTTCAGGTCGGGTTTCGGGTCGACCTGATTTCAGAAAAAACCTAAAATGACCAAACCCAAACCTGAAATTTTTCGTGTCGTTCGGTTTGTTTTTTTTGGGTTATAGGCCAAAATTGTCGCAATTTCAGGTTTCGAGTCGTGTTCGTGTCAGGTTGAGAGGTGGTATAATATTTCAGGTCGGGTATCGGGTCGACCTGATTTGAAAAAATCCAAAATGACTAAACCCAAACCTGAAATTTTTCATGTCAGTAGGGTTCGTTTTTTCGGGTTCGTGTCCAAATTGACACCCCTAATTCTCGGTTCTGACCCGGACCTATTGTCATATCCCTAAATAATAATAGTCCTATTAAAAATGCGATCTTGTTTTCATGTAATACTGTATTATGCTAGTATATACTTACTTATGATGGATGGATTGGTGGTGCAGGTGAATGGTGGAACAGAGATATAAAAACAATTGTGGAAGAATCTTTGGCAAGAGGGGGAGAGGCACAAGTTTCTGATGCATTCCTTATAAATGGACAGCCTGGTGATAATTATCCCTGTTCCAGACAAGGTAACTAACCTAACTCACAGCTTCAATGGTAGTAGTAGATTCCAAATTCCCATTGCTAATATTAATTGCTGCTGAATAATGATTTGATGAAACAGATACGTTCAAGCTGAAAGTGGAGCCTGGGAAGACCTATCTTCTCCGAATGATCAATGCCGTGATGAACAACATCATGTACTTGAGAATATCCAACCACACTGCCACCGTGGTCGGATCCGACGGCGCCTACTTAAAGCCGTTCGCCACCGACGTCATCGCCATCGCTCCCGGCCAGACCATGGACGTCCTCCTCGAAGCCAACCAGCCGCACTCCCACTACTACATGTCCGCCAGGATCCATGCCGTGGCCGGAAACGCCTCGAACAACGCTACCGTCACAGCCATCGTGGAGTACACCGGAAACTATACGGCTCCATCGACCCCCTTCACCACAACTCTCCCAGCAGTCGCCGACACTGCACCGTCCAACAGTTTCACCAGGCGATTGAGGAGTCTGGCGAGCAACGAGCATCCTTTGAATGTCCCCATGAATGTCGACACGAAGCTGTTCTTTACCCTGTCCGTGAACACATTCCCCTGTCCGGAAAATGTTACCTGCGATGGACCGTTGAATGGGCGACTGAGAGCGAGTATCAACAACATCACGTTCGTGCAGCCGGACATCTCCATTCTACAAGCGTACTATAACACCATCAGTGGAGTTTATGGGAGCGACTTCCCGAGCCAGCCGCCCATCGCTTTCAACTACACGGCCGCAACAGTCCCACAGGCATTCTGGGTGCCTCAAAATGGGACGGATGTGAGGGTGATCGAGTACGATTCTCAAGTGGAGCTTGTGTTCCAAGGGACGGGAATCCTGGGAGGAGTTCACCATCCTATGCACCTGCACGGGTACAGCTACTACGTGGTGGGATGGGGTTTGGGGAATTTCAACCAGGATACCGACCCGGCCAACTATAACCTAGTCGACCCTCCGCATCAGAACACCATTGTCGTTCCTCAGAATGGGTGGGTTGCAATCAGGTTCAGGGCAAACAATCCCGGTGTTTGGCTTCTGCACTGCCATTTCGAAAGGCACACATCTTGGGGGATGGAGATGGCATTCATTGTCAAGAATGGGAAGGGCAATGACTCCAGCATTCTTCCTCCACCTTCAGACATGCCAAGATGCTAAGTCAAAAGACACATGTGTTACGATGATGGAATAAAACAACACGAATGATCATTCATAGCCATAGCAGCACCAGAAACTAATAAAGCATTATTTGTCAGATTTTGTAACAACTATTTTTATTCATTAATTCAAATTGTAACGCGATGATGACAGTAATAAAATTAAGAATTTGAATTTTGAACTTTGTACGTGTATTCCTCCAAGGCTCAAAAATTGTTGTTTTATTCTATAAGACAACCAAACCAGGTGCTATAATGGATCCACGGACAGCAGGGGAATGTATATCTAACTTTTTACCACAACAATTTGATGACGTTTATCGATAGACGCCTTAACAGCATCCAAAACGAGCTGTGTGTCTTCCTGCTGAGCATCGGCCAGCTCCTCTCCGGTTTGGCGCCATCGAATTTGATGATTCCGACCAGCCTCGATAACTCCCTCACCATCAGAGCCTCTTGAGGAAGGTCTGTTTTGATAATGTGCTCGCTCGGTTTCTGCACCCATCCGGTTTGAAGGCCGACCAATCCTGACTTTTCTGATGGGAAGAAGGAAGCCTGGTTCTCCTCAAATGGGATTATATAGTCGAGAACATGTAACGTGCCGTTGTTTCCAACAACGATCATGTCCATTGTAAGGTTGCCGAAGAAAGAACAATTGAAAGTGGCTGTCTTGCCGCCTTCCCAATTTAGGGCAGCACTGCAAGCTGTAATGACCCCCACACTGTTGAAAACAGTGCCGGGCAATGCAACCACGGAATTGGGCAGCTGAAAATCGGCAGCCCACAAGATCGACCTAATGCAATACCACCCCGCATCACCCAGCACCCCATCAAGAGCATCGAGATTGGGATTCACCCGGATATTGTTCTCTAAGAAGTCCTTGCTTGCAGCAAAGAGGAGGGAACTATATGCCTGCACAGCAGAATCAAGTCAAAAGTATAAAAATAAATCTAAAAAATAGCAACCATTGGCAAAGGCATTAGGCATAAGCTTGCCATTAACATTAGTAAACAAGCACACAAGAACAGAGCATTCTATCCTTTCAGCGCTGATTGATGATCAATCATCAAAATGCAATATGACAATATATATCACTAGATTACATTTTTGCCTTTTTTTTCCTTCCTGCTCTATTCTGTTACAGGCATTCTCCAAAACAATTTGACGATTAATGAAGAAGAGGGATTTGAAAAATCCTGTCTTTAGGTCAAGTCCAGAGTCCAGTGAACAATTCACAATCAGTGAAACATTCATCTAATTTTTTTACTCTAATGGATATGGGCGAATTGATCGCTTACCGATTGGAATTCGCCAAACAGGGAAGAATCCGACAGGAACTCTTTCATCTTGGCGGTCCGGGGGTGGTGCATCCACATGGTGGAGTCCATAAACTGCAACCCGTTGGATTCACACGCCTCCAGAATCGTATCGAGCTCCGCAGCGTTCAGCGCAACGGGCTTCTCCAGCAGCACGTGCTTCTTCTTCTTCTTCTTCTTCTTCTGCGCGGGCCAGCACCGCCCATTTGATGTGCAAACTGGTCGGCAGCGGCACGTACGCCGCGTCCACCTCGGGGTCGTCCAGGACGTCTTCGTACGAGCCGTACACCTTGACCGACTCCGGAAAGCCGTTATCTTTGGCGAATTCCGCGGCTTTCTCGAGCGTCCGGCCGCCGACGGCGTAGAGCGCGGCGGAGTTGGGAACGAGACGTATGGCGCGGGAGACCTTCCGCGCTACGCCTGCGCAGCCAAGGATACCGAATTTTATCGGCGGCGAGGCCATGGTTTCGGGTTTGGGGAATTGATTGGAAATCGGGTTACAGAGGAGACTCCGCGCTTTGGGAGTGACACTGACAGACAGTGATACAAACACGCTGATATTAATATAGGAGCTGATGCAGCTGTATAATTTACCACGAGTTACGCAAGGGCAGCAAGGCGGATTTTATGATAAGCATATGGAGTAGTATATATTGAGAAATAGGGAAATCGTTTGGGTTTGGGTGCTGGCGGTCTGTAGGTGTTGACACATTCAAAAGTGATTCAAAAGTGATGGGCATGTGTATATGAAATGATGTGTGAGTATAAAAATGTGATGGATAGAGATTATGAACCAAAAATTAATAAAAAAACAAACTACCGTCTACACATCACTTTATAAGGTTTATACATCACTTTACAAAGGGTTACACATCATTTTTAGCGTTGTCTGCACCTGCTGGCAATTGTTATGCTATTACAGAAATCGGATTGGAGAAATACTACTAGAGGCCAGATAAATAAAGATTAGCGGGGAATGTAACAGGTAAATTGCAGGCCGTTATATGTCATCTTGTCCTAATTGGGGCCTCATTATTCTTGGCAACAATTCTTCACAGTAAAAAATACTCTCTTATAGTAGTAAGTTTCTTTTACATGTGAAGAAATTGAAGCCATTGAGGAAATTAGGAAATGCAAGAACCAGCAAGCCTGAAAAGTTGTCATCATTGAATTGGCACGTTTTGATGAATATAATTTCTGTTTTATGGGACATAATGAGATTCTATTTGTTTAACCTTCTCTTTCTAGAGTAATCAATCTACCCCATTCATTTCTTTGAGAATACAGATTTTTAGGTATACTGTAATTGAATGTATTAAATGATTGCCAATCTAAATTTTAAAGTATAAAACCACTCAAGTTGATTGTGTTTACCGGGTTCTTGATTAAAAAATTTATTTGGTTCACAAAAATAAATAATAGTAAAATATTTCAAGTTTTAAAGGGAAAAAATGCATAAATAGTACGTATTGGTTATGTTCCTATTCTTTGGAATGACTATTACGATTTACGAGTTAGAATGGAAATAGAAATGGTTTGGCTGGAAAATAGAAATGGTATGGGTTGCATTATCTATTTTAGACTGTTTTGTAAAGAAAAAAACTTAGTAGGGAAAATGTGGGAGGAAAAAGACGTGTGATCTTCTTAAATGCGTTTAAACTTTATCATCATTAAAATAATAATCCACTAACATTTAGGATTAATTAGATCACAAAATAGTCATGAAATCTATCTTCTAGGGCTATAACTACTGCCTGGTTTGTTGCAGACCGAAGGTTCTATGTCACTAAATTTTGTACCACCTCCTTTTGACCCTGGATGCAATAATCTTTTCACTTCTTTTTTAAAAGAAAAGGGAGTGATTGGATATATATATACTAAAAGTAACCCCTTAACTTAATTCAACTTTCCACAGGTCATTTTCTATAGTAAATAATAATTGCAACATTTTGTAGAAATAATGGTAAGAAGTGATTCTTTTTGCAATCAAAGGAACAAGAATAACATCACAGCAGTGTCTAACAAATTGCATTCCAAGAACATTAGAAAACAAAACACCAGCAGCAAGTTCCTGCAGCAGCAGCAGCAGCTGCTCTGTCCAAAACTTCATCTCCTACTGTCCGAGCCAAGAGGCAATCTTTGTCAAACGATCCGCTATAGCATTTTCCTCACGCAAAACGTAACGATAATATGTCTCCTATTGCGAAAACAATGGTACGTAGTATTACATAATTCAGTTCTCTATTTTAGAGGTGCAGAAAACAAAATTAGAACAAAATTACATGGGTGATCAATTATTATTATAAAATATTGTATATATTCTTTAGAATAAAAATTGTGTTGTTATGATGTTTTCTATGCTGTTCCGAATGATCAAATTTATGGATCAAATTGGGCTAAGTCACTTGATTAGATGTTGAGCAAAAAAAAAAACAAATTTATGGAAACACAACAAAGTGGCTCATTTGGACACTGCGTTCTATTTCAGTAAATTATAGAGCAGGGGAATTCATGATCTGTACAACACCACATCACCCATTGCATCATACATATATAATGGACTTGTTCAAATTATCTATCATCACTGCTTTGTACCCATGGTTCTCTAGACAACCATATTCCACCCCCCATGGTAGGGGAGAGCTTCGGCCCAACCCCCATCCCAGGCCACACATCGATGGGTGCATTTTTACATGAACCTTCCCACTCATCGACGACGAAGGGTACACTTTTACATGGGAAATACAGCTACATACACGCACCTGGTAGGTATCATCTTCTAGCAGTGGATGTAGGAAGTGATTTCTAGTTGGCCTAAATCACTATGTCTTGACCACCCGCACCAGTTCTGGATCACCATCCTAAATGTCCATCCCCGCACTGGCCACTCACTGTGAGGGAGGGGAGTATGCCCAAGTTCTTCCTCTGATTCTTCAATTTAGATAATGAAAAGCATTCTATTAATAATCTATACTACTTCCACAAGACAAAATACTAACTCATCCATCATCCCCCACGCCTAATTACAGAATATATCTAAGATTTTCTGTCCCACAAACTTAAAACTGGCACAACTATCAAATAATAATAATACAAGTGGCATTCCATAAAATAATGGTTAAATAGGCAGTAGGCACTGCACAAACACATATCTGCAACTTTCTGTGAACTTGTTGTATCCCCTCAGAAAGGGATTACGATGATATCATACACAGATTGGAAGGTCAAGCGTATTTTGCAAACGTAAAGTATCCCATCTCATCTCATTGGGGATGTTTGGGAGTCAGCAGATCCGCTAGCAGATAGCAGATTTGGAGAGAGAACTGTGAAAGGATATGCTCTTTCAATATGTTATATGCTATCAAATATGCTTGCTCCCAAACATACCCATTATATAATTTCATAGGGGCTTTCATCGATAACATGTTACAGAATGCAAAGCATAAATGAATTTACAATATTTACAAATGACCATTCATAAGCTTTGGACTGACTCAACCTGCGGAAAATTACCTCCCTCCCTTTGTTCTATCCTTTTTTTTTTTCGGTTTTTTTTTTTTGGGAATAACTCGG
Organism: Hygrophila difformis; assembly: GCA_030278955.1. NCBI lineage: Eukaryota > Viridiplantae > Streptophyta > Magnoliopsida > Lamiales > Acanthaceae > Hygrophila > Hygrophila difformis. The sequence goes on along the minus strand of JAOANR010000014.1, from coordinate 4,101,873 downwards.
GCAACGCACCAGAGTACACCTTAACTGATACTATATACTACATCAAGATCAACGGCATGTATCATAGCCCAATCGATCTACCACACACCATCCATAAAATAGCACACGATGCTCCGAGTAAAGAAACGCAAAGAAAACGAGTTCTAGATTTGCCAGAACTTCTTGAAGTCACTGATGCAGCAACGTTTGTGTTTCTGGCATTTAATCTTACCCTACTAAAGCTAGAGATTCGTTGCAAAGCCCTATTTACCAAAACACTTTCAGAAGCCGAAGCAGGAGTTGTTGGTATAGACTCCACGAAAGACCAGAGGGCAGAGGAGAACCATGAGTCTGTACCATCATCATCCTGTTTTCCACTTCTATTGTCATCTGTTCCGGGAGTGTCGTGGACAAAATCGTGATTATGATTTTGATGTAACACACCTAGACATGCCAACAAAAACCCCCTAACATCAGTGAACAATATATAGCCACAACAACATAGAAGAGCTCTCGAGCTGGGTCAAACTCTTTCAAATTTGCTCACTGAGAGTTTTCCCCAACTTGAAGATGACATGGTCTTCCCATACCATCCATCTGAGCAAGAGCTCTATTGGATTAGTCCAAGATAAAATAAATGGGCTTCAACACATTAAAAAGTATAATAAAGATACAGATTTTTATATACAATTTTAGATGTCGAATCTCATGGATGTCAACTAAATTCAGTACCTGAAGTTGAAGGAACAAAGTACTGGTCTCCATCTGTAGCAGTTACGACACTCTGGCTTTGCTCGTCCGACCACAGCTGATAGCCAACTTCTTCATAATTATTAAATTGCTGCTGCGACAGGTAGTTTGAGGTTGTGCTCTCAAGTTGGCTTGAGTAGGAGCTTTGCATTAGATTGGTAACTCCACCATCGAAATTGTTCATGTATGGTTCACAAATCTGGCTCGACTCAACAGGTCCCAATTCACCAAAGAAATGAGGTGCATCTTGGAAGAGATCATACTGGTCCAAGCCATGGAATTCATCAAACTGCATCTTCTCAAAATTATTCACAGGTTGTTTTGTAGTGGGTTCTGGACCGCATAGATCATCCATTTCAAGAAAATCTTCAAGGAAATCCTCTTCATTATCAAGGGGATCCTGCCAGTTATTGTTTGGAACAGACGAGACCTCCGGAGCCTCACAATTTGTAAGATCAAAACTAGCTGGCACATTAACTTGCTCCCCAAATGGTTCAAGCACAGGCAAAGCCATATCCCTAGAGGAATGGTCAACCAACGTGCTCCTGGTTTCCTCATCAATAGCAAACTGGTGAGGATCAAAGTTGCACTCAACCAGTGGAAGGATTGGGATCGGCTCATCTGCTATTAAGTTCAAGAATTCATCTAGGTTATCCAGTGAGTCCAACTGTGGAGATGCAGGAGTTTTACTTGTAACATCATCAACAGGTATGACAACACTGCTCTCCTTACTTGGATTTCCCTCCAGAACCAAGCACTGAACTTCAGGTGCATCATCTGCCCATTCCTCTTCATTGAATGGCGCACCATATTGCTCGCCATTTTTCGGCCCAGGCCCACTCTTCTTGTAAGCTTTGTAAAGTGCATAGTACTCTTTAATGGTCGGGCATCTTTTCAACTCCTCCTCATCCATAGTGTACTCATGCATCACCCAGTCAGTTCGTTGTCCGCTGGGTGCCCGGCCTTGATAGAAAACCAGGGTCTTTTTTATCCCAACAGCACGCGAACCACATGAAATGACCCTATCCTTCCCGGTAGCTTTCCAGTATCCATGCCGGGTGGCCCTGTTGGACCTTGCTCCGTTCGGATATTTCCGATCTCTAGGACTGAAGAAGAACCACTGCCGGTCACCGCTTTTCAGTTTGGAAATCCCTGCATTTCAGAATTCAGAAAAGTGGTCAGTAAGTACGCCGTCCAGAAAAACAAAATCACCAGATCACACATACTCCTATTAATTAAAGATCTAAACTTTGTCAATATATACAACACTGACATACAAAATAAGCCACAAACTCAACATCAGATAGAAACAAATTCGAGATTTTTCACTTGGAAGTAACATAAAGTTTCATAATTCCCCATCCTGCCAAATCAACATTCTTAATCAATCCAGAGATATGATTGTACGAATTTTTCCTAATTCATATAACTGCAAACTACAAAGGTAAAAATTAACAGTTTATAAATGGAAAAACTGCACACAACCAAATCAACAGCATATATATTATCCATTGAACAGGCGCAAAAGAAAGAACAATTCAATCAAAAAAATCAGAACTTGACGAAGAGAAATTAGAGGTGAAGAGTAAACTAACCAGGCAGCTCCTCGGGATCCCATTTGTAGACATCAGTCTCAGCAATTACATCTATACGGTGGCGTTTACCGCAGATCTTCCTCTTGAGGTAGTAAAGGACGAGCTCCTCATCAGTAGGGTGGAATCTGAATCCAGGAGGGAAAGACTTTCCGTCCCCGAAAAAATCGGGCTTGACACCCATCTCCTGGAGGCGGTAGGGAAATGGGTTTTCTTGAAATCTTGGTGGGAACGCAACCAAGAACCTTGCGAAGGCGGGGGATAGAGAGAGAGAGGTTAGAGTGAGAGGTCAGAGGAGAGGAAGAGTGGTGAGGAAGCAAAAACGTTTGGGTTTGGTCAAAAAGAAAAAACAATAAGGTGTTAGGAACGAACGTTCCTGGAAACAATAGGGGACCGGGATCCGTTCTTCTGTGGATGGGTGCACCGTGCACCACTGCTAACAGCTCATGGCTGACGACTAATTTGTTGAATTTCAATTTTATTTTTTGTTTTTTTTTAAAAAAAAAAAACATGTCTCAGTGTTTTGAATTAAACATTAAGAATTCAGTTGAGTTGCTCGAATTCAGCTGAGTTACTCGTCTTTAGACATGCAGGTGTTTTAATGAATACAGAGTATTAAAAAATGATGTCTTTGACTAGCCAATATATAGAGGTAATAATTAAAATAAGCCACCAGAAGTAGTCATTTTTACTTTTGGGCCACGATATTTTGATTTAGGAAAATATGCCATTAGAAGGATTTCGGGTCTGAATTTAGGCCATTGGGCTGGAATTCGGGTCGCGATGGCCTAAAATTGGATATGACTACTTCTGGTGACCTATTTTAGTTTTTTCCAATTATTTTTTTATTCTATATAATTAAAATAAATAATATTCATTCTGTGTCATTATTTATGTCATACTTTCTTTTTTTCTTATTCCAATATTTTTATTCATTTTCATTTTAAAAAATAATTAAATATTAAACTTTGAAATTACCCACTACCATGAATAATTCGGTCCATCCTACAACCACATATCAGTAAATCACAAATAAATAAATAAATAAAAATTGTGGGGTTGGGGAGTGGTAAGTCCCCCAACTCCCAACCTATCGGTTGAGGGTCCGAATCCTCACCCGGCCCCCTATCCATCCCCTTTGTTCCCTTTGTAATTGTGTGGCTTGAGCCCCTACTACCCGTTCTAGGCCTCCCATGGCTCCTAAAAAAAAGAATTAAAATTGTAACTCATTACAATCACATTATATAAATTTTTAAATTACCTTTTTTAACACTATTAATAGGATGGAGGGAGTAATATATGAAATAAAATAAATATTAATTCAAATATATTATAAAATAAGTAAAACAAATACATATTCAAAATAAATTATAAAGTAAAAATAAATATATTTTATTATAAGTATCCCAAATTTTTCGGACGTGGTATTTTATGTAGGAATAATTAGTATTAAATGCAATGAATTTTTCGGACATGGGTATGCTTGACAATTAATATTTAATTATTTTTAAAATGAAAATGAAATAAAAAATATTGGAACAAGAAAAAAAGGAAAGGACATAAATAATGGCACAGAATGAGTATTATTTATTTTAATTAAATGAAATAAAAAAAATAATTCAAAAAAACTAAAATAGGCCACCAAAAGGAGTCATTTCAATTTTTAGGTCATCCGGCCCGAATTCCAGCCCAATGGCCTAAATTCAGGCTCAAAATCCTTCTAATGTCCTATTTCCCTAAATCAAAATATCGTGGCTCAAAAGTGGAAATGACTCCTTCTGATGGCATATTTTAATTATTACCTCCAATATATATTATTATGGCATTATTTTTTGTAGGCATTATTTTTTTAAATCATAAATATCACTTGATATAATTTTCAATGGCCCGGGCATGAAAAAATGATATCTATATTACAGAAATGATGTTTACGACTTAAAAAGATTGTCTACAGAAATGACGTCCGGCCATGAAAAAATTGATATATATATATATATATATATGCTGGCTAATCAACGGCATCATTTCTTTGGTCATTAACGTTATTCAGCACATGCAAGTTTAAAGACTTTTGCACAATAGCTGGTACAATAATAGTGTTAATTTATTCCTTCAAAATTTAGGCACAAAATTAGAATAATTTAGACACAAAAATTTAGATAAAAGGATTATGTGTTTAACCATTTTCCATTTTTCTTGTTTTTCTCTGGCTTTGACTACGCCAAAAAAAAAAACCATTTTCCATTTAATAATTCTTGACATGAAGATTTAGCTAGTAGAAATTAATAATTGGTGATCGGAAAATTTAATTAAGTGCTAATCCTATTTTATTTTACCAAACGTATAAAATAAAGGAAATAATTGAAACAAAAAAAAAAAAAAAAGCAAATACAAGTGAATAAGACCATGTCAAATGTAGTAATTAAAAGAGCAAATTCTATAGAAATTCTTAGATCACGATTTTTTATTTTCCGGGTCTATTTTTTCCTCACATTTCTCTTTTTTTTTGCTAAACAACCATCAAAAGCTAGGAAAAAAAGAAAAGTAAAAGAAAAAACAAACATAAGAACTAAACAAAAAACATCAAAAGAAAAGCCAGGACGAGAGGAAGAAGCTTATTGTCTAGGGAACCATATTACAGCCACATCCGCGGCCAAGGCAGGGCACAACACACCCGCATTTCTAATTTCTCTTTCTGTTTTAAAATGATGTATTTAATTATTTTAATCATTTTATCTTATACCCGTAAAAGAAACATAAATTGACTATTTTCTTACATGCAGAATAATATACGAGTATTATTTTCCTTATAATGATTATTTTTAGAATAGGATTTTTTTTTCTAATAAAGGAAAAAAGCATGGTGTCTCAATATATTAGATATACTATCATTTGTCAAATTTTATATTATAACCAACTTATTCTTTCATTTTTTTTTTGGCTAATAAACTTACTTTAATAGAAGTATAAATGAATTTCATTTAATTTTTCACCCTTGTTAATTCCTTTCATTCATCAACTAAAATTTGAAACTTTTAATGGAATTGTGAAATATATATTAATTATTTTAATGAGACATAATGTAGTAGTATATAATATGGGAATATTTTTGAGGAATTATCGTGAATTAGATGTAGCTAGAAATCAAGTCATGTAATGTACAGATGTAAATGAAAGTTGAAAAAGTCAAATTATGTGCTTTTCTCTAGTTCCTGATTTTCATTTTATTATTTGACAATTTTGACTTTTTTGTGAGTAGTTTAGAGATTCGTGGTGACCCGTATTCCTTTCTCCTTTTCTCCGACTTTTATTTAGTATTTTTGAAAGAGAAGGAAAGGTCTTCATGTGCAGATGTATGTAATATAGTACTCCCGATGTTTTGTTTAATTTCTGCACACAATCCAATATACTTTTTCAATCGTTAATATTTCAAAATATGTACAACAAAAAATTATGTAAAATATAGTATATTATAAAACTAAATGATTATACGATTCTAACAAGATCCAACTCGACTATTTTTTTCAAACATATACTTGAATAATATTGAGTCAAAGTTAAACAATGAACAGTGTCAAAAAGTCAAACCAGACATCTTGCCTGGGACGGAGGGAGTAGTTGGAAGTGTCTTGGAACATGGAGGTATATAATGTACGGGAAATTGTTTGGGTGCTGGCGGCCTGTAGGTACTGACACATTTAAAAGTAATGGGTATGTGTATATGAAATGATGTGTAAATATCAAAAAGTGATGGAAGGAGGTTATGAAACAAAAACTAATAAAAAATACAAACTACCATCTATACATCACTTTATAAGGCTTATACATCACTTTACAAAGGGCTACACATTATTTTTAGTTTTAGCGTTGGCTGGACCTGCTGGCAATTGTTATGCCATTACAGAAACCGGATTGATAATGTACTAGTAATAACGCGTCTTTTTTTTTTTCTTTTTTTTTTGGGTAACATTGAACGTGTCTTTGAAATTTACTAGTAGTATAAAATTACTGGAAGATACTGTAACTGTTAAGTTTCCTAGTCAAGGACAAATTTATTACTCCCTCCGTTCCTTAATAGATGTCGTTTTAGCAAAAATTACACATATCAAGGAATGTCATTATTATTGGTTTGTTTGCCACTTTTGCCCCTACTCTATAAAAAAATCAAATTGAAGTAGAGAGAGATTGCACAATATTCTAGGAGTAATATTTATGAAATGATAAGGGTAATATTGGAAAAATATAATATAAATATGGAAAGTGACAATTATTTTGGAACACTTTTTTGTTTCTAAAAAGACAACTAAAAAGGAACGGAGGGGAGTACTATTAATCATGTAAAGATCAGGCATGCTCCTCAGTTGAAAAGTCGCCCA